>VXAC01001659.1:187789-205926 GCA_013399225.1 Rhipidura dahli
TCCCCCCGCGCCGCCTTTCCCGCGCTGCCCCGCGCGCGCCTTCCCGCCAGCCCCTCCGCGGGGGCGGGGTTATGCTAATCAGGGGAGTGATTATGCAAATCATGCGGGCATTGTCGCACGGCCGGAGCGGACGCGGCGATCGGTGAGTGCCAGAACCGGGACCGGGACCTGGAACCGCACCGGGAACGGGACTGGGAGCAGGGACCGGAGCTGGGGCTGGGGCGTCCGCCTCTTCTCCGGTCCCCGACCCCGGCCCCTTGCAAGGCTGCCGGGGAATGACTCCAGGGACGGGGCCCGGCCGCGCTTGGGTGCTGGCAGGAATGGCAGCCCCGGGTAACGCAGCAGGGACAACCCAGGTTTTGCTCAGTTTTGTCCGGTTTTTGCTCGGTTTTGGCTCGGTAACCGTGGCAACGGCGGGGGAAGCACCGAGCAGCGTGTGATGCTGCGAGCCGGCATCGGTCCTGAGTTGTCCTGGGGTGTAATTCCCGACCCCTGAGCATCCCCGTTTCCATCCTGGAGCAGGAGACCTGCCCTAACAGTTTGGCCTTCGTAGGTAGCTCTTAATTAACCTCGCTTGGCCTTCGTTACTGGCTGTTAATTAACCCACAGCTCCGTTTTCTGCCTGGGGAGCTCCACCTTCCTAGAACACTCCAGTCCATCCCCAGCTGGGATTTTGGGAGCTTGAATGTCCCTGGGGTTGAGCTGAATAGTTGTGCGGCCAAGGCTGAGGCCACGTGGGCTTGTGTGTCCTGAGCTGCCGGGGCACATCTGGCTGAGACGAGAGGGAACAAACACTCCCAGCTCTCGGGGGGGTGTCGGGAGCCGGGCCAGCGTCAGGTCCGGCTCCAACCCGTCCCCGAAAATTGTCCGCTTGGTGCCGGTGCCAAGGCCCGGCGTGTGCCCGGTTCTCCCGCTGGGAAGTCGCGGCGAGGCACCCGGGCACTGCCGCGGGCACGGGCTGGGCACGGCTGCGGCTTCGGCTGCTGCGGCTCTGGACTGGTCCCAGTGCGAAGGAGCAAAGGTGAAGCCGCTGTGCCTGTCCTTGAACTCCTGCGGAGTGCACGGAGCAAGCAGCTTTAGAAAGACCGGTTGGGGCCTCGGATGTTGAAGAAAAGTTAATTTGCTCTGCCGGGAGCCCTGCGGGATCTCTCGGGGAGCAGCCCCGGCCCGGGACGCAGCGGGTGGCGCAATGTCCCCGTTGCCCGCTCCTGCGGCCCTCGCTCCGCGTCCCCGCCCTCCTGCTGGCCCCGATGGCCCCTCCCGATGGCCCCGGCTGTGCCTGGACGTGGGGCTGGCGAGGAGGCCGTGCCCCAGCAGCCTGGGACCCACCCGTCCCGCTCTTATCTCCACACTGCAATCCCACCCGCTGCTGTCCCCTCCTCGCTGCAGAGCGCGGTTTCTGGAGCTGTGGCCTCTATCTGTCCCATACAGTCAGGTGCTTCTGGTCCCACCCGGCCCCCTCCCCTCCCCTCCTGCTGGTCTGTTTAACTGTTTAAAGCATTTTTTGGATTCTCGAGGTGGGTTTTGTTCGGCGAGCCCTTTGTTTGCCATTGCCTGGAGCCCTGCCTGGAGCCAGGCGCCTGCTGGAGCTGCCAACTCCGGTTCACCCGGGGGCTGTCCCCTTCCCTGGAGTAAAGACTGCGGCGGCAGCTTTCCAAGGGCTAAAAATGACTTGCCAAGGGATGCCATGCCGCTGCCAGCGTGCCCGTCAGCTGCTCTGCATCCCCCACGAGCACCACCTGATGTCTTTATTCAGGGTTTTTATACGTGCAAGCCTCTAACCAAGAGGGGCTTTTCCCCATCCCCAGGCAGAAGTGCCCGGGGTAGGTGGGGTGGAGCTGCCTGGGCTGCAGCTCAGGGCCTGGCATGGGACAGGGTCAGTCCTGCAGTGGCTGCCTGGGTCACAGCCCCCTCCTCACATCTGCCAAGAGCAGCAGCTCACCTGCACCCCGCTGGTTTGTTTTGGTGTTTCAGAGTCTCATTTCCTGGCAGCAGAGCCCACCATGCAGGCAGACTCGGTTCTCCACAGCGGCTACTTCCACCCCGTGCTGCGCTCCTGGCAGTGCACGGCCACCGCCTTCGATGCCTCCAACCTCATCTACCCCATTTTTGTCACGTGAGTGACCCCAGCTCTGGGGGCAGGGATGGACCTGGCTCAGGGTGCCTGGCTGGGGCCATCCCTGCGGCCACCTGAGCTCTTAGACAGGTTCAGAGTCTCTGTGCACTAGTGTGGGTGGGAGAGGGGCTTCCTTCTCACACCGAGTCCTCCTGTCTGTCCCATCCACCTCCCACAGTGACAGCCCTGATGCCGTGGAGCCAATTCCCAGCCTTCCTGGACAAGCCAGGTATGAATCCAGCCCCCCATTCACTGCTGTACCCTGTGAGGAGGGCTGATTTATGCCCTGAGCATGAGCCACAGGCGAGGCTTCCAACCCTCTGGTTCCTGCTTTGGAGATTCCCCAGCATGAGGCAGAGTGGGAGTGTGTTCACCCACTGAGGGAGTGGAGGGAATCGTGCAGGGAATGCTGGAAAAGTATCAGCACAGGGAGGGACAGCACCAGGGTCTGGCTCTGACCCTGACCCAGAGCACTCCCAGGCTCTGTGGGCCGGGCACACAGGGAGGCTGCAAGTGAACAGGAGCAGCCAGAAAACCTCTGCAAGGACGCGGGGTCTGGTCCTGCACTGGACCCCACTGCACTGGCAGCTCTTGTCTGCATCTGCTGCCACATTAGCAGGGCCTTGGGCAGGGGTGCTCTGATGGGAAAGGGGCTGGATCTGCAACAGGCACACCGAGGTAAGGGATCCAAGGGCAGGCTGTGCCCACCCCTCCCAGAGCAGCGGCCGTGCCGGGCAGACAGCGCACCTGGAGCCCAGATAAGGGCTCAGATTGTTCCTCCCAGAGTACAGGCAACACCTCCCCTGTACCTCCAGCCACTGCCTGGTGCTGCTGGACTGCTCCCAGAGCAGCATCCCTGTCCCAGGCCAGCTGTCCCCACGGAGCAGGTCAGGGTGCCTGGCAGCTGCTTCCCTTTGCCCTGCTCAGGTATGGGGTGAACAAGCTGGAGGGGATGCTGCGGCCTCTCGTCGAGGACGGCCTCAAGTGTGTGCTCATCTTTGGGGTGCCCAGCAAGGTCCACAAGGTCAGTGCACATCTGTGGGGATGCTTGGGTAGCCACAGGGCCGGCAGAGCAGTGTGGGGCTGAGTGGGAGGGGTCTCCTGATCAAACAGGAGCAGTTTGGGGTCTCTGGCTGTGTTTACAGCAGATGGGGATGGGACATGGCAATGACACCCAGAAAGCCCCCCGAGCTCTGCAGGTGACCCCAGAAGCTGTTCTCACTGTCCAGAGGCAGCTTCTCCATCGCCCTTTCCCTCAGTGGAGTCCCACAGTTCAGGAAATGCTTCCTGGGCAGAGCTGCAGCCACGGAGAAGCTGGTGGGAAGTGTCAGCTGTGCTCTCTGAGCTGTTTCTGTGCTCACAGGACGAGAGGGGCTCTGCAGCCGATGCCGAGGGCACTCCTGCCATCCAGGCCATCAGGAAGATCCGTTCCACCTTCCCGGAGCTGCTGATTGCCTGCGATGTCTGCCTGTGCCCCTACACCTCGCACGGGCACTGTGGTGAGCACGGGCTGTGGGGCTGGGCTGTGCCCTGGGCCCTTTCCTGCCTCTGGGAGCCTCTGGGATTTGCCATTTTCTCTGAGGGTCTGGCCAGCTCCTGCTCCAAGACCTGGCTTCCCTGTACCGGTGTAGTTGAGCTTGGGTGACCTCTCCTGGGTTTTGTCCACAGGGAGGGAGGCACAGCTGGTTCAGACCCTCCCTCCTGAGGGACCCACCTGAGTCTGAGCACCCCTCTGTGTTCCCCATCTCTGCCTTCCCTTCCCTGGAGCACCAACATCTTGTGCCCAGTCCCCGGAGCGCTCCTGGTCCTCATCCACCTCCCTTAACACATCGAGCTCCCCACTGCTGCTCTGAGCTTGTCCCCAGAGCCACACCACTCCCCTGGGGACTGAGGCACCAGCTGTCCCTCCCCTGTGTAACCCCTTGTTTGTTCGCCAGGCATCCTGCGTGAGGATGGCACCATCCAGAACGAGCTCAGCTGCCAGCGGCTGGCAGAGGTGGCACTGGCTTATGCCAAAGCAGGTGGGGAGCCCCGGGCAGTGATACCCCAGTTCGGCTCTCACAGAGCTGCCCATCCTGGCTTTGGGCAGACCCAAAAGCAAACCAGGCCTGGCTCCAAGCAGGAGTTCCTGAGGAGGGCATCCCCAACACCCCTCTCCTGTCCGTCCCTGCAGGCTGCCACATCGTGGCCCCCTCGGACATGATGGACGGGCGCATCGCGGCCATGAAGCAGGCACTGATCTCCAACGACCTGGGCAACAAGGTGAGCCAGGGCCCTGCGTGTGCCACACCCAGGAGCCACAGCCACGGGTGGCTGCAGCACAGCGGGGCAGGGCGAGGGGCAGGAGGGGCAAACCCCCACCTTCGTGCCACGGGCGCTTCCCTGCCCCGGCGTGCACAGGAGGGGAATGTCCTGGGCTGGGGACAGGCACGATGAGGTGCCAGGCCGCTGGCAGGGGGAGGATAAAGCAGCCGTGGGAGGGAATCTGTGCTGTGCCAGCTCCCAGCTCTCACAGCCCCTCTCTGCCCCACAGGTCTCTGTGATGAGCTACAGTGCCAAGTTCGCTTCGTGCTTCTACGGCCCCTTCAGGTGGGTCTGTGCCTCAGCCAGGTGTGCCCAGCTGGGGCCAGGCTGGAGTTACCTGGGAAAGGGGCTTGCCCAGAGCCTGGGCCACACCTGGGGTTACTTTGCAGCACCCTTCTCCTACTTCTTCCTGCAAAAAGGAGACAAATGGACCTTGCTCAGGAGGGGCTGGCTGGCAGGAAGGTGACTGAAGGGTGCTCTTCCATCCCACCCCTTCACCTGCTCGTCTGGGGTGCTGGTGGCAAGGCAGGCAGGGAGGGAGCTGCCTGCAGCTTCCAGGAGCAGTCAGGAGTCGCAGGAGTCAGTGCTGCCCCACAGGGTGACTTCAGGGACAAGCCTCAGCTTAGTCAGCTGTTAGACCTTGTCCCAAGAACAGCCTGACCCCAGCGGGGTATCGCTGAGGAACCTACCTTGGAAAAGAGTCTGACACAATTTCACCCAGGCTCTGGGCATGGGGAGGGCAGTGGGTGTTGAAACAGCTCCCAGGGCCAGCCTGGGCCTGTAGGACCTCCCAAAGCAATCCCTGGGTGCTGAACTGGGTCAGGAGTGCCCCCTTTTTCTGGCTCAATGACTCAGATGCTTGTCCTGGCCTGTCCTCGTGTTTGTGAAGCTGCACGAGGTGGGAGGCAGGGGTTCCTCACCCTCTGCCCTTTCTGTTCCTCTGCAGGGATGCGGCACTGTCCAAACCGGCCTTTGGGGACCGGCGCTGTTACCAGCTGCCCCCGGGCGCCCGGGGCCTGGCCATGCGTGCCGTGGTGAGTGTGGGGTCTGGGGCTATGGCCGTGGGCTGGGACACCCTCCCTGGGCTGAGTGTGGGGTCTGGGGGTATGGCCGTGGGCTGGGACACCCTCCCTGGGCTGAGTGTGGGGTCTGGGGGTATGGCCGTGGGCTGGGACACCCTCCCTGGGGGCTTGGGGAGAGCAAGAGGGCGGGAAGTTAATGGTCAAGGGTCTTCCCACTTCCATGACCTAAAGAAACACGAGGTCCTCCAGCCTGGCAGAGCTGGTTCCCAGTGTGTGCCCGATGCCTGGGCACTGGGAGCCGTGCAGCTGCTGTGGCTCGGGGTGTCAGCTCCAGGGACACGCAGCCATCAGCTCTCCCCATGTGGGGCGAGGGAGCCCCAGGTCCTTTCCCCGTGAGGGGCTCACAGGCTCCTGTGATCCCTCCTGGGCAAAACCATCCCGTCCTTGTCCCCGCGCTGCCGTGGCAGGACCGCGACGTGCGGGAGGGTGCGGACATGCTGATGGTGAAGCCGGGGATGCCCTACCTGGACCTCGTGAGGGACGTCAAGGCCCGGGTGAGCTGCTGGCTGGCAGGGAGGGCTCTGGGGAGGGGCTGCGGGTTCCGTGTGCCGGGCCGGGCGCCGGAGCATCGCGGGGCCGTGCGGGGCTGCTGTCCCCGGCACTGACCCGCTGCCGCAGCACCCCACGCACCCGCTGGCCGTGTACCACGTCTCGGGGGAGTTCGCCATGCTGTGGCACGGGGCGCAGGCCGGCGCCTTCAGCCTGGAGGCGGCGGTGCGAGAGGCGATCACGGCCTTCAGGCGCGCAGGTGAGCCTGCGACCCCCGTGTCCCCCTCCCTCTATTCCCCCCGTGTCCCCCCCGGGCTGGCTCCAGCTTCTCGTCTCTCCGCAGGGGCCGACATCATCATCACCTACTTCACGCCGCAGCTGCTGCGCTGGCTGCGGGAGGCGGCGGCGGGCCGGCCCTGAGCGCGGCCATTGCGGCCGGGGCGGGCTCTCCGGGAGGGGAGGGTTCTCCGNGTGCTTCCGCCCCGTACACCCTCCCCAGACACCCCGTGCCCCGGACCCCTGTCCCGGATCCAGCCCCGGTGCCCCCGCCTGCCCCGTCCGCAGCACCCACGTGGGGAGTGTCACTGCCCCGGCCTGGCAGACTTTGCCCCTGGGACTCGGAGCACTCCCTGCCGCGTCTCCATGCTGAGCCCCTCACCCCCCGAGGGACACCGACANCTCTCCGGGAGGGGAGGGTTCTCCGGGATGGGCGGGAATTCCGGGAGGGACGGGAATTAATTCCGAAAGGGGCGGCATTTCCGGGCAGCGGCGCAGGTGGGCCCCGGCACCGCGCGCCCCCCTCGCCCGCAGCCCCCGCGCACCGGGAGCTCGGCCCGGTGAGCGCCGGGACCGCCCCGCACCTCCGCGCCCCGGGGACCCGCGGGGACACCGCGAGTCTGCACCTTCCTTCCACCGGTGCTTCCGCCCCGTACACCCTCCCCAGCCACCCCGTGCCCCGGACCCCTGTCCCGGATCCAGCCCCGGTGCCCCCGCCTGCCCCGTCCGCAGCACCCACGTGGGGAGTGTCACTGCCCCGGCCTGGCAGACTTTGCCCCTGGGACTCGGAGCACTCCCTGCCGCGTCTCCATGCTGAGCCCCTCACCCCCCGAGGGACACCGACACTCGGACTGAGGTGGGGTGCCGGGGTGCCCCCCGATGTGACTGGCACGGCGGGAGCGGCGGGCTCCGCTGTGTCCCCGGGCGCTGCCGAGGCCATGCTCCGGCTGCGCCTGCTGACGTGGGACGTGAAGGACACGCTGCTGCGGCTGCGGCAGCCCGTGGGCCACAGCTACGCGGCCGAGGCGCGGGCCCAGGGGCTGCAGGTGCAGCCCGAGGCTCTGGGGCGCTCTTTTCGGGAGGTGTACGGAGCCCAGAGCCGGCGTTTCCCCAACTACGGCCACGGACAGGGGCTCAGCTCCCGGCAGTGGTGGCTGGATGTTGTCAAGCAGAGCTTCAGGCTCTCGGGCGTGCAGGACGAGGCAGCCCTGACGAAGCTGGCGGAAAAGCTCTACCGCGACTACTGCAGCTCCCACAACTGGGAGGTGCTGCCGGGAGCCGCCGAGACCCTGAGCCGCTGCCGCGAGCTCGGTTTCCGCATGGGAGTCGTCTCCAACTTCGACAACCGGCTGGAAGTCATCCTCTCGCAGTGCGAGCTGCTGCACCACTTCGAGTTCGTGCTCACCTCCGAGACCGCGGGCTTCGCCAAGCCGGACGGGAGGATCTTCGAGCAGGCTCTGCGGCTCGGCGGGGTCTGCCCGGAGCAGGCGGCTCACATCGGGGATGACTACAGCCGGGATTACCGGGCAGCCCGCGCCGCGGGCATGCACAGCTTCCTGCTGCGGCCGGCCGGGCAGGGCGAGGGGCCGGAGGTGCCCCCCGAGCACGTCCTGCCCACGCTCAGCCACCTCTTGGCTCGTATCGAGAAGGGGTAGCTGCGGTTCGGAGGGGTGCGGTGCTGCCGCCGAGTGCTGAACTGTCCTGACACGGGATTTCTTGCTGCCAGGTGGGCAGGGAAAAGCACTGAGTCCGAGCTGCCTGTGAAGCAGGAGGAGTGTTCATGCAATAAAACATTTCTGACATCCAGCAGTGCTGCTGATGTGTTTCATGGCTCTAAAAACACCACAGAAGGAGGTTAGCAGTGGTGCATTCCCCTAATGGGGCTAGGACTGGGTCACTCCAGAGGCTCATTCTGGCAGGAGATGGAGGCATATGCTGAAGTTTATCCCTTCTCAGTCAGCCCAGGGATAGGCTCAAGCAAGTGCCAGCCCTGTCCCAGGCAAGGTTTGCTCACACAGAGCACCCAGGACACCCCTGCCCAGGCCCTGCACCCCTCATTGTACCCCAGCTTTGCCATCTCACCAACATCTCCCCCTTCCCAACAGCAGTGGGCAGGCAGGGGGTGCCTGCAGGTCTCCTGCTGAGGGCAAAACAGTCCAGAGAGTTGGGCAATTTCACTTAAGGAATTGCCAGTTAACAAACTTTACTGATTTGGGTAGTGAGAAATAGAGATGACCATTTTAAACCCTGTCCTTTGGCTCAACTCCAGGCCTACACCTCTCCTTCCTCCCTGCCTGCTGCCATCAGCCCCCCGTGTTTGCACCACGTTACACTTAAACCTCACTCCCTCGGGACACTCATGTTTGGTTTCTTTCTGCTGCTCTTTGCTTGTTCCTCTGCTCAGACATGGCCAAAGCTCCTCAGCAGTGCCCCAGTCCCAGCATGGTTCACCCACAGGGGCAGCCCCCTGCACTGTCCCTGCTCTGCAATGGGGTAGCTCCCCCCAAAAGTGTCTCCAGCTGTGTCCCAATCAGAGAAGCACAGAATCATTTTAGCTGGAAAAGACCTTTAAGATGGAGTCCAGCTGTTCCCCCAACACTGCCCAGGCCACCATTGAACCATGTCCCCAAATGCCACATCCACAGCACCTTTTAAACCCCTCCAAGGCTGGTGACTCCATCACTGCCCTGGGCAGCTGTGCCAATGCCTGACCAACCTTTCAGTGAATTTTCTCCACTATCCAACCTAAACCTCTCCCGGCACAACTTGAAGCCGTTTCCTCTGGTTCTTTCATTGTTGCTTGGGAGCAGAGCCCGACCCCCACCTGGCTCCACCCTCCTGCCCGGGAGTTGTAGAGGACGCTGTGTTCCTTTCCACGAGCCTCCTCCCTGCCATTTCTCCATACACGTCTCTTACTATTTCTCCCCTTTTCTCCAGCCCACCAGCAGGCTGGAAAGCTGCCTTTGGTGGGGCAGAAATTTAACAATTCACCTAAGAGCAGCTGGCCCAGCCAGGCATTCCCAGACCCCTCACCCCAGCATGGGGTGTAGACCCTGGGAGGAGAGGAAAGCTGCGGAAAACACGCGAGGAACAGGTGTGGTGTGAAGGCAGGTGTTGTCTGGAGGCCCCTGTACACAGCCCACAGGCCTGGCCAGGCCCCTCTCCCCCAGGCACAGTGCAGAGCACACGCACAGTCACACACGGCCCTGCTCACGGGGCGAGCGAGATGCTCTGGTGGGCCACGGCAAAGACGGGGTACACGGGCTCCAGGAAGGGCTGGCGCTGGGAGAAGAGGATGCAG
Organism: Rhipidura dahli; assembly: GCA_013399225.1. Classification (NCBI taxonomy): domain Eukaryota; kingdom Metazoa; phylum Chordata; class Aves; order Passeriformes; family Rhipiduridae; genus Rhipidura; species Rhipidura dahli. The sequence goes on from VXAC01001659.1 coordinate 197,358, forward strand.
CACGAGTCAGGGTCGTAGAAGAGCAGCTCTCCCCCTGCAAAGTCCAGCAGGACCCCGATCTCTGCCGGGGCCTTGATCAGCTCCACGGGCTGGGGCTGCCCCGCGTGCAGGAACCGGAATTCTTTGTCGTAGCGTGAGAACACCCAGGAGGCAGCGTTGAAGCCCAGGCGGCCTTCGTTGGCAGAGCCCTTCCTGGGCACGGAGCTGTAGCAAACCCCCAGCTTGTAGGCACAGCTCTGCTCCACGCTGACCTTCCAGGCACAGACCCCTGAGCTGAAAGGTGCCGTGGCCAGAGCGTTGGGCCAGTGCTCAAACCGCTCGGGACAGTCCGAGTCCACCTTGGCTTTCTTGGGGCTGAAGGTCAGGGTTCTCTTGTCTTCTGACAGGCTGAGCTGGGGGCTCAGGGTTTTCTCATCGATGTGAATCTCCTGTGAGCCTGCAAGACAAGCCACATAGTGAGCACTGACTCGGTGGCCACTGCCTGAACCACCTGAGGTGGTCATGGCCATCAGGAACATAAGTGCAACCACCCTCTCCTCACACATTGTTCCTGGGGCTCCATCTGCTCCCCAGGGTGACAGTGCTGGGGGCCAGGCTGGGTGCCACAGCTTCTCCTCTCAGCCATGGCCAGAACAAGGCAGAGACTCACCAAAGCCCACACTCACCAGGTACCTCTCCACCTTGCTCTAGAAGCCCTGCTCCTCTTTCTCTGACCTTGGCCTAACACCCCACAAAACAACTCAGCAGGTTTGGCTTACCCCACTTTTGGGAGAGATCCAAATCTCAGTTCATGTCCTTTCCCACCCCCATGGTGGGTGAGTAGGACCTGGCTGCTCCTCCCCCAGCCAGGGGAGCCAAGAGCCTGGCGACAATGGGAGGGTTGTGTGCAGAAAACCTGCAAAGCTGGAAAAGCAGGACTGGAGAGGGCCGGGCAGGGAAATCTCTTTCCTGCTACAAAGCCCCAGGTGTTGATCAACCCACCCTGAGGTGCTGGGAGCAGCAGTGGGGGAAGGTGGCATGGCTGTGCCTGGATTTGGCTTTGCTGTGAAAGAAGGCAGCAGCCCAGGGTGAACAAGGCTGGCCAGAGGACACTGCACCCACTGTGGGTCTGCACCACTACAGAATCATGGAATCATAGGATTGTTAGGGTTGGAAAGACCTCCAAGATCATGGTGCCCTGTTCTGGCTGCATGCTTCCCCCTGAGACCCCTCAGTGTCTCAGACTGGAACTGCACAAGTGTGTCCCTCACTCCCCAAATTTGTGAAGCAGGGATGAGGCTGATGCCCAGCAGACTCACTTGCTCCTGAGGAGATCCACGTCCTGCCAGCAGGTGCCCCTCCTTGCCCTGCCTTCCCCCACCCTCACTTGATTCATTTCAGGTTTTAAGCCACCATGGAAACAGGGCTGGAGTGGGTGAGTCAGTGGCTCTCCCAGCCCTGCCAGCAGCTCTACCCTGTCACGCCAGTGCCAGCCATTGCCCAACACCCTCTGCTCAGCATCCAGCACACAGCAGGACCAGCCCTTGAAGAACCAAAGGATGACCTGAACAGGGTCATCCCAGAGCCCAACCTGCTCCAGGACCCAGGTCAGCATCCCTCTAACAGCAAACAGCACCCAGCAGCAGCAATGTTCCAGGGCTTCCTTGGGTTCATCTCCCTGGCAGATGAACCAAGGCTCAGTTATCCCTTTGCAAATCAGTGCCAAGCACCTGTGCATGTTAAATAGGAATTACTGCAAGCAAGAGTGAGCCCAAAGAGGAGCTGAAGCCAGCATTTCCTTCAGCAGGAGCTGCCAGCTTCATTCATCTGATGATTTATTTCCCCACAGAGCAGCCAAACCAGAGCTCTCCACGGGGTTCTGGGGCTGCCCACGCTGCTGGGTGCAGGGTGACTTTCCAGGAAGCCAAATGCTGCTCTGAATTCATAGAAAACAGAGCAGCACCAGACTTTATCTTCCTCTGGCAGAAGGAGGGCACTAAACCTCCTGCTGTGCAACACACAGCTAACCTAGGGCTGCATTCTGGTGGTCCATGCAGGGAAACACCACCCCAGTGACACCCCCGTTGCTTTGCTGTGGAATTTCAGCTCCAGGGGAGCATCTGAGGGGCAAAGGAACAGCAGAATAATTCAAATCAGCAAATTTTGCCCCCCACACTAGTGTTTTATCATGATTAAATCTGGATTTTCACATCTAATCCTGATGAATGATTCCACCAGGAATTCATCTTGCCCCCAAGTCTATTTTCTCTGTGTCCTGTATCCATCAGGGTGGCCTTGGGACATGAGGGATACTGGGACAATAAATTCTCATAGAGTTAACAGCTCTGGGAAGCACATTTGGGTGAGCTGCAGCACATCTGACTGCTTTTAAAAATCCAAGTTCCCATGAGCCAAGATCCCTCCCAAAACGACGCCAGATTTACATCCTCTCCTGGTGTAGGGAAGCAGCTGCCCACTCCAAACAGAAGTGATGCAGAAGCCTGGATGCCAAGTGAAGGCATCAAAGGAATCATGTTTGTTTTTGAGAGTGAAATGGAGGCCTTTTTACTGCTGCTTTCCAGGTTTTTGAGAGGTTATGCAGCGAGCCATCAAGGTTTGGAATTTTCTGTTTTCAAGCAAATAAACAAGACAGCCACCTGCTCACCTGCCTTTGGGAGAAGGGACCACAGAGTGACACTTAACAGTCCTGTGTCTTAAGGAAAGCTCAGAGCACTGCAGTTAATAATAAATCTCCAGGGCTTGGGCCAGGGCGGACTGTGGACTGCAGAGATCCACAAGGATCCAGCAGGCATCCTCAGCATGCAGTAAGGACATGTGAAATGTAACCACACACTCAAAAAAACCCAAACAGGATGAAATTCCTGTATAATAAGTGCAGCAGCACACCCACCACAAGAATCAAATGCCTTAAAGTCATTACATTTCACAAGGATGCTGTTGGGAGAGGAATCCTGAAAATCTCTGTAGCACAACAAAGAAAATTAGGGAAAGGCTTCCTGCTTGACTCCATGGCTCTGAACATTGAGCACCTGCTCGACTGATTCTTGCAGGAATAATTTCTGCCCTGAATGGGCTGGTAAATGCTGGACAGGGCTGCCCAGGGAGGTGGTGCAATGACCATCCCTGAAGGTGTCCAAGGCATGACTGGACATGACAGTGAGTGCTCTGGGCTGGGTGACAAGGTGGTGATCACAGGTTGGATTTGATGGCCTTAGAGGTCTTTCCCAACCTGAGCAACTCTGGGATTCAGTGTGACACTGTCAGTGCACCACTGCAGGGGCTGGCATAGAATCACAGAGTGATTTGGGTTGGAAGGGACCTTACAGGTCACTGAGTCCCAACTCCCTGTAGGGACACTTTCCATGACTGTCAGCACTCACAGATTCCAAAGAGGGAATTGAATTGCAAAGGGAGAGCAACACCAGAGCTTGCAGTGGAACAAACACATGATGGTAGTGCTTGGCAGGCACAGATTCTCAACCTAATACTTGAAACCATGAGAGCAATAAAAGCCTGAAGTACAGGCCTTGGAGAGAGGCCCGGAAATCGGGAAAAACTGGGAACAGCTCATCGGAATCACAGCAAGATGAGCAGAAATCAGAAGTTTGTACCGAAGCTTTGGGGAAACCACCCTAGGGATTGTTCATGAGGCAAATTATGAAGGATGTTGCCATCTCTGATAAACAAAAAATACATCTGAAATACTCTAACAACAGACTGAAAGCCAGAGTAAAAGCAAACATCTCACAATCAGCCATCCAAGCACATCACAGCCGGAAGAAAAATATCTTTCCCTGCTTAACACAGCCAGCACCAACCAGGTAAACCAGTCCCAGAGCCCCTCAGGGGCCTGGCAAATGCTTCCAGTGCAGCCTCAGCTGTACAGCAGGAGCTGAGCCAGAGCACAAACACCTCTAGAACCACCAGCTCGTGCACAGCCACAACCTCAGCTTGTGATCAGAAAGCTGTTCCATCTACTCACTGCTCCCTGCACTGGTCAGAGTCTCACAGACACCTCACAGATGAAATCACCCTCTCAAGGTCCCCAGCAGCCTGATGCTAAACGTTGTGAACAGAGATCTGTGTGACAGAGATTCCCCCAGCAGCATCAGCTTCACTGCTGTCACCAAGAGACCCAGGAAACAGCAAAAGAAACCACACAACATTAAAGCCACAGATAAAACACACACAATCTTTTCAAAGTCCAGTTCTTCCCTGAGCCACAACCTGCTTGGAGTTGTTGCTTCCCCCAAACCTCCCACAGCTGCTGCTGCTGCCTTCCTGAATGGAGGGCTCCAAGAAACAAGCAGGGGCTGGGAGAGCAGAGGGGCAGGACACAGCATGAGGAAGTTTTGACACAGCATGAGGGTGTTTCTTTGGGCACAACACGAGTGAGGGTGCAGGAATCCCTGGAGCCTGTGAGATGTGAGTGAGACACTGACCTGTGAGGCAGCAGAGCACAGCAGAGGCCCACAGTCGATGCAGCAGTGGACTCTGAACACAGGTCTGATTAAAGTTTAACTTCGGGGACTCCTGTGGCTCCAAGATTCCCTCCGCCACCTCTGTCCTAGCAAAGGAAAACAAGAGTTGTTTAAAAACACAATGATTTGTTGCACTGGGAGGTGTTTACAAAGATCACGAGGGGGTATGGCAGAGGTTAAAGAGGAGCTCTGGCTGCAGAGAGACCATAGCAGGGGTGTCTGGGCCAGCCCTCACCCTGAGTGATACTTTCAGTTGGCTTTGCTCACAGCTCCTCGTGAAAGGGCTGCAGTGTCGTAAAACACATCCCAGCAGCCTGAGTCAACAGCTCCTCACTCAGCAGACACAGGGTAAATAAATGTGTCTGAGAGCAGCCACCAGGGCACCAGGGGAGCACAACAAACAGGGAGAGAATCAGATTCCCCCTATTGCCAGAGCCCCACGGTCTGAACACAGAGCAAGCCAGGACACCAGGTTTCACCCAGGGGTTCACTGGCTCCTGTGGCCTGCAGCACTCACAGAACTCGTGGTTGTGAGGACAGGCTGTGGCACAGGCTGCTGGGGATGTGCTGTGGCACATTCCATACTCTCCACAGGCACAAATACCCCCACAGGCCCTCTGGGCAGCACAGTGCACCCAGGGCCAGCACCCTCGCAGCAGCCACGGGAATCAATTACTTAAATAAAATTAAATAAACAAAAACACAGCCACCGAGGTGCCTCCTCAGGAAGGGCAGCCTGGTATCACCAATGGGACTGTTGGGGACACTGACACCTGCACCTGGCTCTCCCTGCCCATGCAGAGCTGGGGAGATGCTGTGCCAGCACAGTGCACAGAGCATCCCACCTGCTGCCACCAGCCTGGCACAGGCCAGCTCCATCCCCCAGCAAGCCCCGTGGTTTTCTAAGGAGCTGGAGGAGTTCTCCTACAAGCAAGGACTGCTGCTCTGACAAAGCACATGGAGCATCTCCAGGTGCAGCACAGCACATGGAGCAGAGACAAGAGGCCACGCTGGCATCTCTGCGCTGTCCTTGTGCACAACAACAGCAGCACGAGGGACAAAAGAGGTGCCGTGGGGTGCCTGAGTCATGGCACACAGCATGGGAGCTGAGGGGATGCAGGTGTGGAGCAGGGGGAGGAAAGGACCAGGAACAGCTGGGTACTGACCTCTCGAAGATCTCTTGCTCTGCACGCTGGGGACAAGGAGAGAAACAGTCATCACAGCTGAAATCCCCACAGATGACACCCCAAACAAAGCAAACCTGGGATCCAGGGAGCAGCGTTCCCCTTCCTGACCCAGAGAAGCCACCCCTCATCCCAACTCCAGCCCTGGGGAGCAGCAGGAGCAACCAGCATCCATTTTCTTCAGCTGCAGCACTTCCCACTTCCCGACTCAGAGAAGGAGTGGGAATGGCTGAGGGCAATACATTGCACATGTGGCTGGGACACTGTCTGCTGTCCCCTCTCTGCCCCACCCCACTAGGGCAGGCTGCAGGAACAGCCTGTGCTCCCAGCAAACAACCCCAGGGCTTTCAGCAAAGGGGGGAGGCTGCAGAGGGACTGAGCCAAGAGTCAGGTGACCTCATGGTCAGTCCCACTTGTTTCTGTGCCTGCAGGGCATGAGGCATTCTCAAGATACAGCAAAGTGATAAGAAAATACCTGATCCCTGCTCAAATCCAAGCAGGGCACTTTGCATGCCTTCAGCTTCCCTGTGGCATGGCACGTGTCCATTCCAGACAGGCACAAGTACCAACAGCAACAATCCAAGGGGGATAACACATGATCCCTTAATTCCCCTCCAAAAGGAGAAACTGAGGGTGTGGCTGCTCTCTGCCCACAGGCAGCTGATGGGTCCTGCTCTCCAGCCTCTCCTCTTTATGGTGCAGCTACAGCCCAGAGCACTGAGACAGAAACTGCCTTTCCCATCAAAGGAACGTCTGCCCTCTTTCCATGGGATTGGGTCTGTTTTCCAAGCCGAGCTGCTGTTCCCCTTCTCACGAAGTTACACGTGGGAAGCAGAGGCTGAGCATGGTGGTGCAAGGCACACCTGCTCACATCTAAAAATGAGAGGAATCCCTTGGGTGAACCCAGACGATTCAATAACCAGAGAAGGAACTGAGCAAGGGGAAGCACAGGCTGCTTTGCACGGCAAATATCCATAACAGGGCTAAGCCAGGCAGCACAGGGGACTTTCCAGCAGAGCTGCAGCTACTTCCAAGGGTCAGTTTTGATTAAAAATGCACACAGTACTAGAGAAGAGATGGCACAATCAACACTCTTAAGAGCAGCTCTCAACCCAGAGCTGTCCTGGCTGTCCAGCCTAAGGGAAGCTACAAGCCCAGAGCTTGGAGACCTGAGCCTGGACCTCACTGCAAGCAAGAGCAGGATCAGGGAGAGCAGATGCCCTAGGAACCATCAGGAAACCACAGGGGCTTATCAGGACCAGGTCAAGGAGGTTCCCTGAGCCAGCCGTGCAAATGCACGTCCTGTCCACCTCTGCCCCCCTGCTGTCAGCCCAGCAGCTGCTGAACACTGCATTTCAATCCCACAACAAAAACTCCAGGTCAGCTCTGGGCTGCCTGACTCCCAGCACTCACCAGCAGGCCCTGGTCATCCAGGTTGGTGATCATGTCCACCAGGTAGGTGCGGAGGGCGCCCAGCTTGTGCAGAGCCTCTGTCCAGTGCACCTGCTGGGTGAGGATGCTCTGGTGTGCCCGCTCCTCCTCGGCGTGCACCCTCTCCAGCAGCCGCTGCTCCTCGTTCTCACAGGCCTTCCCCACGAAGAGCAGCCTCTGCACCACCAGCTCCCGTGCCGCGCTGGCCGCGCTCTGCCAGGGCAAGGACACGCCAGGAGCATCAGCCCTGCTGCAGCCCCAGGGAGAGCCCCAGCTGCTCCAGCCCCAGCTGCTCCAGCCCCAGCCCAGAGCAGTGCTACTCTGTTAACTGAGCCCAGGCCACAGCAACTGGCACGATCCCAGTCCCAAACCTGCCCACTGCCTCCTCAGCCAGCCCCGGTACCGAAGTGACAACCTGCGAGGGACCAGAGTCCTGTCCCTCAGCAATCTCCACAGATTCACTGTTGGTGAGAAATATGAGAACAGGCTGAGACAGCTGGGGGTGTTCAGCCTGAAGAAAAGGTTCCAGGGAGAACTTAGAGCCCCTTGCAGTGCCTAAAGAGGTTCCAGAAGAGCTGGAGAGGCACTTGGGACAAGAGCCTGGGGAGACAGGACAAGAGGGAATGATTTCCCACTGCCTGAGGGCAGGGTTAGAAGGGATATTGAGAAGGAATTTTCCCTGCAAGGGTGAGGAGACCCTGGCACAGGGTGCCCAAAGAAGCTGTGGCTGCACCATCCCTGGAAGTTTCCAAGGCCAGGCTGGATGGAACTCGGAGCAACCTGGGATAGTGGAAGGTGTCCCTGCCCATGGTAGGGGGTTGGAACTAGGTGATCTTTAAGGTTCCTTCCAACGCAAACCAGTCTGGGATTTTGTGATTCTATCACTGTCCTTTGTCCTCATCCTCAGCGACAGCAAGGAACAAATAAACCCTGGAATTCTAAGGCACTGATCCCAGTGGGATGTTTGATTGCTGTACTCTCACACCATTGTCTGTGCACATATTTTAGGCAAACGAAGCAGGAATTGCCGGCACACCCTGGCACTCCACTTCCACAGCCGCATCCCGACGAAACTTGCCCCCGGGGAGAACTGAGCATCCCTGCCGGGAATGGCGAGCAGGGAGCGGGCGGGGACCGGCCCTAGGGACTCACCAGGACGCCCTGGTCCTTGGCGGGCAGCACCGCGTCCACGTGCCGGGCGATGGCCGCGCTCTGCAGCTGGAGCCGCTCGCACCGCTCCACGAGCTTGTTCTGGGACACGGAGCAGCGGGGTGCTGGGTGTCCCGAGACCCCCGGCAGCCACCCCACAGAGAGCCCCTTCCCCACGGGGGACCCCTGAGCAGCCTCTCCACACAGCCCCGCACAGCCCCGCACAGCCCCGCACAGCCCCGCCAGGGCCCCACACAGCCCCGCACAGCCCCGAACAGCCCCGAACAGCCCCGCACAGCCCCACCAGGGCCCCGCACAGCCCCG
>VXAC01001659.1:206601-223155 GCA_013399225.1 Rhipidura dahli
CGTTCTTCACAAACCTCTCATGAGGGCTGCCCCGCCTCGCCCCTGCCAGGCTGCCCCACACGGAACTTGAGGGGCTCCCTCGGGATGTTCCCATTGACCCCACAGGGTCACCCCGGCCACAGGGACCTGGGATGGTCCCATTTAACCCCACAGGGTCACCCCCAGCCACAGGGACCCGGGATGTTCCCACTGACCCCACAGGGTCACCCCCGGCCACAGGGACCCGGGATGGTCCCACTGACCCCACAGGGTCACCCCCGGCCACAGGGACCCGGGATGTTCCCATTTAACCCCACAGGGTCACCCCCAGCCACAGGGACCCGGGATGTTCCCACTGACCCCACAGGGTCACCCCCGGCCACAGGGACCCGGGATGGTCCCACTGACCCCACAGGGTCACCCCCGGCCACAGGGACCTGGGATGTTCCCACTGACCCCACAGGGTCACCCCGGCCACAGGGACCTGCCAGCACCTCCATGGGGTCACCCCCAGCTCTAGGAACCCAGGATGTCCCCCCGTTTCCCCCAAAGCCGGTCGAACACCCTCCTGGAAGGGAGGGAGGCTCATTCCCCGGTGAGGATGGGGCAGCTCACAGGGCTCCCTGTGCTGCTGCTGTGGTTGCTGATATTCCCTCTCCCACGGTACAGGTTTCACTGCAGAGCCTGGGCAGGTGGAGGCAGCAGCGTTGCTTATTTTTTAAAAATAATTCAGTAAAAACTGTGTTTGATTTCTGTAAAGCGGTGCATTTGCAGGGGAGGGAGGATTAGGGGATCCTCCAACATGAAACTCGGGCTGCTGGAGGTGAGACTTGGTGTGGATCAGTTGTTGCAGGATCCCTGAGGTTTTGGAGCTCTGGGGTGCTGGATAAACGTGTGTTGGGATCCAGACAGCAAAGCCTTGGATGAACATCCTGCCTGAGTGCTGTTCTCATCCAGGATGCAGAAAAATCTGCTCTTTCTTGCAGTGGGGAAGAGGCAGGAGAACCCAGTGAGACACAGGACGGAGCTCCCACCTTCCCTGCAGCCTCCCCTGGCCTCTGGCTGTGAGCTGCCTGTGAGCTGATGTGCAGGTAGGGATGAACATTATCTAACTGCTGCCTGGAAACACCAACCATTGGAATCAAAAACTCAGAATTCACACCAGAGCTTTTCCTAGAATCTTGCTTTGCAACTTGCAGAGTTTTCCAACCATCAGAGAAAAATCACATTCCTGATGGACTGAAACGATTGGGGTCTGATTGAAAGAGCAAATTGCCAAATTATCACAGCCCCTCAGCTGTGAGACTGGTCATTCCTCACATCTTTGGAACATGCAAATTCATGGGTAGAACAGCAGGAGATTAACTGGCCATTGCTAATTGCTAATCACAGAGGCTGTCAGGGTAAAATTAGAAAGGGAATTTTGTAGAAACCCAACCCCTTTTGCCCAGTGCTTCCAGGATTTGGTTTTCAACTTTTTTTGGTGGGCAGAGCCTTCAAGCAGTTTTTTTGCTGGAAAAACAAAGTGTGGGGGGTTTATCCTGATTTTGATTAGCAAAATGCTACAGCCACAGAGGATGGGGATGCCAGCAGACTCAATCCAATTAGTGTGCTTCGAGCTAAGCAGCAGCCAATTATTGTCTGTGACAATTCACTGTCACTGAGCCTGCTTTCTGCTGGGTCTGTGACCCAGTGGGGAGAGATGCTGCCAATCCAAGAACTGGGATCTCCAGGATTTCTGGAAGTCCAGACCAGATCCAGGAGTAAGAGGAGGTGTAAATAATGACAGGCAGCAGCTCCATCTCTGTTGGGGCCTCACCAAGCCTGGGTATTTTTAAGCTCGGTGTGAGGTCCCAGTGACCCCACCCTGCTGCTGGCTCTGCTCTAAGCTAAAGGTTCCACTCAGGTGTCCCCTCCCTGAGGTTTTCTTCTCACTCTGAATGGAGTTAGGATGTGGATAACATGTCACCAGCACCTTATCCTGTCTGTGTAACAAGCAGAAACCCCTCTGGATCCTTGGTGATGCTCTGTCCCCTCACCCACAGGTCATGTCCCCACGGTGCTGATGTGACACCTGCCACTGCCTGCTCCTTGCCAGGGCAATGGGGAAACTGCAGAGTAAAATCAGCTTCCACACCACCAAATACAGGTAAAGCAACACTGGGAGATCAGTCCTTGTTAATAAACCAGGTGTGAGAGAGAAGAGAGAACACAAATGAGCAGAGAATACAGCAAGCACAAGGGTTTACTTTCGTTGTTGCATGTTTGAATCAGGTTTTTATTTCTAACCCTCACTTCTAAAGTCTGCTGAGCTTCTTTGGGGGACCAAAATCCCAAATGTCACTCACAGGAGTGGCCAAGCACATAACCATGGCCAGTGGTTGTGGTCTGTGCTGGCTGAGGCAGAGACCTGAAGGGAAACAGCTCCAGGAGTGGCTCTTTGGCCCAAATATCCAAACTGCTTTGTTGTGTCTGCTCCTTCTCACTCACACCTGGCTTTCTAAGACAGATGTTGTCAAGTCAGAAGATGCCAGAGGTGCCATCTCCCAGGCCCTGGTGACAGGGAACAGCACCCTGACCTCACCCCCAGCCCCCTGCAGCCCCCAGTGCTGTCCCTGTTCCGTGCAGGGCCGACGGCTCCGTGGGACAGACGGGACCCTCTGGTGCCCCCCAGCAGCACAGCCCCACTCACACGGACGCTGTCACCTCCGTGGCTGCTCTCAGACCAGACCTGTGTGTGTCAGGAGGAAGGGATAAGGTGAGGTGACCCCTGGGGCAGGAAAATGTATCAATGGGTTCAGAAATAAGAGCAAAATGTGAGCTTTGAACATTTCCCTGTGTTGGTCCCTGAATTTAGACAGGAAAACTGAGCTTAGAGCGAGGGCATGCACTGAAGCACACGGAATCAGTGCTCTCCAGAGCTCATATCACATCAAATGCTCCCAGGCTTGGGATGGCTGGCCTGACTCTTACATCACTTGGCTTTAAGGACAGCTCTAGGAGCTGAAAACCAGAAGAACCTGTTCCCTGTCCTGTGGTCTGTGCTCAAGCTGTGGTATGATGTAACCAGGGATGTGAAGAATGCTCCCTTCCCTGCTCTTGTGCTGACCCCTGTCCCTGTCCCTGCAGAGTGTGGCTGTGTCCAGCTGGAGGTCTGGGGCTGCCCTGCGCCGCTTCACCGGCCACGAGCGTGAGGTCACCAAGGTGAGAGCACCAGGGTGTCCCTCAGGAACTGGGGAGCCAGGAATGGTGGAGCACTGGTTTGTCATCCACACAGAAGGTGGGATCAGGGGATTCCTGGCATCCACCTGGGGATGGTTGATGACCTTAAAGGTCTTTTCCAGCCTTAATGATTCATGATTCTGTGAGCAGAACGCATTAGGTTTCTCCCAAGGTCCCAACAGATCCTTTGGGAAGCAGCATGGAGTGGTGCATTCAGACTTCACAGGGCTGCAGGAGGTCTGGGTGTGAGCTTGCCTTCCCCTCCGAGACACTGTGTAGCAAAAGCTCAGGATGAATTTTGAGGCCAAGTTTTTGATGCAGAGATGCCATTCACTTTTCCTCAGGTCTCATTCTGCTAGATTTGACATTATTCCACAAATCAGCCATACCTGGCTAGTATATTCTGGGAGTAGCAGGGCTTTTATTTCCTTTCTGGGACTGGGATGACAAAGCCAAGCAGGCTCCTGGGAGAGCAGACCTGCAGGGGGGCTGTAGCTGTGCGTGGTGTGGCTAGTGCACCTCCACTGGGGACAGCCCCAGTGGGTCCCCTGGGCACTGCAGGGACAAAGGGAGCTTTGTTCACCCCAGTGCTCAAAGCGACTCTGCCCTGGGCTCTTTTGGGCTCGTAGGGAAGTTTTTCCTATAAAATGAATGGTTTCTAAGAACAAGATCTCAGAGCACCCATCCACCATCCTGCTCCCTGGCTCTGAGGGGACAGAGGTGGAAGGCCAGGCTCTCCCCAGACATATTCCTGAGTATCTTGGGCTGTGGCAGGACAGCAGCAGAATTGTGCTCTCCCTGTGAACTGGGTGGGGGATGAGCAGCTTCTCCTTCTGGTCCTTGGCAGGTCACCTCAGCCCTTGACTCCAGCAGAGTCTTCAGCGCATCCCGGGACAAGACAGTGATGATGTGGGAGCTTCACGGGGCTTCGGGGCCAAGCCAGCACTTCCCAGGACATGACCTGGTTGTTACTGGACTGGCTGTGAGCCCAGGTGAGGGACAGCACACTCCCAGTCCTCAGGAAATGGCTGACAACGTTTCCTGCCTTGTTTCTGACGTTAACTCGTGGCTGCAGACGCCTCCCAGCTGTGCACGGGCTCCCGGGATAACACCGTGTGCAAGTGGGACACGGAGACCGGGGAGTGTCTGGGAAGAGCTGCCATCTCCAGGAATCTGGTAGGATCTGCTGGTTCCTCAGATCCCATCCCAGCACCTCCCTGCCTGAATCACCCCCAGTAACCCCACTGGGACAGCACCGGGCAGGGCAGCAGAAAATGTCCTCATCCAACATTTCCAGCTCCCAACCCAACACAGGGAAGGAGAGGATGGGAGCTCAGTGGTTCCATCCTCAGGCAGACACAGCTTGGGCTGCACAAAGAGGTGGCTCCTGCTCATCCTTCCCTCTCCACAGGTCACACACCTGTGCTGGGTTCCTGGGGAGCCTTATGTCATCCAGACCTCAGAGGATAAAACCACCAGGTAAACTCTCCCTGTGGCCAGAGAGAAGGGAGCTGCAGCCTGAGGCACGCGGGGCTGTTGTTTGGTTGGTTGTCATGGCCACTGGTGGTGGGGCTAAAAGCCACCTGCCAGCTCACCTGGGCCTTGGAGTGCAGTCTCCAGCCAGGGACAGGGGCTGGGAGCAGCACTGGGTGGTGAAGGGAGACTTTGTGACAAAGAAAGCTGGAGAGTGATCCAGCACAGATCAATGCAGGGAAAGCTCAGGAGCAGCCAGGGCAGAGCGCGTGGGCACAGCTGGGGTGTGCGGGAGGGCACAGAGGGAAACCATCGAGGTGCTGATGCCTCAGGGCGTCCTCGGCCTCTGCTGCTGCCTGCAGGGTGTGGGACAGCCGGGAGCTGCAGGTGGCACACACGTTCCCAGCCAAGCAGCACATCCAGACGTGCTGTGACGTGAGCCAGGACGGGCGGTACTGCCTCAGCAGCAGCAGCGGCTCCGCCGGCCACGGCGCCGAGGCCACCGTGAGTGCAGGACAGCAGGGCTCCTGTTCCCTTTCCCTCCCGTGTCCGTGGCACCCAGGGAGAGCAGTGCTCCAAGGGTCTGAGTGTCCCACTGCCTTGGTATCACCAGCCAGGGCCAGTGCTTGGTGCCTTCCTGCCTGTCCCTTTGGGAAGTTGTGCTCAGAGAGTATCAGCAGTTGTTCTGCCTGATTAAAGCACTGGGATCTGCCCCATCTCTGGAAGTGTCCAAGGCCAGGTTGGATGGGGGCTTGGAGCAACCTGATCTAGTGAGTGGCATCCATGCCCATGGCAGGGAGTTGAAACCAGATGGTCTTTAAGGTCCCTTCCACCCCAAACCAGTGTGGAGTTTCATTTCAGCAAAACACACAGGGAAAAAGCAGTGCAGGGCTTTGAGCAGCACAAGGTGCTCGCAGAATGCCTGTGAGGGACCCCTCGTTCCAGGTGTTTCCAAACCAGGGATTCAATCCTGCAGGTTCTCAGCCCTTTGTGTGGGGATCCCAGGGAGGGCAGGGCTGAGGATGGGAGCAGGTTGGACACTTCTTTATCTGCCTGCATAGTCTTAGCTTGTTGGCTCTAATGGGTGTGGACATGTGCTCAGGCACCAGTGGTGAAAATCCTTCAGGCTTTGATGTTCTCCAGGCCTGTGAGCATGAGCAGGGACAAGGGCAATAGCCAGGGATTGGTGAGGAGCTCTTTATTCCAACCCACCTCCCTGTCTTGGTAAAACAGGTCCACAGTGGCAGAGCTGGGCTCTAACACTGCCTGTTTCCTGCAGCTCTGGGACCTGAGGCAGACCAGAGGCCGAGTGTGTGAGTACAAAGGGCATTTCCAGACCACCACCTCGTGTGTTTTCCTGCCCCGGGGCCCAGCGCTCGCCCCCAGCATTGCCACATCCTCCAGCGACAGCACAGTGAAGGTCTGGGACCAAGACACTGCAGGTAGGGGAGGCTCCTGCAGTGTTCCTTTCCTTCCTCTTGGATAACAAATCCACTTCCCTCAGCTCTGTCTCCTGGTGGTGATGGGCAGGGTGAGTGCTGCAATCTCTGGAGTTTACTCCAACCAGCTGCAGGGCAGGCTGGAGAAATGCCCCAGAGCATGAAGGAGTTGGATGTCAGAGGTGACAGGGGGCCTCCCTCAGCTAAAAGGAAGAGTTACCAGGCAGCTTTTAAAGATACATCCAAGTTAAGCCATGAAAGGACAAATGATAAAAAGAAAAAAAGATCAGGGGAACTCGAGAGATTTGTGCAGGTGGAAGTTGTAAGGAACAGAATTTGTGCTGGAGGATGAAGGGCTGGTCAGCCAACAGCCTTATTTTGGTTGTGCTCTTGAAGGAGAATTGTGGGCATTTTGGGATTAAACCTGGTGGTGAGGGTGAGTCCCTCCCTGAGCTGGACACAAAGCTGTTTGTTTACCTGCCAAGCCCTGCCATGGCAGCAGGTTCTTAGGAACCCTTGTGCTGCAGGCAGAGACCTCCTGGGAAGTTGTTCAGGTTCACAGCATTAGACACTCCCTGGGGCTAAGCCCCTCTCCAGGGGAACTTATTTAAGATGGGATGAAAATAGAAACCTGAGTCTCTCCTGCAGAGAAGGACCGTCTGTTCTCTTACCTGTTCCTTTGCCTGTGCACCCAGGGTGGCTGTGGGGCTGGCAGCAGCTTTGATCCTCTTGCCCTCCCAGCTGGGTGAGCCATAATCCAGCTGCTCTGGGAAGGGTGCAGGGCACCAGGAGAGGCAGCTGCCTGTGGGGCCATGCCAAGTGCAGCTCTGTTTGCAGCTCAGGCTGATGTCTCACAAACTGTCTCAGGCGGTTCAATAACAGACACAAACAGAAAGGCTCATGTGGCACTGGATACTGTAAATCTTATTTCTCTTTTGGAGATTTATCAAAACTGCATGGTGAGCACAGCACAGCCCTTAGGAAAACTGTTAATTTTGGGACAGAAAGGTGTGTTGGGAATGGCTCCAGGCACGCCCTGCAGCTCTGCCCAGGGGGGTCTGTAGGTCCATGCAGCCGTGCTTCCTCTCCCAGCAAGGGGCAGAGCCTGACCCCAGTCTGGATCAGCCATTGCCTGCCTGGGCCTCTCTTCCACGGGGCACATCCCACCCGGATGTGTGGATCCAGGACAGTGAGGGCAGCAGCTCACCCACCTCAGGCAAGGAGAGCCTGGGGGTGGGAGATTGGCGTGGCCCTGCCTCATCTCAGCAAACCCAGCGTCCCTCCCTTGTCCCTTCCCTTGCAGCCTGCCTGGCCACGCTGTGCCTCGAGGGCTCGGGCCCGCTGGCCTCGCTGGCCGCCTGCGACAGCTCCACCCTGCTCTGTGCCAGCTCCAACTCCGGCATCCACGTGCTCCGCCTCAGCGGCGGCGCAGAGCCCGCCCTGGAGGAGGTGGCAGCGTTCTGAGCACTGGAAGCTCCTGTCAGAGACTGTCCCAGGAGGGGACGGGACCCCCAAGAGGTCCCCTGACCGTGGGCAGCAGGAACTCTGTGCCTGTGGAGTGGAGATGTGTGAGCAGAAGCTGGGGGAGTTGCTGGTTGGTTTGGGGGTGGCAGGGAGGCACCAGGGCTGTCCAGGAGAAAAGCCAAACTCTGGGACCCTTCAGGCCAAGCTGTTGCTCCTGACTGAGCCTCCTGCATTCTCCTTACAAAGCCTCCCTGCAGCCAGAGGCACCGGGTGGGGAGAGGGAGGAGATGAGAGGCCAGGACCAAGGAACCTGAGCATCAGGCTGAGCACACACAGCCAGCCCTGGGCTTGGACCAGAGACTGCAATTAAATAATTCTTCTGTGTTAGTTGCTGACCTCTCAGTGTTTTCCCTGGAAGGAACTGTGCTCACAAGGAAGAGACAGCTGCTCTCCAGCTGACAACAGGGAGGTGAATCCATCTTCTCTTCACTCCTGAAGGTTTTCATCCTATCACAAGACATCCAGGGTCCTCCACCCCAGCCCCTGGCCCTGCCCAGACCCCCCAGCAGCCCCACCCTGGGCATCCCTGGCAGCGCTGCCCAAACGCTCCTGGAGCTCTGGCAGCCTCGGGGCCGTGCCCATTCCCTGGGGAGCCTGGGCAGTGCCCAGCACCCTCTGGGGGAAGAACCTTTCCCTGCTCTCCAGCTGTTCCCTGAGTGCTGTCCGTGTCCCAGGGAGCAGAGATCAGAGCTGCCCCTTGAGAGCTGCAGCCCCTGATAAGTCTCCCTCCCCTTCCCCAGGTTGAACAAACCCAATGACCTCACCCCTCCTCAGCTGTTTCTTACACCAGCAGAAATCACACTGTGCATTGTGGAATTCCTGTAATTTCTCCACTCCTTGTCAGACCCAGAACTCAGGATACACATTCAAAACGTGTTCAGATTTTTCAGGGCACATAATTTGCAAAACCTCAGTTTAAAGAACAAATAATTACAAAAGCACTCCACAGGGTAGGGCAGAACAAGACAATCCTACACTGAAGGACCTTCATATCACCTCACGCAACAAACCCTGAACAGGAGATGCTGACATGGATTTGCAGCACCCATGGGACAGCTCAAGGAATAGGACACAAGGTGGTACCCGGAAAAGATTCCCTGGCCTTGGACATCTGTAAATGAATCCAGGGGGATACAGATCTCCATCCAGAGATGTGCACAGGCAGGGAGAGGAGGGCACCGCTGCCTCTCTCTCTGAGCTCTTTTTCTGAATGCAAATCAAGTTTGAAGTCACACTCCTACCAGAAAGGAAGGTGGGATGGGCAGTGACAGAGGGTGACCCACACACCAAACCTGAGGTGCTCTGTGGTTACTGGAAATGTCTGAAGGACACCTGGGAGCTGAACTTGGAAGGGAGGGTGAAGTACATGGATCAAAATTACACCAGAAAGTGGTACCTGCACTACAAAAACAGTCCAAAAACTGAAAAAACCCCCAAGACTTGCCTCCAACCAAGCCCTGGCCAATGCTGGTGCTTCAAACACACCCAAACTCCAGAGCAGCCATGACTGCAGCTGCTGTAACACGTTGGAACTGCTGATTCCTATTTTTTTCTTTAATATAAAAAAGCAACCGAAAGTCACGAACGTCCCCATCCCAGTCCACAACAGGCCCCTCTGAGCTACTCGGCTGTCCAGAGCTTGAAGGTTCTGTCGTAGGAGCAGGTGGCAATGAGCTGCCCATCCAGGGAGATGTCCAGGCCCATCACCTTCCCCTCGTGCCCCGCCAGTGTCTTCAGTGGGGACCAGCCGGGGTGGGTCCAGATCTTGGCCGTGTTGTCGTAGGCGCCCGTGAGCAGGAAATTCCCGTGGTTGGCTGCACAGGATGGAGAAAAGGGGAGAAGTGAGACTTGCAAATAAAAATGTGACATCTCTGCTCACCAGCACAGGTCTTCCTGAGCTGCAGGCGTGGGTTTGAGCTGCTGGAGGGGCAGGGCTGGGGAGCAGCAGGGACTCACGTTCGAACCTGACGCCAGTGACCAGGTTCTGGTGGGCAGGGATGGTGTAGATGCACTTCCTCTGCCGCAGGTCCCACACCTTGCAGGTGTTGTCCCCACTGCCCGTGGCCACGTGGTACCTGCCAGGGAGGAGAGAGCAGGGTTTAGGGAGTGGGCTTTGCACCCAGAGCTCCCACACCAACGCCAGCTCCCTCCTTACCCGTTTGGGGAGAAGTTGATGCCGTAGATCTCCTTCAGGTGCCCTTCCAGGAACATGATGCAGCGCCCCGTGCGCAGGTCCCACACCCGGCCAAAGGCGTCCAGGCCTCTGCAATCACAGGATCACACCCTGGCTCAGGCTGGGAGGGACCTTACAGATCATCCTGGCTGTGGGCAGGGACAGCTTCCACTGTCCCAGGCTGCTCCCAGCCCCAATGTCCAGCCTGGCCTTGGGCACTGCCAGGGATCCAGGGGCAGCCCCAGCTGCTCTGGGCACCCTGTGCCAGGGCCTGCCCCCCCTCCTTCCCCAATTCCTTCCCAATATCCCATCCAGCCGTGCCCTCTGGCACTGGGAATCCATTCCCCCAGCAGAAATCTCTGCTCCCAGCAAGCCTTTGGTACCATTCTGCCCCATGCTGAGCCGAGGGCAGCTCACCCGGTGCCGGCGAGAGAGCCGTCGGTGTGGAAGGCGATGTCGTAGACGCCTTTGCTGTGCCCCTCCTGGTGCAGGATCTCCTCCTGGGCCTCCAGGTCCCACAGGCGCCACGAGTGATCGTAGCTGCAACAACAGAGCACTTGTTAAACCACGGAGCCATTCAGGTTGGAAAAGCCCTCCAAGACACTGAGTCCAAGTGTTAACCCAGCAGCACCAACCTATGTCCCCAGGTGCCATATGTGGATGTTTCTGAGCATTTCCAAGATGGTAACTCCCCCCTGGGCAGCCTGTTCCAGTGCCTCACCACCCTTTCTGTGGAGACATTTTATCCCAATATCCAACCTAAACTTTCCCTGGTTTAACTCGAGGCCTTTTCCCCTGGTCTCCTTGTAACTCCAGGGAGAGTAACAGGGTATTTCACCAGCTCTGCAGGTATTTTATTTCCAGCTGGAGCCCAACAGTGTCTCACACAGGGACAGGGAAAGGAATTCCAGTGACCTGCTGTCACTGACACTGCAACAGCCCAGCTGTGGTCACGAATGGCCAAGCCCTGCTCTGCTGTGGACAAGCCCTGGCATCACAGGGCCACCAGCTGGGCAACCCATGGTCACTTCTGAAAGCCAATGCCCAGATGTCCATACCAGGTGGTGCCCAGGAACCTCCCAGACGGGTGCCACATCACTCGGGCCACTCTCATGCTGTGTCCCTCGATGTCAGCCACGGGCTCATCACTGAAACACACAACAAACCATTGGGCACTGCCCACTGGGGGTTGGCTCAAGCCAGGCCTTTGCCCACACACTGTGATGGCAGCAAAAGCTCTGCTGATGAGATCAAACCAGACAGGAACATTTGAGCTGTCTGTAGCTACTGGCTCTGAATTCTGCCTTTGGGTTACACTCCTAAAGCTCAGAATGAAACCCTTTCTCCACACCTCCTGTTGGTTGTAAAGCTATCCTGGGATGATGATGATGATGATTATGATTATTAATGAAAATAAACAATGCTCTTGTTACGAGCACTTTTGCAAGTAGAGAGACAAACCAGAGACCACCTGTACTGCAGTGAGTTCTTCTGAGAACACAGAGAACATCCTGAACTGCAGCAAACCCTGCTGTTCTGAAGGATGCAGGAAGACAATCTCCCTCACCTCGACTCCCTAATCAGGGAGATCTCTCTTCCTGCTGAAGAGACTGGCACATACTGAGGCCAGGGATTGCACTGGGGTAACTACAGGAAAAGGTGCTGTTGGCAGGAGGATGGTAAATGTCTGGAGGAACGTGGAAGAAAGCCCAGAACAGCAATGCTGCAGCTGTGCACATCTGGAAGGGTTCTGACCTTTCCAGGTTCCAGAGTTTGACGGAGCCGTCGGCCGCGCACGAGGCCAGGCTGACGTCCTTCTTGTCCAGGGACACCGTGGCCTTGGGGTGGAACACGACTGCCCCCACGTTGGTGCTGTGTCCTGAAGGGTAAGGAAAACCAGAGTTCAGAATCTGCCACAGGATCTTGGGCAGTTCCTCAGAAAAGCAGCATTTCCTTGGAACTGGTGAGTGAGCTGAGTGAACACCTTCACTGTGCCCTCAGTGCTGGGTGCCACTGCCCTGTAACCCAGAGCCAGCTTCCAGGAGCACTCGAGGCACAGCATCCAACGCCAAGGTTTGGAACCCTCAAAGTGCAGACAAAATTCACCATATGAATACACCTCACATCTGTATTTAGTCCAAGTTGTGACCACTGCTCAAAGTACCTCAGCGTTGTCAAGTCACCTGCCCAAAAATGCTGCTGTTTATAACTCAGACCAGGTTTGGAAACCGAACAAAACTGTTCAGAAATAGAAACAGCAAACTTGGAGCTGAGGTCTGAGCTAAAGACCAGGTCTCCCTCCTCATTATCTGACACATTCCCATGCTCCCAAGCTCTCAGTAAGAAAGAAATCTGCCCAAACACAACATTTTGAGTCACAAAGTAATGCAGATGTGGGAGCCCAGCACAGAGAGGAACAAAAGCACCAAAAGCCTCAGTGAGAGCAGCTCGCTACCTCGTAAGGTGTGAACCAGGTTGCAGTCAGGCACGGACCAGAGCTTGCACAGCCCACTCCTGTGGAAGACAAGGAATGGATGTCAGTGGAGAAGGAACACCAAGGAACACATCAAACAGAGCTGCAAAGCCACCCCGAGGTTCTGCAGTGGCTGAAACACCAACACACTTGGGGCAACCAGCTCAGACCAATGAATCTCTGCTCAGCTCTAAAATGAAGTGAAGAGAGCTCAGGGCAGAAGAAGCAGCATCTCACAATTCCCAAAAACATTCCTGTGCTCTCCCAGCCCCCAAAGCAGGTGCTGGCAAGGCTGTCTCACCAGCAGGCCGTGGCCAGGAGTTTGGAGTTGGGGCTGAAGTGGCAGTAGGACAGCGGGCGATCGTCCCCAATCTGACTGCAGAAGTTATTCAAGGACTGTAAAAAATACAAAGAAAGCCATCAATAAATGACTAAAGTACACCCAGCCCAGAGCTATTCCAAGACAAAACCTGAGGTGAGGGAGGAGAATGGGCACAGGAGGAGACAGAGGCCTTTGGGAAGTCACTCTCAAAGGGAGGAGCTGCCTCAGAGCCACTCCAGGGCCAGCCTGGCCCAGCATGGCCTGGGGTGACAGCTCAGCCCCCAGGGCCACCCATGGGATGTGCCCCCCCAGCCCCAGGGCTCTGCAGCTGCAGTTCTGACACAGAACTGGCTGGAGTTGGGCATCTTCCCACAGCTCATCCAAAGAATCCAACCAGACAGATGGGGCAGAGGGGAGAAGCAAATCTCCTGGCAGCTGCTGCCTCTGGAGTAAACAGGATTAGGGGGGCAGCACACAGTGTGCCTGAGCCTCTCTGTTTGGTTAAGCTGGGAATCTGGCTTAGCCTGCTCGGGAAGGGCATCTCAGAGTCATCCCAACCACATTCCACACTCAGAGTTGGGCATTTCCCTTGGATTCCCTGGCTTCCCAGCCAGCCAACCCCGTGCCAAAGCCAGGAATGCATTCCTTTAGCTTCACAGGGGAGTGCCAAGGCAAGGCAGGGATGTCTCTGCCTCCTTCTGCCATGCACAGGAACAAAACACAACTCCCTGGATCACTCTGAAGGAGTGAGAACACGCTTTAGAGACAAAGGGAAAGAGGAAAAGCAGAACTTCCCAAGATTGCAGAGAATTATGTGCATCTGGACAGCACTTCAAGCAGCTGAACTCCTGCTGGGCTCTTTGGAGCCAAACCTTGTGAGCAGAGCAGTGGAGCAGCTGCCAAACCTACCCGCAGGGATTTGTGCAGCTCCTGCCTCTGGGATGTCCTGGTGGCCTCGGGAATCTCCTTCAGCAGCCGGGCCTCCTCCAGCCGCTTCGCTGCCCTGGGGAGGGCAAAGGTGGAGTGACAACCCCCAGCATTCCCCCTCCTGCTGCTGGGAAAGGCTTTTCCCTGCTCTTCCCCCAAACTGGGCTAATGCTGGATCAGCCCCTGAGAGCTCAAGCTCTGGGCTCACTGGACTTGCCTCCCCACTCCCTGGATTTCCTGTGCTACCCACAGTGGGGTCAGCACTTGGATTTGACACATGGCTGCATCCCCCCCTCCTCCTCTGTGCTGCTTTCTCTCACCTGGGGAGTGAGTAGTTGGCCAGCCACAGCCTGGCTGTTTTCAGACTGCGTGGGCCCTCGTGGTACCAGGTTTGTTGATACTGTAAAAACAGGAATACAACGGATGGAAAAGCTCTGGTGCTGCTGTCCCTGCATTCATTCCCCTCAGCTGCCTCCTCCCAGCACCTGCCCCCAAACCCTGCTGTGCTCTGGCCTCTTTTTAAGGGCCTTCTGCCCAACTGTAAGCCCCAGGAAAAAGGATTAAGAGAGATAAACCAAACTCTCTGCCCTACAGATCCAATCCTGACGTGCTGCCACTTCACTCAGTGCTCCAGCTGAGCCCATCTGCACTCACTGATATGTAACTCCCTCCTTGTTTACACATCACCCAGTAAAGAGAAAGCCTAGAGCTGCAGAAATTATTTCTTACAGCCCAACTCAAAAATAATCAGGAAAAAATAGACTCAGAAGAGAGACAGAAGCAGAAAGAGTAATCAAAGACAGAAACAGATGCAGCAGCAGGAACATATTTTTTCCTTCCCAAGTGTGAACAAAATTAAGGGACTTGCTAAAGTGAGGAAGAGCCCACACACCTGCTCTCCTGGTTTGCACACTGAGTGCAGCACAGAGCTCAGTCTGGGAGTAAAAAACCACACTCAGTGCTCCTCACTGAGGCCAGACATTGCCACAGGTTTGCTGAAATGGGCAACACAGAAAAAGCCTGAAGGGATGACATGAAAATCCACTGGACAAATGAAAATCCTGGCTAAAGCCAGGAGTCCTGGATGTATCAGACCTGGCTATTCATCCCTCCCTGAGCACTGAGAAGACAACAGACACCCCGCTACCTCTTCTTTGGACTTTTTGGACCTGTCATCATCTTTCCTGGTCTTTTTTAACGCGTCTGTGCCGACCACTGAGAGGATGTTCCTTAACCTGGAAAAAAAGTCACAAAGCTGGATTTAGCCAGTGAATTCTCAGCTCACCTGACAAATATCAGTGGGACATTCCCTCTGCCTCGGGGTTCTTAGAACAGAATCGCAGACTGGTTTGGGTTGGAAGGGACCTCAAAGCCCATCCAGTGCCACCCCTGCCATGGCAGGGACACCTCCCACTGTCCCAGGTGCTCCCAGCCCCAATGTCCAGCCTGGCCTTGGGCACGGCCAGGGATCCAGGGGCAGCCCCAGCTGCTCTGGGCACCCTGTGCCAGGGCCTGCCCACCCTGCCAGGGAACAATTCCTGCCCAATATCCCATCCAGCCCTGCCCTCTGGCAGTAGGAATCCATTCTCCATGTCCTGTCCCTCTGTGTCCTTGTCCCCAGTCCCTCTGCAGCTCTCCTGGAGCCTCTTAAGACCCTGCAAGGAGCTCTGAGGTCTCTCTGGAGACTGAACACCCCCAGCTGCCCTGCGGCCCAGCCCTGCTGACCAGCAGCACCCGCTGCACCCCAGCTCCCAGGAGCAGCTCAGGAATTGGCTCAGAGCAGGCACAGCACCTCTCCCTGCGCTCCGCAGGCCCCTCTCCGAAGAGCGTGATGGGCTCGCCCAGGGCCCTCAGGCAGGCCTTGACCTCGGAGTCGTCGGTGGAGACGTTGATCTGCCGGGCGCGCTTGCGGCGCTCGAACTCGGCCAGCACCTCGGCCTGGCGCTCGCTCATGTGGTCCTCGAGGTCAAACACCTCCCCTGGGCACAGACACAGCCCTGAGCACAGCGCAGCCACCGCGGGTCACACAGCAGCTGGGGCTGGAGATCACCCGCTGCATCCCCCTGCCACGGCAGGGTCACCAGAGCAGGTGACACGGGAACGTGCCCAGGTGGGGTTGGAATGTCTCAGGAGAGGCACACTCCACCCCCTCCCTGGGCAGCTCTTCCAGGGCCTCTCTGCCCCTGGATCCCTCCCAAGTGGAGGGAAGATCCAAGGAGCTGCCCATCCCTGCCTGGTGTGAAGTGATGCCCAGAGAGCAACCAGAGACACTTGGAAGTGTCACACCTGCAGGGAGGGATAACAAAGGGTGGTTCCACATGCTCACCACTGCTGATGTTGATGTTGCCAGCCTCCATGGCAGCCTTCATGCCCTCCTTGCCCAGCAGCCCCGACTCGCCCTTGGCCAGGCGCTCGCGCTCCTTCTCCTCCAGGCTCCCGTAGAAGATGGGCGCCCGCTTGGCCGGCGGTCCATCGCCCTCCTCCGCGGCCTTGGGCTTGGGGGGCTGCGGGGAGAGGCACAGCGTGGAGTGTCTGGGGACACGGAAGCCAACAGACAGCCTGGCCATACCAAAGAGCCGAGCTGTGCCAGGAAATCCCGGCTGTGCACCATGGAAAGATCCTCTCAGAATCCCAGACTGGTTTGGGTTGGAAGGGACATTAAAGCCCATCCAGTGCCACCCTCTGTCACGGGCAGGGACACCTCCCACCGTCCCAGGTTGCTCCAAGCCCGTCCAGCCTGGCCTTGGGCACTGCCAGGGATGCAGGGGCAGCCACTGGCCATTGAGGTTTTTGCCCAAAGGCCAAAGTAAAACGCCACATTAAACTGCTTAAATCAGGCCGCGTTGCGTTCCGCGGAGCATCACACGAACTTCCCGGGAAAACAATCAGGACCGTGCAAAACCGCAGGACAACGCGTGAGCGTTCTGGCCCCGGCGCCACCGGGGCACCGCGAACCCCACACAGCCCCAGCAGGCGCGACCCCCGCGGCCTCTCCCGCTGCGGCGGGCCCGGAGGCGGCCCC
>VXAC01001659.1:223234-248843 GCA_013399225.1 Rhipidura dahli
AGGAAGCAGCGGGACGAGGCGGAGGCGGCGGCGGGCGGCGAGGAGGCGGCGGCGGCGGCGGCGATCGGAGCGCTGGGCACGGAGCACAAGAGCCGCGAGCAGCTCATCAATGACCGCATCGGGTACAAGCCGCAGCCCAAGGCCGGCGGCCGCACCGCGCACTTCGGCACCTTCGAGTTCTAACGGGGCGACCCCCGAGCCCCAGCCCCGCTCAGCCGGGGGGGCCGCGCTGCACGGGCCTCGCCGTTCCCTCCCCCCCGGAGCTGTGACATTTTTGTTTTTTAAGTTTGGTTAACAAGCCCGTGAACTCCGCCCCTTGGCCGAGTGTTTTGGTTTAAATAAACACGTATTTTTTTTTTTTAAGAAAAGAATAATAGTCCCACGAGCTGCTGTAAAACGGCTGCAGTGACCAGGTGGGGATGGGAACACCTGGACCCACCCGTTCCCTGCTCCTCTGAGCAATGGGGGTAAAACACTGCGGGAAGATCCTCTGGGATCGTGATTTGGTGATCTTAAACCAGGCAGTGGAGTGTGGCCATCTGAGCCTCCAGCCTTACCCGCTGGTGGCCCCACTGAGGAGGTTCTGGAAGTGTCTGATGAGTGTTTTGGGATCAAGGTGCCACGGTTCTGGGTGCCAGGTGCTGCTCTGTCCTTTCCCGAGGCAGCCAGGAAAGAATCCCCTGTCTGTTAAATCACCCAGTCCCAAATAGGTCCCAGAGCTGCTTCCCGGTCCGTGTCACAGCTGGGATGTGCTTCGGGCTCTGAGCAGAGAATGGCTGCAGCCCTGGGTGATGTACTGGGCACATGGATGTGCAATGACATCCTGTATTGTCTGAGCCATTTTTCCTTCATACTTCCCTGTTCCACCTCCATTCAGCCGTGCTCAGTGTCACCCCAGCTGCCCTGCTTTGTCACCCTTGGAACAGAGCTCCAGGGCTGTTTGCTGCTCAGAACAAATGTCACCGGACAGCTCCTAATGAATGGTGCCACGTGAATAGGCCAAGGGCACACTGATTTCTGCAGCAGGTCCCTGGATTTACCCTCATCAGCTGCCTGGGCAGGCTAAGGTGAGATTTGAGGCAGAGCCTGCCCAGGAGTCCGGCACACAGCGGGGTGAGCTGAAGGAAGCAACTTAAAAACCTGAGCAGCTTCTTTGTGTTCAGGGAGCTCTGCTCCCTGCAGCCTGGGAAAGGAGCAGGGCAGGCCCTGGGCCTGCACCAGGACACCTGCAGGGAATTCAGGAGCTAGAGGCTCTCCCTGCCTCTGGCCAGGGCTGTTTCCCACCATCTGCAGCACAAGGACCAGTTCTGGTTTTTCAGTGTCCCAAGCAATGCTCCAAACTGGACTTAGTCAAATTCAGGCTTCCTGTGTTGTAGGTGCATCAAATTTCAGGTCAGGCTGGGGAAATTTACAGAATTTCAAACTTTTCCAACTGGAAAGAGCCCCAGCCTGGCCTAGAAAAGAGCTGCTGTTCCTGTCTAACACCACATCAAATGATCAGGGATTGCTCTGCTGTTCTGGCATTCCCAGCAGGCTCCTGCTCAGAGAGGGCAACACCTCAGGAGGTTGTTAGAGCTCCCTAAAACTCCTCTTCCCAACTTTTCCCTCTCCAGGGCAGGCAGATCTGGGAGGAACCAATTCCTCTTTCCATCCCTCCCCACACCTTCAAAGTGTGACTGGGCTGGAACAAACAGAACCTCCTCAGTGAATCCCCAAATTCCCATCCCAGGAGCTTCAGGGCACATTCCTGGGAGCTGGGGAGGCCCAGAGCACCTGAACAGGGACACTGGGCCCCGCTGCTCCCTCTGAGGCAGGCACTGAGGATTGTTCCCAAAACACACCCCCACCACAGTAAAATGCAATCTATTTTATTGGTTAATTATGTACAGGAGATTCTTGATATTCACAGTAACATCAGACAAGTTACCGCCACAAAGAGCAAGAGTAAAAACAAAACCGACAGTCCACTGTAAACAAAACTAGAAATCCTGCTGGATTGGGTGGGACTGGCTCCAGACAAACTCAAAAGGCACTCAAAGAAAAGCAACAGAAGCCTGCTGGATGCTCTGTGCTCCCTCCTCGATGATAATCTGGAGGCACAGCGTGTGGAGAGCAAACATCAGGGCACAAAGGCACAGGATGTCACCCCCAAGCAGGACAGCACACCCAAGCATGTGTGTCAACACAGGAATTCAAGGTACCCAGCTCTGGTAATCCTTCAAGCCCTCCCCTTCCCATGTTACCAGGACAACTTCAAATTCAGCAGAGGGGCTGGGGCTGCCCCAGAGCTGCTGATGCCACCCAGAGGGAGCTCAGGCTTTGCTCAGGCTCTGCCACAGCACACAGGAACTGGGCCTGAGAATGCAGCGAGGTGGCAAGGGGGAGGCTGGGGCACGGGGAGGTGAGTGGCTTCTCTGGATTGTCACATGGAACTGAGGAAAGCACAGCCATGGCAGGAGGGAGCAGCCTGGACATGCCCTTCCCCAGCTGTGCAGGAAGCCACTTCCCTTCTACCGTTCCCTGGGCAGCCCAGAGTGCTCAAAGCACCCCTTGTGCAGGCTGTGGCAGCAGCTGGGGCACCTGAGACACTCCTGCCCAGGTGACCCCTGCTAGGTCAGTGTCCCTTCCCAGGGCATGCTGGAGAAAGCTTTGTGCCCTCTCTGGGGAGAGCATGAGCAGGACATGAGCCTTGGGAGCTCATCCTGGGGGCAAACAATTCCAGGAGCACAGGTGGTACAAGGAGAATGAGGCAGAAAAGTTTAACAAGAACCAGATTGACACTGCACGAGCCACAGCCTGTTCCCCAAGTCACCCCTCAGAGAATTCAAGTCTGGTCACTTGGACACACAGAAAGGTGGCTCAAAGGTGACAGCAAGGTGAGGCCAAGCAGCTTCTGTTCCAAAGAAAGACACAGCAGGAGGTGTATGAGGTGACCAGGGTCACCACACAGAGCCACTGCTCACTCCACCCTGTGACTGCAATGGCCACAATTCCAGCCCTTTCCAGAAAAACCAACATCACCCTGAGCCCTGCAGTGCAAACCTCCCACACCACCAACCATTATCTCCAGCTTCTAACAGCTCCAGTTTTCTCAGACAAACACTCAGATTTCCTCTCAGTTCCAGCAGGAGTGGGAAGGGATTGTCCATTTTCTCTGTCCAACACCAACATTCCTCCCAGCTCTCCAGGGATGGGGAGGGTCAGGTTTCCCCTCCCGTGATTGCTTAGAGGGCACAGGAGAGTTTTACCTTTGTGACAGGTGCAGAGAGGGCAGCAGTAGGGTCTGTCCCAGACAGAACTCCCTTCAAAGCTCAGACTGGGGAAGGAAGCACTTTTCCTGTCTCTCAGCAGGACGTGGCTAGAACTGTTCCATGAAAATAACTTTGCCTCCTTCACCCACATGTGAATTTGCTACAGAAAGCAGCTATTTAGGAACCTAAGCCTGCTTTTAACTCAGCTCCTTTTATTCTCTATTTACACTGTCCAGAGAAAACAAGATGTCCAAATAAACAGCTGGCATCAGCCCAGGAGGGCTGACCAGGAGGTGCAATTCAAGTCCTGGTAGCAGCAGCACTGGATTTCCTTAGAGAGGGTGGTAGGGTGGGCCCTGTGCAGGGACAGCAGCACCAGCAGCACCATGGAGCACCCAGGTACACAGGGATGGCCTCACCCTCTAAGGCTCAGGAGCTAAAAAATGTCATTCCAAAGATCATCCTTCCTCACACAGCAGCTGCCAGCAGTCACCAGCAGCATCTCCAGAGGAAAAAAACCTCTCTGTGTGTGCCCAGAGGTTTTATCCCAGCAGCACTCCCTGTTCTCATGGCATGTCCCAGACACCAGTCCCAGTCTGAAAGCAGGGTCTGTTCTCAGGGCCCTTCCCAAATTCCCAGTGTCTTCTCTTCCAGTCAGTTCCAGGCACTAGCTGGGCAAACTGGGTAGAGGGAAGACTCCAGCTTTGCACCACACTCTGCACAACTTTTTTCAACATCCAGGTGCTACACCAGAGCTGCTCCCCAAGCCTGTCCTGGCACCAGGCTGGTTCTGCCCCCTCACAGCCTGTCCTGCCTGGGCACTGGGCAGAGCCCACAGCACTGACTGAGCTCCTCCCTACACCACAGCCCCCTGGCACGGGGAACCTGCACCTCCAGCACGGGCACACTCTGATTATTAACACAAAGAGGAGTCAGGAATACTTTTTATCAGCCCATGCTGCTCTCAACTTCACCTGAGGAGACACTGAAGGCTGCTGTAGTCCTCTATTTTCCCTCTCCTCTTCCCCAAATCTCTCCTTTACAGGAACGTGGTTGTTTTCCCCCTTCACCTCCATCCAGGTACACCCTCTTCAGCCATTTTAACTTCTGTGTCATGAAATCATTATTTAGCTCTTGCCTCATTTACAGAACCAGTTCTAGGAACCCAAAGCTTAGCTCTAGCTCCATCCAGGTGCAGTTCCACATGAAGTACCTGTGGGTTCAATGGTTTATTTAGAAGCTTTTTGCCCTGTAAATACAGAACTAGTATCCTGCATCTGCTCCATAATTGGGAAGGGAAAGCAGCCAAACTCGAGTGTTCTCCCTGGAGGTTCAGTAAAGCTGCTGGATACATCAGATTAACAAAACTCATCATCGTCCCCTGGTGGGCTTGGAGGGCAAGTCCATCCAACCCCCGAAGCACTCAGCTCACATCCTTGGGTCAAAGTCCTCCCTTGCCAGGACACGCCTGAGCGTGTCTGATGTGCAGCACCAAATCTTCCTCAGAGGCTGAGTCCTACAGCAAAAGGTGTCATTGGCCCCAAAAGCCACAATGCCAGGGCAATCTCCTCCCCTGGCATTATGTACACATTGAAAAAAATCAAAACTAAAACAGCCATTCACACATTATTGGCAACTTTGATCTTTTCCTACTGTTCATTAAACCCTCACTGACGAGCATTTACAATTTAAAAATAAAATGGTTTTGTTTTCTTTTTTAAAACAGTAATTTCTACAGTTCTGTCAGCCAACTAATTTCAATCACAGCATAATCTAAAAATAAAGCAAATCCTGGCCAAGAACGGACTCTCAAGAGTCAAGGGGAGCAGCATGTCCCAGCTCCTCACATCCCTGCACCCCTCCAGGAACTTGTGGTGAACTCCAGTTGATTTTCTTTATCATGATTCTCTTGGCAGCTTAGGAATGCTCCAGTCCTCGGTGTGGCTGCACTTGCAGGGAGCAGTGGGGTGGAGAGGCCTGTGGGCACACCCAGTGTTAGTGGCAGTGCTCTGTGATATCCACCACCACGGCCTTCTTCCAGCTGAAGAAGAAGTATCCGGTGCCCGCTCCCGCTGCCACGGCGATGCACAGGTACCCGTTGTAGGTCATGAAGATCAGCATGAGGAAGTAGCTGACCACCACCTGGATGATGTGCAGCACAGTCTGCAGCAGGTGGGGCAAGCTCAGCATCTGCTGGCTGGGAACACAAAGCCAAACAAGTCAGCAAACAGGGGGCACGTGGGAAATGCACATCCCCGGAGAGAAAGCTGCCGGGACAGCAAGGTGGGAGTGTGGTGGCAGAGAAGGTGGCACCAGCCTGGGCAGGGCCTCCTGCATGCAGCTGGCACCTGGAGCTGGTTTGGCCCACAGAGCAAAGCAAGCACGGAGCTTGCTGGGAGGACACAACTTTGAGCTGAGAAACAGACTTTGCCAAGCTTCTTTTACTCCCCCACTCAACAGCTGAATGGCTCCTGTTCTGCACAGAGGCCTTGACTACCTGTCAGCAAAAGGATCCTGAGTCAGGATCTGATCCAGAGTCAGTCTTTCTGTCAGGGCCACTGGATGTAACACCCAAACTCTGAGCCTGGGAACTCCCCCATACGTGTGCCTTACAAAAACCCCAAGCTCATCTGGCTCCTTGCTGCTTTCCTCCTTTTGTCCCCATCCTCGAGGGTACCCAGGTGTCCCCCATCCTGCAGTACCATCCCAGTCTGGAGCCAGGACACTCTCCAGAGATCACAACTGGCTGCACAAAGTTTCTTCTGTGCCAGTTTCACCTGCAGAGCTTTGCTTTAGAAGGAAGTGCAGTTCTTACCCCACGGTTTTGTGTGTCTCCATCAGGATGGTGCCATTGGGGCCTGGCACTGGCATGGAGTTGTAGCGGATGCTGACCTGGGATTTGCGGAGCAGACACTCCCGGGCAATCTTAAGGCCTTCATAAAACATGGCCAGGAAGAAGACGGCCACAAAAGCACCAGCCATTTCTGACAAGAGAGGAAACATCATTGTCTCTGGGCAAGAAAAAGTGTCAGCAAAGTCACTGTGTGATTGCCCATAGCCAGGCTCTGTGTGCATGCATAGATAGGTGGGAAATGGGAATTTTATCCAGACACTCACTGCAATTTGACCCATAAAGCAGAACCAGCAATCACTTTTGCTAATAAAACCAAATTCTTGAACTCTACAAACATCTCCTTTTTTTTTTCACCCCACAGATGCCATTTAAACCAGATTCAACACAGCATGTCTGTGTATTTTTAGCACAAGTAACAAGGTAATTCCTGAACCATGAATCCTGAAACACCAACTGTAAACCTTTTGTTTGGACTGCACAAGAGAGTGTTACTAACCTCCAGGAGAATTGATTGTGAGTCCAGAGAACAGCAATGGCACATTCTCATAGCTGAAGTGGAAAGTCATGGCCTGCCCAAAACACAAAGAACACCGAGATGAGCCTGAAGAGCTCATCCCAAGATGGAGCTCACAGCGAGGTGTAGCACTGGGGTTTGTATCAGAACAAGAACTCAGTTTATTTGGTCACCACCTAAACACCAGGAAAGTCTCCAGTGAATCTGGTGTGGCACACACAGGTGAGACAGGGATGAGATGCCCCAGGCTCTGGTTCCAGTTCCCAGCTCCTTCAGGCAGCCCTGGGCAGGAGGCCCTGTCCTTCCCAGAACTCCAGGTAAGTGCCTTCTCCTTGCTCTTGGAGCTCCTTTTCCCCTCAGCATCAGCAGCAGGCAGGGACTGGGGATGTCTCCATGGAGCTCCTCCTTGCCTCCCATGCCCTCAGGAACTGGGACAGGGCACTTTCTCTTCCCCACTCTGACCCTGTTTGGAAGATGCAGGTAAGGGCTGTACAGGTGAGTCCTGTGCTCCCCTCCTGCACTGTGCCAGCAGGGTTCTCTCCCTATGGAATTCCCAAAATCCTGGGGGAAACAGAGGCCTAAACACAGCTACCACAAGGAGGTAAAGCAGGACCACAGCTTCTCTGGGTGAAAATGAGGGCTCCTGAGCCTGCACAGTGAAGGGGAAGGGGAGACATCAGTGGTCCCCAGGCCAGCTGGAGGTGATACAAACTGCCCATTTAGGTAAATACAGCTTGGCATGGCTTGGGCACAGCTGCACACAGTGTTTTTCACATGGGAAGTACTGACCAAGCAAGAGGAACTTCTCTTTGAACTTCCCTCATTGTTTAATTAAGGTTATTTGCTGAAGCTCAGAATTATGATTCATTTCAGCATCCATAAGAATAAGCAGACACTCATTTTCCCCACAGCAGAAATTACTGTGATACAGCTTTTAGAGGGTACTTTCATCTCTTCCATGAATTTAATATCTTTACATTTAAAACAAAAGCCACATAAACCAAAGAACTGCAGCTGAACCTGAGCCTGTTACTTGGTGCCAGTGAGGAATGGGAAAACACACATTAAATGTGCTCATCCTATTATCTAAGATGCTGTACCTATGTACTGCCTTCCCTGACAGATTTATTTGCAATATGAATTCAAAATCTTGTGCAATTACTCACAGTTTTCAGCTGCAGGGCAAGGCAGGGTCTTGTAACTATCTAGGAACACTTGATATGTGTAAAGAAATGACATTTACATGGAAAGTAATGGCCCAGGGATGCCAATACTGAGCTGTGAGATGATGGGAAGAGCTTCTCAAGGAGAGCAGTGGCAGTGCTGGACTGAGAGCTCCATGTGGGCCATGCCCATCACGGCTGCTCTGGGTGCTCTCCTCTCCCCCTGTGACACTGGTTGCAGTAGAAGTAGAAGCAGATATTCTTGGTTCTCTCCCCAGGCACACAAACTCCAACTGAAGGTTTGCAAAATCCTCTCCTGAGAACACTCTCATTTGAAATGGAAATGTGCCCTCTCTCCCCTTCTTTTGAAATTTAACCACAAACAGACACGTTTTAATCATCTGAAACTTGCTCCAGAAGCATTTAGGAAAAAGAGAAAAAGCTGAAAAAGTTCCCAGACCTGGCTACACACAAACACTGATCCTATGGCCATCTCCATGAAAACTCTGGCCAGGATCTCTGCAAAGCCCCAGTGATGCCAAACACACAAGTCTGAACCTGCTGGAATCAAAGTCAGCTGGAGCAGCAGGGATCGGGACCAATCCAGCCTTAATGCCAACATGGCAGAGAGCCCTGGCAGTGCTCTGCTCCCCAAACCAAGTGTGCTCTGAGAGTTCAGCAGGGAAGGGCACTGAGGGAGCTCAGCAGAGCCTCTCAGGGCTGCCTGGGGCTCTCACTGCCAACCTGGAGAACTCCATCCATCCGTTTCCTGCAGGAAAATACTTGCTTTGCATTTCTGCCCTTAGTTGGCTGCAGAGCAGACCCCAGGCTGGCTGCTAGAAAGGTTTTTGCAAGAAAAGCCAATTTTGCCAAAGGATCTCCAGCCCTGAAATCCATTTCCTGCTCCATATCCCCTCATGCTGCTCCTTCACTCCAGAAGTCCCACAACAGGATCTGGGTTAACCTGGAAGGATTACCACCTCCCAAAGCTCAGGTTCATTTCCAGCTCTCAAGAGCACTGTCTTTAGGACAATTAGTTACTCTGAACTCACAGACAAGGAAAAACTCTCTGGTTAATCCTGACTTCTCCACTTACCATCATCATCATGTCTGGTCCATGATCGTGTCCTGAGGCCATGGTGGAGGAGTGGTGATGCTCAGCAGGATGCGAGGTTGGCAGCATGGAGCTGTTCATGTGGTGAGACATCTTGAGGACAGTGTGATTCAGAAAGGCACATAGAAAAGTGGGATCCTGAAAAACAAACCAAAAATGAAGCTCTTTTCTAAACAGAATGGGGTTTCTCTACTGCTACTGCAAGAGAAAAGATTCTGAGCCACTGAGAACTGCAGCCTCTGGAAAACTCCTGGAGCATCTTCGTGGTCCTGCTCTGGCTACAGAGAGCACACAGCAGGACAGTTTAAAGGAGGAGTGTCCCTCTGCAGCCTGATTTGATTGAGGTGGTGCCTGGGGACAAGTGCTCAGCATAAAGGAACATTTC
Source organism: Rhipidura dahli (assembly GCA_013399225.1). Lineage (NCBI taxonomy): Eukaryota > Metazoa > Chordata > Aves > Passeriformes > Rhipiduridae > Rhipidura > Rhipidura dahli. Next base: position 232,516 of record VXAC01001659.1, read on the forward strand.
TTATCTACACGAGGAAAAAAACAGAGCCCCTTCCCAAGTGCAGTCTTGCAAGAGGAAGAAGTATCACAAGCACCACTTTAAATTGCATATACTAAAGATGAGATAACAGGATTTCTCTTAATTGACAGTTATGCATTTTATTGGGAATATGTTTAACACAGAAATTGTGTTAGTTGGTACAAGACCTACTCCCAGGCAAAGGTCTGCAACAGCCACAGGCAATCCAATTTCATTTCCATGAGCTTTACATTGCCACATCTCCCCTCTAATCACATTACCCACAGTGAGAGAAACACTCAAGAGACTGCCAGTTCCAATCCCTAATCTGGTTACCACAAATCAGGGATGTCTGGACACACTAAAAATAAATAAATAAAAGTCCATGGTTAGCTGTGGGCGTGGCTGCTGCACGCTGCCCCAGCACTGCCTAGGCTGGCAATTGCAGGTGGGAAATGAAAATCATCAGGTAGAAACAGCAACGGGAGAGAAAATAACCTGGGAATAGCAGCCAGTCCTGAAAGCACAGCACCTGTCCTGCTGGACCTGCCTGGAGTATTCTGTACCCTCCCACTCCAGTCCTGCACCACAGTAAAACCAAGTGAAATAAAAAGCAAACTTCAGACACTTGATCAAATTAAAGTTTAGAAAGATATACACTTTATCAAATTAAAGTTTTAAAAGAAATGAGAGACTTACTTCCTTCCACATAACCATCACAAGAGTTTAGAAGAGTGTTGTTTCAGTTTTTTAAGTCAAAAGGCAGCATGGTGTTTGAACAGGTAGGCATGGCTGTATTGAGATTGGAGAGAGGAAATGAGACTCTAGAAGAGCTTTCTAAACTGGCAGTAGCAAATAAAACCCCAAAAGGCAGCTGGTGGTGGAGCTGCTTCAGTGTGACAGTGACCCTGAGCAGGGGTCACTGGTGGCCCAGAGTGCCAGTGCAGCCCTGTGGAGCATCCATGGCAGGGGATATCTAAGGGTTTCAGGGTTAAATTAAGGAGAGAAATGAGAGAAATTAAAAGATTTGGGGAAGATAAGGAAACCAAGTCAGTAGTGCTGGGGAGGGACTCAAGAGAAAGACAGAAGTAATACCCTGCAGCCACTGAAGTTAAATGATGCAGGGAAGCCCCAACTGGTGACACCGGGACCCCACAGCTCAGGTATGTTCTGCAGCTCTGTGCAGATGAAGTTTGTAGCCCATCCCTTATTGCATCAGATGACTTCACAATAATCCCCTGGAAAGTAACCCGTCATGGAATCCAAGGGTACTGACTGAAGCACAATGAATTCCCCGTCCATATTTCTGCTAAGATTTCTTAGCTCACTTTGCCCCTGATTTGTGCTTAAATATTGAGACCAGAAAATGTTCACGGGGAGCCAAAAGGAGACCAAAAGAAGCAGCAGCTCAGCTGACACAGACAAACTTCACCAAGGGATACCTGCAGAATGCCCAGTGTGATCTCCATAAGGCACAGCCTGGAAGATTATCCTGTTCCAGAGCTGAAGTGCTCAGGATCTGGAACTGCAGTCCCAATATACAAACACTTGAGAAAGGAATCCTATGCCAAGACACACAAACACCAAACTGTCTTTTGCATCAGGGAAGGAAGAAGAATAGCCCAAGTGACTTGTGTGCAGGATCAAAGGTAAGTGTGCTGTGAGAGGAAAGACGTAACACAAGAACTTCCCCTCTCCCCCAGCCAAAATCTCCTGGAATCACAGAACCATAGAATATCCTGAGCTGGAAGGGACCCACCAGGATCATCCAGCCCAGCCCCTGGCCCTGCCCAGACCCCCCACCAGCCCCACCCTGGGCATCCCTGGCAGCGCTGCCCAAACGCTCCTGGAGCTCTGGCAGCCTCGGGGCCGTGCCCATTCCCTGGGGAGCCTGGGCAGTGCCCAGCACCCTCTGGGGGAAGAACCTTTCCCTGCTCTCCAGCCTGAGCCTGCCCTGGCCCAGCTCCAGCTGTTCCCTGGCTGCTGTTCCTGGTCACAGAGGGCAGAGACCGGAGCTGCCCCTCTGTCTCCTCCCTCTTCTCCTCTCAGCTGACTGATCCATTGCTTTTCCTTTGGATACAACATCCTCACCAGTGACTACTGCCCAATGATTATTTATTCCTTTTAGGATTTCGCATTCCTGCCAAGCTCAGCAGGATCCAAAACACTCTACAGAAGCCCTGGCTGGTTACCAGATGAAAAATCTGCCTTCGTGGCTGGGCTGTGTCTAGCTTTTCACTCCTTTCCTTCTCACTAATCATCATTTGTCTGCAGATAGGGAGAAACAGTGGATGTGTTCTCAGGATATTTACTCTGTAGGAACAAAGAACACAGTCAGGTGTTCAGGAGTGGCTGCCTGTGGCTGGGCAGGCCTTGGCACAGGTTACAAAGGGCAAGTTTGACCCTCACCCTGCTATCCCAGTGCTCCAACACCAAATCCAAGCCCTTGCTGCAGTTACCCAACATTGAAGGGCATTTTATGAGATCCTGAAAAGATGGGGTACTGAGTAGCTTAAGAGGAAATAACCTCATCTGAGCCACTTCAGCTGTGTTTTGTGTCACTGAAGGTGACAAACAGTGGATAAATTTCTGTTTAAAAAGAAATCAGTTCTGGTGGACAGTCAGACTCTGATTCACAACTTAGAGGAGATCTCTACCTATGCCTTGAGGTAAAAAACAATATATAGGGCAGCAGAAGCAACAGGTTAGTGGGTGTGTAATATTCCAAGCAGCAAATCCCTGGTTGGTTTGCACAGCTCCTAAGAAACAATGTGACAGAGAGTGGAGCTCTGTGTGTCACAGAAGGTGGTGGTTTAACAAGGCTGACTCCATACCTGAAGGAAAAAATCCCACCCACCCCAAGTTTCTATTACTGTAAATTCTTTAAATAGGTTTAGCCTTGTACAAAGCCAGCCTTCAGCAGGTATTTCTGTCTGAATGGGTGCCTTGATCTCTGGCTGCTGCCTGCTCCAGATGTTTGCATTGAGAGGGAGAGGCACTTCAGTGGATTCCTGAGCCCTGGAGAGGGATCTGCCACAGTCGTGGCTGTGTCAGCCTCAGGTACTTTGAACACCTGAAGGGGACAGACCCCAGGGTGTCCCTGTCACAAGGGACACACACAGAGAATGTTATTTTGTGCTCTGCAGTAACCTACTGCCTAAGAAAACAAACAGGGCAGAACAGGAGAGAGGAATGAGGAAATTCTCCTCCAGGGCTTCTTTCTTTCCCTCTCAGTGCTGTCACCCCAGGAGAGAGAAGCCACAGCCTCCATTTCACAACCCCTCAGATTTTTAAGGAAAACTGCAAAACTCAGAGCTGCCCACAGGACTGCAGGCCCTGCTCACACAGAGCTTTCTGTGTCCCAGCCCTGCAATGTCACCGTGGCAGCTCTGCAGCCCAGGCTGCTTCAGGACAGGTGCAGCCAGGAGCAGCCAGCACCAGGACTCACCTTCACCCTCCACCAACACAAAACCAGGGCTGCCTCACCTCACACACACCAGGAGGCCACGTTTGCAACTCCAGGGCACAGACAAGGGTAGGACAGGAAGGAGATGGCTGGGCACACACGAGTGCCAGGTAAAGGATCTGGACCTGATAAGATGCCAAAGCCAGAGCAGTCTTTTCAAGCAGGTCTCAGCCACAAGATCATTGCCATTACACATAATCCATAATGCCCTCCACAGTTTCCCAATCTATTGCTTCTGCTGTGTTCATCCAGAGTCCTGCAACCCCCCAGCAAATCACAGTTTTTCCTGTGGCAAACACCCAAGGAAAATACACCTTTCAGTGCAGAAACAGGACACAATAAGGGAAGGATCTACCAAACTCCCAGAGAGTACTTCACAATCAGCTCAGTGTCAAACAGATCTTCCTTAAAAGTCACACTCAAAGGGAATTATACCCCTTTCCAAATCAGAAGTTGAACAGGATTAACACTGGAGCCCTAAATCAATTCCCACTACAGCACCAACTCTTCCCTTCTAAACAGTGCCTCATCTTTCCCAAGCCAGATCAGAAAACCCAAGAGATAAAACTAATTCCACTGGCTCTGCCCAAAAGGACCAGAGCCTTAAAAATCCCCTCTCCAGTCTCCTTTAGAGCAGTTATTTGTCCCACAGAGTGGGCCAGCACAGGACTGGCTCCTGCTCAGAACCCTCCCGACTCCTCTCAGCACAGCTGGAGTGCTTCGTAGCCAGCATTTCTCCACCAACACTTCTGGTAGCAAGAACAGGGTCAGGAGGTCCCTCTCTTCTGAAGAAGTGAGAAAAACTTGGTAATATTTACTAAGAATTAAAATCAAAGTTCCCGAGAGAAAGGAAAGGGAAAATGATTAAGAACAGCAAGCTGGAAAAGCAAAAATCTCTTGCTTACATATCACATATGGCTCAGTGCTGCGTGACACCAAGGAATACTACAGCAAAAACACAGAAGGAATGGAAAACCCAGGAGTTCTTGGTGCTCTACTTACAGCAGTGCCACTGGCAGACCGAGCTCCACTGGCTCCCAGCTCGTGGTCCCAAGCCCAATCCCTTTTTTGTTCAGCAGTGCTGTAAATGGAGTGGGAGGGAAGCAGGAGCCTGCAGACACTGCAGCTCTGTTCACTGGCTCCAGCCGTGGGCTCCACTGAGCTCCTCATCAGGAGACCTAAGCACTGCTTTTAGTTTATTCAATTTCCTGGCAAACTTTTCTACTTTAACTGCTTCCTTTCCAAATGGATGGATTAGTGATTCTTCCAGGATCCCAGGCATAGCTCCAGAGCTGCTTAAAGGCACAGCTGGGGGACAGAGCAATTCTACCTGTTCATGCTGCAGGAGCAATGGCAGCCAGGCCCCCTGGGCCAGCTATAAAGACACACTTTGAAGACACAGGGAACAAACACTACATTCTTCAGTAATGCAGCAGAACACGTGTTACAGATACATACTGCTGGTTCCCAGTGTGAAAATTCCCCTTGGAACTCTCCCAAGCAGCTTCAGCAACCCCAGGCTGGCACTGAGACACAGGGAGGGACTGTGCTGTGCCCAGCACACTTAATTGCACACCTCTGGTTTTCCCTTGCACAATTCCTGAAGAAGGAACTCTCAGAGCTATATTAAGACTTAAGGGAATGTTTGTGAGATCACAGCAGAACTGTGGCTTGCCCTGGTACTGCCTCACTACCTTAAGAGTCTCATCCTAAAGCTTTTCCCAGAAGTTTAAGGCTTCCCAAAAGCTGAACACACTAGAAGGCGTTTGGATAAAGGGAAAGAGAAGGGCACAGCCAGCAGCTCCAATACACACTGAGGATCAAGCTGTACGAGTTTGGATTTCCTAGGGCTTGTCCCTGACCATGGAAGCTTGAAAATGGACTCAAGCTGGATCAGCAGAGCCAGGCAGGAACACACAGTGTGACACAGGGCACATTCTCCCTTTCTACCTGTAAGCAGGCTGAGCTCCTCACAGCCATGGGTTTCAGAAGTTCTGAAGGATGCCAGGCACTCTGCAGGACGTCCAGCCTGAGATGCCACAGGGTGCAGCGTGGGGAGCAGAGAATAACAGGCAAAAAAGAGCTGAGCAGGGCTGCAGACAACATCTTGTGTTCAGGTACAAAAGGGGACAATGTCTGGGCAGCCTGTGACATGCCAGGATGGAAGCAGTCAGCAGGGACATCAGCAGGGACATCAGCAGGGACATCAGCAGGGACAGGCAGCCAAGCTGGGAGCACCCAGAGCCCAGCTCTCACAGCTGGAATGCACAACACAGGCAAAGAATGGGCTTTTAAAATGCCATGCAGGGCTTTCAGGTTTTGTGAGGGGAGAAATCCACCCAGGAGACCTGATCCTCTGCCATCACCTCCTCTGAGGACCCCAGCTGGAACCAGTACAGCACAGCTGTGGATGCTGAAGGTAATGACAAAGTTTTGGCACATCTGAAGCACTCTGCTGTCCATGAGCCGTGCCCACAACCTGTGGGATTTGCCCAGGCTGAGACAGACCCTTATTAAGGTGATCCTGACAAACCCCCCAGGCAGGATGTGGGAGGAGAATGAGGCAAAACCACGTCACCCACACAGGGAGGTTTGGGGGTGACGCCTCAAGGCAGAGTTGAGCTGAGGTTCTCTGCAGCACAGCCAGATCCCAGGGCTGGGGCCAGCCATCCCACCCTGCAGTACGTGCTCCTCCAAACAAACCCCATCCTTCAGGCCTCCTGGCTGCCATCATTTGCTGATTTTATTCTTACCAAATCCTTGTGTTTCTTGTACCAGTACACATTTGTTCCTCTCTTTACTGGGCTGCTGTTTCCCCAAGGCTCAGGCTGCCCCCTCCCCATGGAGCCATCACACAGCACCCACTGACACGGCAAAAACCCCAAACAGTGCTCTGGTTCCAGACTATGGATTCCAGTTGGGATTCTGGCTCACACAAACTTCCTGGGGCTGCACCACATCATTTGGCAGCTTGATGCAGTTATATACATTAATTAATGTTTAATTTAAATGAAGATTAAAACAAGTTGATGAAGTATCAGCGTATATTCAATCCTTAAGGTGCTGTCCTCTGCTCTGAATCAAAGCATCCCTTAGCTGTACAACTAAAGCAAAGCTGGTCAAAGTCACTCAAAGTCACAATCCCCATTACTTGAGGAGGGGCCAGAGCTCTTCCTCTCAGCATGGCTACAAAAATGTCCCTTTGATGAAGTTTATTTTCATTGCAAACTTGTCTGGTCACTCTCTGTTAGAGGCTTCCCTAGAAGGGGATGGTCATTCCTAATCTCCCAGTTTCTGCAGACGCCTCAGGAAATCTGTAATCTTTGAACAAGTAAAAAAAATAACCCAGGACAGATTGTTCTTTACAGGACAATGCACTGGGCTTCATTAAGTGAAGCACACACTGTGTCATTACCCACAGGCCCAATGGAGTGCAAGGCAGCTGGAAACAATCCTGCAGAGCAAAGCACCTCAGACTCTAAGCCTGATAGCATCAGAGGAAAGGCATGGCAGACACCAAAATTCCTTCTAGCCAATGCCAGCGTGAACTCAGAGCTAGAACTGACAAGTTTCCATCAAAGGCAATCCCCAGGAGGCATCTACAGAAGCACATCAGCACTCCCTGTGTATTTCAGAGCCTTCTGAAGCAATCAGTCACCCCAGGTCTGCAGAGCAGCAAAGCTTCACCTCTCTTCTCACATCATCGAGGGCATGACACAGGAACACAAACCCAGGTCACAAAATCCCTGGGATTCAGCACCCAGGGAGGAGAAACCTGAGGGTCTTCCCTTCCTGGCAGAGGTAAGGCAGACTGGCTCAAAGGCCAGGGGCGTAAGAGGTGTGCTGGGATGGAGGAGCAGGTGGTGCTCAGGCAGGGATCAGCTGGGAAGCTGCTGCAGAACTCTCAGCACTCACCCAGCAGCTGAGGAGACACAAAAGCAGGGCCACATCACCCATATTTTTCCAAGATTATGTAATTCCTGAATAAACAGATACTTCCTTACCCTCAGTGGTGGTTTTTGCTCAGATGTTACACAACCAAACACAGGAATGGTGACCAGGCAGATGTGATCCATGTGGCCAGAGAGCAGGAACCATCCTGCTGCCTCGGGGGAGGCTCAGAACAAATGGGACAGAGTCCTGAGCCTTGTGACACTCTTCAAAAATATGTTAATATAAAACTATATGAATATTTGGAACTCCATCTTGCAAGATGTGTACCCTGTAAGATTAGACAACTTCTGCTTCCTAAGGAAAACCAGGCCTAGTGGAGAATTTCACTTCCTATTTCACATGCCCTCATCAAGAACAGCTGCTAGCATGTATTCCTCTACCTATAACAGGCTCTTTATAAATGGAGAAGTTTTCTCTTCAAATGAAAAAAGAAAACCACCTTTTGCATACAAGATTCTTCACCAAGCTCACTAATTCAGCCCCCACATTCCTGCAGGTTCAACATCTCCTGCATCACCTGTACACCTATGGAAAGGAGCCTGTCTCCCACAAAAATGTGTCTGTCCACAGGTTAAGGACACAGATTATGATTTGTGGCTGTTCAGCAGCCCCCTGCAGAAGCATTCCATCTATAAGGAATGACAGATATGTCAGGATGCAAGACAGGGAACTACCTGCAAGTTAATCCTGATAAACCATTGCTGCGTGGTTTGCTGGAGTGGGAAGGACACACACCAGGCTACACAGCATAAACAGCTCTGACCAGATTGATTTTATGGTGCCTTCAAGCCTTAAACCCTGTAAAACTATAAAATAATCTCAGGAGACACGAAGTGAAGCCAGAGTCAAAAAGTGCATTCTCAAGAAAGCAAGCACAAGTTTCCTCAGGGTCAGAAGTGACTCAGTGTGTCCTACAAGTGCATTAGTTGGCCTTTAATACAGGTGAAGGATAACAGATGTTATCTGTTATTATCTCATCACAAATGTTATCTAGCAACAGCATAAAAACCTTTGTCCCATGCAGAAAAAACTAAAGCTGAGGGTAATAAATGGACGGCACTGGTTTATTAGAGGCTTCATAAAAGGGAGTCCAGCACAGGTGATTCACAGGAGATTCCCACATGTTACACCACTTGCCCATTTTCACACAGTTCATTTTCCCTCTCTGGCTGCTTTTCAACATCATAACCAGACTCAGCCCAGAAAAGGCAACACTTGGACAAGTTCTGAACTGGCTTTCAGGTGTTTTGAGAATCTGAACAGCAAGAAAACCACACTCCAGAGCTCCTGGTTAACTTTCAGGAGGCCATTCCCCATGTACCTGAGACACAGTGGTTCAAGCAATGCACACACGTTTTTCCATGTCCACACTCATTACTTTCCACCACATGGGAAAGCGTCCCTGCAGCAGAGCAATTCCACTTCACTCCTTTCTTTTCACATTTAAGCAGTTGTTTGTCTGTAATTACTCCTCAGAAATGTGTCCATGTGCACACACAGCGTTTTAAGGTGGCCACTCACCCCTTCCCTGGAGCTGCCAAGTTCCAGCCTCTGTCAAATGTTGCTGCAACAGCCACATGTTGATGTCAGCTCCTACTGGGATACCCTGGGATTTCCAGCTCCTGCTCTGGCATGTCAGGGTCACCTTTGAAATGCAGGCTTTGACTAAAGACCTAAGAGTTCACAAGACTGACTTTTAGAAAAATGCCTTTTCTTGCAGAGATGTGTTCATTTCATTTTGCAGCACCATCCATGACTGTCCCTCAACACGAGAACTTGTTCCACCACAGCCAAGAATCAAATTCTTTTGTGCCTCCAAACACTTGTTTTGAAAAGCCTCAAGCTGTTCATGGGTAAAATGCAAGGCAGAACTCAGCTCACCAGCGGCAAAATCCATTCCAGTGGGTTTTTAATTAAGCCCAGGAAGTCGATCTCTGTTTCGGCAGATGGTTAAGGCCAAATATCCATCACCAGAGGCACCTTCCTCCTCTTGATCCATGATCAAGCAAACAGCAAGAGGATGGTACAGTGACATATAAATGGCTTCCAGGTAGTAATGCAAATACTTGTAAGGGTTCAGAGCACAAATTCATAGCCCCAGTTCATGGAACAGAGCATCTGCACATTCTTCTTTTGAATATGCTACTGAACTATTGGAATTATTATTGAAATTACTGAATCACTGAAAATACAATCTCAGCAAGGTAGAAGATCTCCAATATCAAGGAGAGGAAAAGAGCAATTAACTCAGTAATTCTCTGGAAAGGAATTATCTTTGGAAGAGCCTTGGCCTCGTGACACTCTTCTGACAGGAAGAGCCACGACTGTAGGGCATGGAAAGCTGGAACAAGAGCCATCAACAACTTTTCTGTGAGTGACAAAAAACCAACCTGGAAAAGAGCTTAGAATGCTGCCTTTTTCATCATTTTCAAACCCCTGGATGGCCACAGAGCTGCTAATCCACAGCAGAAATGATTCAGAGCTAAAAATTGCTGAGTACTTACTCTTCCAGAGACAGGTTTTCCATCTACTGACTCCAGGAGAGCCTTTTTCTCCAGAGAGGCAACAAGTCTGAGACTGATCAAAATTTCTCAACCCTCACATAATGCTGACAAGCACATCATTATCTCTATCAAAGGCTAATCATTAACTACAGCTCAGATTATCTTAGGACCAGACCGAGCACTGGGATGCTCACACAGAGATCCACAGAGCAGTAAAAGCAGCTCCCGAGTTTCCCTCATGAGATCTTTGCAAAAATGCAGAGATTTTACAGCTCCCTGATCTGATTAAGTGCACTGCAGAGATTACTTTCCAACACATTAACCGAAACACATTTGAAACATTCATATCTCTATCAGATATATTCGTGGTTTGCTTGTTTTTGGATAACAAAGCAAGCTTAGTTTATTTCAGCATTAGTATTTAAGTATTTTAGTGTTCAAACTGAAAGAGGGCAGGTTTAGATAAAATTTTAGGAAGAAATTCTTCCCTGGGAGGGTGGGCAGGCCCTGGCACAGGGTGCCCAGAGCAGCTGGGGCTGCCCCTGGATCCCTGGCAGTGCCCAAGGCCAGGCTGGACATTGGGGCTTGGAGCAGCCTGGGACAGTGGGAGGTGTCCCTGCCCATGGCAGGAGTGGAACAAAATGAGCTTTAAGGTCCTTCCAACCCAAACCATTCTGTGATTCCATCTGTCCCATAATGAAGAAATGTGATGTTTTCAAAGCTATCAGTTTTTAGGAGCATTGGGAAATGAGACAAAAATAACAAGGCAGATAAACCATCAATTGTGCAGAAATTCTTCAACACTGGGTACAAGACAAACCCTGCTGGGGTAGCTGGCTCTGGGACCCCTCTGCTTGGAAAGCTGGAGACAACAACTACTACAGAAAAAAAAAAGTGACAAAGCAGAAAAAGTGCAAGAACAGCTGTGCTGTGCCCTGCAACACAAGGGGCCTCGTGGTGGGGGCTGAGGTTTCAAGCAAGAGTTACCCAAAACAGGATCAACTGACAAGCAGTGCACGTGATCCTGCTATTATGATGTCCTGGAGGGTTTTACTTGAGGAATTCAAAAAATTAAGGAAAGTCAGGCTGCTGCCAAGAGGTTTTTTAAACTAGAAGCAAAATAATCAGAATAAGAGTATTAGGCTTTACCACCCATACAGCAAGAGATCTCACAGACACTGCTCTGTGCCTTGTATGAAAAGAGCACAAAAATAGCTTTACAAGTACAACCAAGCCTGTAACAGGAACATGAGGGCAGTTGTGAAACTCCCAACTAGGTTTGATTCCAGCTGTTCAGGTTTCAGTATCTATAACACAGTCCTCCAGCACACTTCAGTCTCACCTGACACCACCTTAAACAATAAAGTTCAGCACGTCCTCGAGAGATAACGTCTTATCCCAAGTTAATGAAGGGCACCAAAGCCAATGCTAAGTTGATTTGTATAAAACCCTCTTGGCACAGAACCCAGAAATCATGACTCAGTCTCTTGTCAAATCCATTAGACCAGGAGCTCAGACAAACACGGGAGCTGAGAAAACCAGACCAACACTGCTTGCATTTCACTTGTACAGTATCCCGAGGCTGGGTGTGGTCCTCTGGAGCTTGTGCTCCCACCTCCCTTATCACTTTGATGTACAAGGGTCGATTTACCTATCAGAAATGCCCTCCCACGGAGCCACACTGATGGCAGCGCTGCGGTCACCTCCCGACGGCTGGAGGAGAGTCAACTGGGATGGCTCCTACTGGGAGCACTGGCTTTGAGTCTGCTCCACGTTTGTTAGTGTTCCTCCTTCCTGAGAAGAAGATACAAGCTTGGAAATGCAGTCCAGCTGTGCCAGTGAGTTGTTTGAGTCTCTTTAGTGGAATGCCTTTCGGAGCAGGGAAGGTTCATGGGGGAAGCAAGTGAGTAAGGGGATCCTTGGCTCCCAGTGCAGCCTCTGGAAGATCCCAGCAGGAGCAGCCAGGGTGGCACGAGCTGCAGCCACCATTTACAGACATCAGACAAGGAGCAGGTTGGATGAGCTGGAGCTGTACCCCTTTCCAGGAGCTGCTTTTCCCGGCTCCCTGGAGCAGGCCAGCCAGTCTGCTCACAGCATTAGCTCAGGATGTGCACTGCACCTCCTCACAGGTGGCCTCAAAGCACCCCTTAATCCTACAAAGCAAGTCCAATTATATTATCTCTAATGTGAAAAAAGCCTGCAAGTGTATTTGCCAGACACTCTTAGAAAAGAAAAACAGCCAGGACTGTCAGGGCTCCTCTTTATCCAGGTTAGCCAGAAGATCAGCTAAATATATCACAAAGCTCATATTCCAAGCTCCTGTACCTTCATCAAAGGAATGAGATCTGAATCCGTGATAACTAATGAGTAAGTGTGGGAAAAGAAGGTTTATGGAGGTGAAGTGGTTCTCATGAAGTGTTAGGAGAGAGCTTGGGGCACTCTCTGTGAGTTCCAGGCCAGAACACCTGTACTCTATTCCCAGTTTTCTCCCAGTTTCATACCAGGACATGCTGAGCAAGCAGTGAGAACAGAAGAGCCTCGATCACTTGCAGCACTTGGCCTGTGCTCTACAGCTACCATGGACTGCTGTATTCATTTAGATGAATATTAATGTGAAGTGATTATATGCTTGTACAAGCTTTTTAACAGATGATAAATGACATTTGCATCTTTGATACAGCAAGTGTGTGATTTTCTAAGAGTATATACACAGAGAGGAAAAGAACAGGAAGCAATGCCACTGTTCTGGCTGCAATCAAAGTTGCTGAAGTGCCACTGGAAATCAGCTGGAGACCCTTGTAGATATGAACTGGTAACACAGGGAAGAAAAGACAATTGGAAATGAGATTAAAATCTGTAGAAATAAAAAAGGAAAAATAAAAAGGAGCTATTTCATCACAGCCTCCCACTTCCAGATTGCCTTCTAAACCAGTAAAGTCTAATTCCAGGACCAACAAATGAAAGGCTTTAGAAAATACAGCAAAATAGGAATTTAATTTGTTTACAGTAACTAGTCCTATTACTCTCTGCATCAGCAGATTCCAGCTTTCAAATGAAAAAAAGGTTAATGAAAAAATCATTGGCCTTGTGTTCCTCAGGACATGATTGGGAACATTTCCAGAAAATTAGATTGAAACAAAAGGCAATGGAGTTGATTAACTAAGATTGGATTTCCCAGAGAAAAACAACATAAACTAGATTGAGTCTTTTTCATCCTTCCCTAAGAAAAAGTTGCCAAGACTCCCAGTGATTTCCTGGCAGACTTGTGGAGAAGTTCATGCTGGCAATGTGCTTCAGCTCAACTTCCCAAAATTCTGCTGCAGGCTCCTGCTAACTTTCAGGTGACCTTCAGGCCAGGGCAGGGAAGGCAGGTCTGCAGAGTCATGGCAGCTATCTGTTTGGTACAGGGGTCTCTGTAGCAAATAGAGAAACCAAGAAGGAAAGGAGAAAATAGCACATTTTAGTTCAAAGAACAAAAATTCTGCCTTCTCTTGGACTTAATGCCTAACTGGAAAACAAGCCCGCTTAAAGGAAATTCCTCAGGGGCCTGCTCAAAACTCACCATGTGAAAGTGGTAGATTTTGTCATTTACTTGTAATATAAAACTGGAAAAGATTATTCTCAATGCCCTCCCTTCCCAGGCATTAGGCTTTCATTCAAGGATAGAGTGTCTCACTAATCCGAACCTTGAAGTCACACTGTAAAGGGAGAAGTGAAGTGAGAAATCCTCCCAAGCCTCTTTTCAGAAGAAAAAAATGAAAAAAATAAAAAAAGCCCCACAAACCTTGTCCTTGTACCACTGCAAGTCTGACTCAGTGGCAGGGATACCTTTAAAATAAAAAAGCAAACATACAAAAATGACTTGGAAAGGTGATTTAATTCCTCCTCTCTACTGGCAGAAACTATCCTAATTCTCAGCTTAGTTAACAACCAGGCCTAGATGAGAAATCTGATGAAATGAAAAGCAGCCAAATCTCAGTAGGAAACAGCTGTAGAAAATTTCTCTGTTCTCAACACAGAGTTGTGTGGGAGCCTGCAACTCCTGCCAGTTCTTATATTTTCAGTACCTTGGTTTTGGGGGGGAGGAGAGCAGAAGCAAAAACCTGCTTATTGCAACAATTTCTGTGTTTGTAGCAAAAAGCATCACTTTAGTTTTGCATTGTGCAGCAGAGCAGTCAGAACTTCACCAACAGATCCTTAATTACAAAACAAATTCTCATTTAAACAGCAACGTTTACACATTATTTCCAGTACCCCCTTTTTAATGAAGGATGGGGGGGAAAAATGCTGAGTCCAAAGCCTGAGGAAAGCCTCGGGAAACATTACATCACAAATTACATGATTTGGAATCATTAGCTTGAATGCTAACTTATCCTGTAAGAACCCATAGTGTTACTCATTCAAAATCCTGCAAAAGCTTTACTGACCTCAGGCTCAAGCAGAGGCAAGTTAAGATCAAAAAGAGTAAAAGTCAGCTTAATAAACACTTGTGAGGAACGTTTCATCCACCTGGGCACAAGAAGCAGGACTAGTAAGCATTTTGGAGCTTGGATTCGAGCACAAACAGGAAGAATTGGCCTCTGCCTGGGAACTGTGGGGAACCACAAGCCCACTGCACACTCACATATAGATGAGGATTATGAACAAAGCTTAAATTAAAAAAGGACAAATGGCTAAGATGTGGTGCTTGCTGACTGCTGCAGGACGTGCTGCTACAGCCTCTTCCCCATCATACTGGCATTAAAAGTGGCCAGTGCTGAATAACAGTGAAAAAAAATAGGAAATCTATACAGATCTAACACTGGGCTAGGAAGATGGTGAAGGGCCTGAAAGGGCACACGAGGAGCAGCTGAGGGCAGTGGGATTGTTCATCCTGAAGGGGAAACTGAGGTCAGAACTCACCAGGGGTTGCTCCCCAGAGGGGCAGCTCTGATCTCTGCTCTGTGACAGGTCCTGAGGGAATGGACTGAAGTTATCCCAGGGCAGGCTCAGGCTGGAGAGCAGGGAAAGGTTCTTCCCCCAGAGGGTGCTGGGCACTGCCCAGGCTCCCCAGGGAATGGGCACGGCCCCGAGGCTGCCAGAGCTCCAGGAGCGTTTGGGCAGCGCTGCCAGGGATGCCCAGGGTGGGGCTGCTGGGGGGTCTGGGCAGGGCCAGGGGCTGCACTGGATGATCCTGGTGGGTCCCTTCCAGCTCAGGAGATTCTGTGATACCTGTACCTGAAAAACCTAAACTGAAGTGCCACACCAGGACTTAGCCATATGGGTCTTCACCATTTAAAAAACAAAACTATCTTGACAACCACCCTGATAAAAATACAGGAGCCAAAGCAACAAACTCTCTTCATCCAAAGGACCACATTTCCATTGGAAGTTAGTTCATGTCCACCTGCCTTACCAAGGTTGGAACAATCTGCTCCCACCAGGAACTTACACCAAATTACTGTAGTTTTTTAACACAAATAAGATTCTGACCTTTTCCAGGTTTCCTTCTAAATTCACCATACATTCCACAACATAAATCTGTTTAACACTCCCCTTTTGAAATGGAATCGCTGGTATCTCAATCGTTGCAATAAACTCCCCAGTTACTGCAAACTCAGCTCCACAACAGACCTGGCAACTTCCTGCTCAGACTCAAACATCCAGAAAGTAAGTGACAGTACAGATTTCCAACCAGAGCCAGCAAATACCCAAAGCCAGGAAGTTATTCATCCCTTATTGCCATTCTGACCTCCCATGAATTGTTTGCCTGCATTTCAACATCATTTGAATCTAAGCTGAAATTAAAGCCAGTGGGTGTCACAAAGCACACAGAGCTTTCCAAGAGGGGAAAAACACAGAAAAACCACAACAAACCACAAAAAACTCATTAAACAAGCAAACAGAAAGGTGCATTTCTCAAGGTACAAGGCGAACGTGGAAAACTCCTTCGGCGGGGCAGCTCAGACGTTTCTCCCCGCAAGGAGCTATTCCGATGTCGGGAACACAGCGCAGTGCTGATGTCCCCGGGTACCTCAGAGCCACCAGAGCCAAACCCGGGGCACGGCAGCGCCCCGCCGTCCCCAGCATTCCCTCCCGAGCGCTCCCCGGACCCGCAGGGCCCTCAGAGGAGCCATGCGCGGCCCTCTGGCTCAGCCCGGAGCCCCGGCAAGGGCAGCACGGCGGCCGCGGGGCCCGGCTGTCACCTTGGGAACCGCAGGGCCGGGCCGGGCGCCTTCCCCGGAGCCCCGGCAGCGCTGTCCGCACCCACAGCGAGCTCGCCCCGCACCTCCACCGCCACGTCCCAGGGCTGCCCATCCTCTTGGGCCCCCTCCGGCGCCCCCGCCCGAAGTCCCGGCCTGAGGGGAGGTGGGGGCGGCCATGGAGCCCCCTCAGCCGGGATGGGGGGGGCGGGGGGCTCATGAGGG
>VXAC01001659.1:248977-274372 GCA_013399225.1 Rhipidura dahli
TGGCGGCCCTGGCGGGCCCGCGGGGCCGTGGCCCCGGCCCCGGTGAAGGCCCGCGGCGGTGAGGGGCGGGCAGGCCGCTCCCTGTGCAGCCGGGGCTGTTCTGCTGTGGCTGGGGGTGCCGCCGGGGCAGTGCCCCGCTCCTGTCTGGCTGCCGGCGGGCCTCGGTGCGGCCCCGGTGTGCCCGGGGCAGGGGGTGTGGGGTTTGGGACCCCGGTAACAGAGGGGCCGGGGCACAGAACTCGGTGTTTTCACTTAAACGAGGAGTGGGCGGGAGGTCCCTAAAGTGCCGCTTTGGGGCTGTTCAGCCCTGCTGGCTCCTCCCAGGGCTCCCCTTGGATCGTGTCTGTGTGCGAGCGCATCCAGGTTTTTGTATCGCTGACTTGTTGCCGCTCCAAGAACCGCAATTCCAGCTCTGTGCGCTCCCCATTCCCTTCCAGGAGCTTCTCCTTAACAGCTCTTATAAACTAATCCTCTCGCTCTTTAGGAAATTTAGTTATTTTTCAAAGCGGGCTCATTGACAGTGGTGTCATCATTTGTTTGTATTATTCCCCTGTCCCTTGATGCCAGGAATAGCTGAGCCTGACTGGCCTTGAAGCAGTGAAATTGCAAACATCACATCCTGAAGGAATAACCTCCAGCATTAAACCCTCTGCCCTTAGCTGGGGGAGCTTCTGCCCTTTTAAAACTTAATGGGAGAATGCTTTTCCTGGGCAATTAAAGAAAAAAAACAAACTTCAGGAGCAGAAAGTGTAGTTTCTCTATCACATTTTTGGGGTATTTTAAGAATCAGTTATTTTATGTGAAGCTAGTTCTAGTTATTGCTTCAAAATAACTTCTTTTCTGAGTAGTTTCAGTTCTTATACCTTCAGTCGATTTTTGAGGAAATGAAACACAATTGTACCTCTTTCCCAACCTCTTCATCTACAAGTTCTGCCTATTCAAAGTCAAATGGTTAATTAGCATAGAGCAATTTAACCTGCAGCCCTTTGTTTACTTCCAAAGTGATGGTAAACACTTTGTATTTGATATAACTTCCAATTAAGGGTGTTCATTATCTATAATGCCTGTTTTAAATGAGGCTAAATGCTTTTATTTCCCTTTCTAGAGCCAGATTAGCCTCCTTGTTTGGCCTGGATCAAACAGTCTCAAGCCAGGGAAATGAATTCTTCCAGTTCACTGCCCCAAAGCAGCCCAAGAAGGGTCAGACAGCAGCTGGTGAGTAGCTGGGCTTGAGCTGGGGAGCACACACTGTGTGTGGGGAGAAGGAGGACCCTTGTGGAGAGCAGCAGGGCAGATAATTCCCTGAGCTTTCCTCAGCAGTGTTGCCCTCCCACACCTGGATTTTCATTTGGCCTTTGGTGACTTTGGAACGCAAGTCTTTGGTGGGTTTTTTTTTTTTTGTAAATTCCTTCTGGAGGTGTTTTTCCTTGGGGAAGGATCGTGTGCTGGTGGTGCCACTGGCCAGTCCTGTGCCTCTGACAGATGTTCTGATCTCTGTCCCCAGCAGGCCAGGCCCAGAAGGCTCCCGTGGCCCCGGCAGCCTCAGGAGCCCCCTCGGTGCTGGTGGCCACCGCGGTGCTCGCCTACCGCTAGTAAGTGACCTCTGCTTGCCCTGGGGCACTCCGTGTCCCTCATCCCACAGGGAAGGCATTTTTTGCATAAATGGGAAGAGGCAGTTGTTTTCAGACATACCTGCATGGTAGGAATGCTGCAATCAGTGGGAGTTTCTGCTCAAGAAGGGTTTCAGTTGCTGCACTGCAGCTCTGGGTAAGGCAGGTCTGAGATAAAGAGCGAGTTGTGGGTTTGGGCTGTTGCTGGGAGCTGTGCCCTGGCTGCTGGGCTGGTATGTGCCCTGCTTCAGGTGCCTCTGTCAGATGCTTGTGGCTCATGCATTTGAGAATTGAGGCATGAGCAGAGTGAGAGCACTAAAACTGCCTGTCTGATGCTGCCATCATGGAAAAGCTCTTCTGCCCTGGGCCTGTGAGAGCAGTTTTCAGCTCACTCCACAATGTGTGCTCTAAGCTAAGCAAGGCTGCCTGACATTTTAGGCCTGAGGAAAAGGGACCTGAACTCTAAAGAATTCTGAGTTAGGGACAGTTCTGCAGCTGAATGTCTCCCTTATCTTCCAGTACAAATGGGCAGTACTTGAAGCAAGGCAAGTATGGAGCAGCTGTAGTGGGGAACCACGCTGCCAGAGAGGTGAGAAACACTTCCTTCTCTAACTCTGTTGTCCTGAGGGCTCACTGGCATGCCCAGTACATTGGTGTGTTTGAAAGCTACTTTGAAAACTCTCATCCATCCTTGATGTTGGCATCTGTGATGTTTCATATCCCCCATATCCTCATTCATGTCTCACTAAGTTGCTTCTGCTTTGGCAAGAATAAAATAAATTTTAGTTTGGTAACTAAACTCCTGAGCCAGTGATCTGGGAAGTGTTGAGCTGTGTTGTTCTGGGGGAGCTGGGGATGACAGAGAGTGCAGTGCAAGCTGAACCAGCCTTCCTCAGGCTGTGAGATATCACATCCAGCTGGGAGCTGTTAGTGGGTCACTCCCAGTTCACCACTGAGCTGTGTCCAGTGCAGGTGCACTAAGGAAAACACATTTCCATAATAGATTATGTTTAGTAGAGCCAAATATGTCAATAAATCTCATATCTGTGTTGTTCAGTACTTGGAAAGCTCCTACCAGCTCAGTCTGTTACACGTGAATGGGCTCATGCAAAGAAAAAAGATTTTACACCCAGACACCTTTAGGCTGTTAGGGAAAATGTCTTTCCCAAAAGGGTGACACAGCTGCCCAGGGCAGGGCTGGAGTCCCCATTCCTGGAGGGGATTAAAAACCATGTGGATGTGGTACCTGGGGACATGGGGCAGTGGTGACCTTTGCAGTGCTGGGGTGAAGGATTTTGGGTGTCTCTTCCAACCTAAATGACTCTGTGATTGTTTCATGTCATGTGTGGTGAGGTCTGTGTCTGGGAGGGTTGGTGCACCATCTTTTTCCACTGGAACTGTGGAAAATGTGTCATTAGTTAAAGCATGTTGCTTATTACAAACCAATGAGTTTGACTTGCTTGGTTGAGGCAGCTAAATAAAACCCTTGAGAATGAGCCAGATCTAATAGGTGTCACAAAAATGTGTGGAAGTATTTTTGCTGTGGTATATTTGACAAATAAATACTGAGCCTCAGGCTCTGTGTGTGACAAACCACCTTAGAATTGAAGACATTTAGAGTTTTTGTTCTTTTTCCCTGCCCAATTCCTTGTGGAATCCAGTACAGGATCCTCCTTTACATCAGTCAGCAGCAACAGATCACCTCTGCAAGGATCCATCCAGGCTTCGTGCTCACGGTGAGCCTCTGGCTTAGAAAAGCATTTGTTGACCACAGCAAACACAAGGTTGGCTCTAAAATTCTTCCTTAAGCCTTGGTTTATAACCTTTGAGATCAGACATGTGAGTGACAGAGCAGGAGGTGTCCCAGTGGCTGTTCACCTCGTGTATTGCACAAGAGGCTGTGACAGCTGCCTTTTGCAGAGCACCTCCTCCTCAGGAGATTTCCCAAGCAAGGCTCCTGCAGGAGGTAAAGGATTACCTGTGCTCACATAGCTCTTTGGGGGTTTGCAGCCCTGTGATGGATAAAAGCAGCAGAATTCCTTTTGCTGAGAATTTCTAGTTAAGTGTCTGAGAGAATACAACTGAGTAAGCAGGAGGAAATGACAGCAAGGAAATGTTTTCTCTCAGAAAACTGTCACTCAGCATTTTCCTGCTGTTGAGAACAATCTGGAACGTTGTAAGCCCTAAAATGGGATCTCTCTCAGGAAGTTGGTTTCTGCCAGTTGTACAGAAAATTGATGTGTTGGTTTGCTGTTCTTCTTCAAATTTCTTGGTATGATAGATAAAAATTTCATTCCAAAACAATGAAATTCCTGTCCCAGCTTAGACCTTGCTCTCTGGTTTCATAAGCACATTCTTGAAAAATTCATGGGTTGTGTAGTCACTTCTGGTGACATGGGTTTTTAGAACTGAGGAAGAAGTGACTTCTCCAATTGATTCTGGAGGTCTAAATAGAATAAATTATGAAATGTAAATTACTTTCACTTAAAAATTCTCAGTATATATTGAAGAACCAGTCTTCAAGCAAGTTTCTGAAAGGTTTTACCTTCCTGTGTGAACTGCAGCATGTAGGAAGAACTTAATATTTGCTCAAGTATTTGAGTTATAATAATTCTTCCATTACAATGAGGACATAAATAAAAGCTAATTCTGAACTTGGGCAGTAGAACAGCAGGGTTCTTGCTGCTTAATTTCAGTAGCTCTTATTTTAAGCTCCCTTTGGATGTGGGTTTTTTAGTTTGGTTAAATGCATCACCTAATGCCTAAGATAGGACTGATTTCCTCTCCCACAGGTTCAGCCCAACAATTACAGCACGTTCTATGATGATCAGAGGCAAAACTGGTCCATCATGTTTGAGTCAGAAAAGGCAGCAGTGGATTTCAGTAAGCAGGTAACTGCTCACCTCTGGGCCAGGCAGTTCTTAATGGCTTGTTTACAACAGGGGCAAATCAAGTTTTATTTTCATTGGAGTCCAGCTTTGAGTGTTTGCAAAACTGTGATGGAGACAGAGCTGAGAGGAGCCTGCCCTGAGTTTTCTTAATTAAAACAAATCTCTGTGTTTTGTTCATTAAAACAAATCTCTGTGAAGCAGGGAGCCTGTTGGCACTCAAGTACTGTAGAGCAGAGGGTGTTCAGTCAGCAAAATTCAGCACAAGGAGACATGGAATGCCCTGGGAGTGCATTTCTGCTGGGGGCTCAGTCAGCACAGCAAGGAATGCATCAGATTCATGAGTGGTTCTTGTCCACTGAAGGCCAGAGACAGTGCCAGGCTTTCCCTCTGCAGGTGTGCATTGCCAAATGCAACAGCTCCCCAGCACTGGACTCGGTGCTCTGCCAGGATCTGCTCCTTGGAGAAGGGCAGGGAGTGGAAGGAGGAGACTCCCTGGAGGTTGCCTACACGGGATGGCTGTTCCAGAACAATGGGCTTGGACAGGTAAAGACACCTCTGCCACCTCCTAATGCTGGGTGGGACAGTCCCAGGAAGGAGCCTGCACATCTGGCATAGTACTGGTGTTGATGTTCAAGGGGTATTTTGGGCATTTATGGCACTGTAGGTGGGGTCATATAAATTGCCTATAGAATATGAAGGGATTCTGGCACATTACAAAGAAGTTTCCTCACTGAAAGGGTTGCTGAGCGTTGATACTGGCTGCCCAGAGCAGCAGAGGAGTCACCATCCCTGGAAGTGTTCAAAAAACATCTGCACGTGATGCTTCAGACATGGTTTGGTGGTGAGCATGGCAGTACTGGGGGAATTGTTGGACTTGGTAATACCAGAGGGCTTTTCCAGCATTAATGTTTCTTTTATTCTGTTACTGTTCAGGGGAGGGGACTGAAATGCTTTTAAACTTCCCTGGGCACTCTCACACATGAATATTTAATGTCATGTTTTGCTTAAACCGGTCCTGTCCTAAAGCAGGTCTGAAGTCTGAGTCTCCAGTTCCCATTCACTCCATGAAACTGTACTTCAGGAAATGGACTAAAGCTCTGCCTCATGCCTGAGAATTAATTTTGGTAGCAGTGGGATGGGAAACAGCATTTAACCAGAAGTTCCAGGAGTTAATGGAATGTGTAAAGTAGCATTCAGAATCTTGAAACAGCTGGGAAATCCATGTATTGTGTGTTCCTGTTCAACTCTGCAGGTGTTTGACTCTAACGTTAACAAAGACAAGCTGCTGCGCCTGAAGCTGGGATATGGAAAGGTCATCAAGGTACAACTCCTGGCACTTTCATTCTAATAATTGAGGTCTCAGAGCTTTGAATTACTGCAGATCTTGTTCAGGATTCATATGTGCTATTTCTGTTCCATTTATTAGCAAACACTCTGTAGCAATGACTCACTCAAGCTTTTTCTTCTTAATTTGCACAATAGAGCCCAGTCTCCTTTTCAACACCAGTGTTAGACAGGAGTTGTCCTCTCTGGGAAAAAGAAAACTTCCTGGTTTCAGGAGCTGGGGTTTTATTGCCTTTGTTTTTTCTGGAATTCACTTAATTCATTCCCTTGTTCTTGGGGAACCCCACTTCTAAAGGAAATAATTTTTCGTCCAGGTGTTGTGATACTCCCTTATGTTATCCCATAAAAATCAGGGTTTGAGTCAGAGCTGCTTTTGTTCAGGTCACTTCCATGACCTGAGTAATTTATATGTGACCTGTTACAGGTTGTCCTTTATTGAAGATGTGCTGTTTGTCCACTATATTTGTTTTATCCTGTATCTACTAATTCTGCCAGGCTGCTAAAGCCATCTGCTTCAGTGCTGGCATCCCTTGGGAAGTTTGCATTGCTCTGACTTCACATCCCTCCTTACAGCTTTTTTCTTTGGGTGCTTTGTAAATCTAACCAGAGCAATTCAGATCTCTTTGGAATCCAGTTCTTCCCCAGACTGCTGAGGGAGGTCACCACTGTGTGGTGGAGCTGCATCTTTATTCTCAAGTTAACACTGGAATTTACAACTGGCTGCTATGAATCATGGCAAGACAAAGAAAAGAAATAAGATTTTGCTCACTGAAAAGAAATAAGATTTTGCAAGGATCTCTCTCTGTATCTCTCTGAAGTAAACTAATGTCACTGATCCAGCTGTTGCTTTCTCTTCTGCAAACCCAAGGGCTGGGAAGAAGGAATGCTGGGCATGAAGAAAGGAGGGCGAAGGTTGCTCATCGTTCCCCCAGCCTGGGCCTACGGGGCTCAGGGCGTGGCTGGCCGTGTCCCTCCAGACTCCACTCTGGTGTTTGAGGTGGAAGTCAGGCGGGTGAGTGGCTCCTGCCAAATGTTTGGTTTGCATTTCTTTTGTGACTTTGAGGTGGGAACCTGCTCTCAGTGTGAGAACTGCAGCTCAGAAACTGTTAGAAACCTCAGCAAGATATGTGTCTTCAATTAAAACAAA
This sequence comes from Rhipidura dahli, assembly GCA_013399225.1. NCBI lineage: Eukaryota > Metazoa > Chordata > Aves > Passeriformes > Rhipiduridae > Rhipidura > Rhipidura dahli. The sequence continues at coordinate 255,970 of VXAC01001659.1, forward strand.
CAAACCTAAAACACAACCCTAAACCCAGAAAATCCCTCGAGGCTGTTTGTCTCTTGTAACTGTCTTGGGATTTTTTTAGTTGTCTCGTTTGTGAGTCACTTGGGAAAACAAAATACTGTGGGAGGAATGAGAGGATGTAAAGACTCAGCTTCTCCAGCTCTGAATCAATTGGCTGCTTTTCCTTGCAGTGCAGGAGCTCCACAGGGGGTGGCATCACAAATAAACAAACTGATGAAAATTTCTGCAGGAACCCAGAAAAGCATCTTTTTTTTTTGTTTTGTTTTTTTTGCTTTTTAAGGTGAAGCTGGCAAAGGAATGCTCTGCTTCAGATGGGCTGAGTGTCAGTTCCAGGGATTCCCCTGCACCTTCTCCAGTTCCCAGCTCGGATGGCTTCTCCTCAGACACGGGTTTATTGCCTCCCTCCACCATCCCCCCAAAGCCTGGGTGAGAAGCAGCATGGTTCAAACAACTTCCCATGTGCCCATGAGCACAGTGCTGCACTGACACATCATTTGGCAAATGTGGGGGCTCACTGTACCAGCTCAGTGCCCTCCATGTGGCAGAGCACTGCTTGCTAACAGGGCTTGCTGGGATTTTCTGCTTTGAGTGCTGCCTTCCAGTTAAAGCAGCTGCAGTGGGCTCCAGGGAAGGAAGTCATTTCTCTCCAGCATCCCTGAGGTCCCGTGGGGTTGAGCTGTGTGGGTGCTGCTCTAACAGCTGTCTCATCTCAGCTGGCATTGCTGTCATCACTTTGGACCTTCTCAGTCTCTACAGCTCCCTGAAAAGAGGGTGTAGCCAGGTGGGGTCGGGTTCTTTTCCCAGGTAACAAGTGACTGGGGAGAGGAAATTGTCTCTGAGTTACTCCAGGAGAGGTTTGTGTTGGGTATTAGGAAAACCTTCACTGGCAGAGTGGTCAGGCATTGGCACAGGCTGCCCAGGGTGGAGTTACCATCCCTGGAGGCATTCAAAAAATGCAAATGTGGCACTTGGGGATGGGATTTAGTGGTGAACGTGCTGGTGCTGGGTCAGTGGTTGGTGACTCAGACTTAGGTGTATTTCCCAATGTTAACAACGCTGTGTTGTGCTCCTTAAATTAAATGGGTCAGTCACCCTTTTTAGGGAGTCCAACTAAGTGCTGCTCTTGTTGCCATAAGTGGTTTGTTATTGGACTTGGCTAAACTTGTTTGTAGCAGAATGTGGTCATTACAGCAATCAACAAAATCATCTTTCTGTAATCAGCTGTTCCCACAATGATGTCCTGAACACATCTACGGATAACACTGCAAAAATCTCCCTGAAGTGTAGGTTAAAAGAAATGCTCATGATGTAAGAAACCAGCTTTCCTAGGGAGAGGGGTATTTACCAGTATTTATTTATCCAGAATGTTGGCTCCTGGTTGATCTCCACACCTGTTTGGCTTTGCAGGGAGCCAGCTGTTCGAGCCAAGTCCAACTCCATCACTGAGCAGCTCGCAGTAAGTGCTGCCTTTTCCTGCTTTGAAGCCTGAGTAGGGAAGTTCATTTGGTTTCACCTTGGCATTGGGCACTGCTGAAGATAAAGTGAGCATCATGCAAGCAAGACACTGGAATGTTCACTTTACAGCAGTTCAGGGCCTTGTTTTTGAAGGAATTAATGGTTGGACTTGATGATTAATGCTTGGACTCCATGACCTTAAAGGTCTTTTCCAACCTTGACAATTCTGTGATTACCAGGACCTGAGGAATCTCAGTCCCAGTTGCTACTCTTAAATGCAAAGTGACTTTGACCATGTGGATGTTCACAAGGCTCCTTGTCTTTTGAGATAAATGGACAAATTTAAAGTGGATAACAAAGGAATTGGGACATTCAAGATAAGTTTATGTAGCTGCATGAGAAGACTTTGTGTGTGTGTGCCTCATGACAGAAAAAGCTGCTAAGCAGCCTCCTGAACTCACACATTTTCTTGTTGGTGTTTTGTGCAGGGGTAGATTTTCTCTGTGGTGACAGCAGAGAGAAGGAGGATATATAAAACAAGCCAGATCAGCAAATCCTGTGCTACCTTGTGTGCTTGAAAAGTAGATTTTCACCCAGTCATTGAAAAATAGAGTCAAAATTAATTTGTCAGAGATTTAGAAATGTTTGCAATACCTCAAAAGCCTGGGCTGAGACAAAGGGAAAGTAACTAAATGTTTCTTTTAGAACCCAGATGTAGCAAAGGCAAAGCTGATTTCTCGGATGGCCAAAATGGGACAGCCCATGCTGCCTTTCCTTGCTGGGACAGCAGGGAGCCAGCTGGACTCCAGTGACTCAGAAATAGAGGTACCAGTCACAGCAGAGTGACTCTTCTACTGCTTTTCCTGCACTGGGGGTTGCTTAAAGTGGGATCTGTAGCAGTGGCTCTCTCTTGTCCAGGAAAAGTCTGGGACAGAAAGGTTCCTCCTGGGTTCATGGGGTAGCACCTTGGGCTCAGGCTGTTGGCTTGTTCTTTGGTGTTTCTTGTAACATGCAGAAATGTTTTTAGGATCCAAATACTCTGAGAGGGACAACACAGCCAGTGGCTTCAACCAGACCCTCCCAGCCAGCTCAGGCAGTGCTGCCCACAGTGTCCACACAAGGTAACTTGGTGGGGAGCTGCTGCACTCCCATTCCACTCTGTGAGGGCTGTGGGAATGGAGGATTCCTTCCAGGAACTGAAATGTGAACTGAAAGCTGCTTACAAGGCTTGCTGATCCACTAATCCATGAAGCACAAGACTGAATCCTTGGAGTGTTTCTTCACTGGGGTCTTGTGCTCGAGGAAAAGCAGCCACTGTGCCTGAGCTGTTCTGTCACTGGGCACTGAGATTTGTAGATGGAATGTTACAAATCCTTTCCCAGTGAACAGCAGCTTTTAGGGCTGATGGAAATCCCAGTGAAGGGCAGCAGGGGGCTGGCAGCTCTGCAGGGCTGGATGTGTCTTCCCATGGTGGTCACATCAGCTGCTGGTCAGCTGAGCAGCCTTTGGAGTCAGTCTGAGTCACACTTTGTGTCAATTAACTTCAGAGCTGTCTCTGAATGATAAGAGGCTCTTTAAATGTAGCTAGAAGTGGGATTTCTAAGAAAGGTTACTCTTTTCTTGACCTTTTATCACTTGCTTGACTGGATTTCATTTCATGAGGTTGCAGACAGGCTTTAGTTAACCTTCCATCTGTTTAGTGATTTTTTTTTGCCATTTCACACTCGGTGAATTAAATTCTTTCAAGCTGCTCTATGGCTTGCTGAATTTATTTCTTCTTTTTCAGTACCTCAAGCATCTGGTGCTGCACCCTCAGTGTCCTCTGCTGCTTTAATTCCTGCAACCATCCAGCCCCATTCAGCTCTGCCTGGAGGAGCACAGGGCTTTCAGGTACCAGAATGAAATCAAGGAGAATATTTGCACTTCTGTCCTTTCTCCTGAGTCTTCTCCATTGCTGGGAGCAAGGACTTAACAATAGGATGAGAATTCCAGGCTGTTTCCTGTGCCTCTTTGGCATTCTCAGGTTTTCATCACGTGCCTCTTCAAATTTATTCAAAAAGGGCTTATTTTCTGTTTATGTTTCTTCAACTAAGGATGAACCAGGCTTTGTCAATACCTGGTTTTGCAGTGGATACAATAAAAGCTTCCAAATACTTGAGCAATGAGCAGTAAAGTTGCAATCAAGTTGTGTTGAGCTTTTTGAACCCTTTTTGGGAAATAACTTTGTGTTCAAATGAGCATAACTTCAGAGGGAGTTGTTCACCTGCTGATCTCTGGCTCTCACAAATGTAGGGTGACAGAGTTTTGCTTAAATTTGAGTGAAGATGGGAACTAACTAAGCCTCAAAAGAAGAGCATTATTTTCCCTTTACAATGACTGTTGGGTATTTTGACTTTCCAACTCCTTAATTCTTGGGGTTTTTTTTCTTTCCAAACATCATCCTTGCTCTTGGGCTTAAAAAAAGTGTGAAACTGTGAGCACATGGGGAAATAGCAGAACACATTCTAACCTATTGAACTTGTCCTGCAAAGGCATATCCAGGAGTGGCCTTTGCTTACCCCCAAACTGCTGCATCTGCTTCTCAGCTCCAGCCTGTGGGTCAGATGTATCCTGCTCCTTACCAAGGTATGTTCTAAAAGGTGCCTGCCTCTCAGAGGGCTGCAATTCCTGCAGAAAACTGTTTGTGATGATGATTTAGTAGCTGTGGTAGCACTTTGCTGTTTCACAGATGTTTATTTTGTAATACCAAATAGGGGCAAACACTTCCCAGTAAATCCCCATCTCCTTCTTACCTTAAGGAACTTTGTGCAGTGTGAAAGGGGCTGGAATTCCTGCACCTTCCCAAGACTGGGTATCACTAAAGGAATTTGGTAACTGGTGCTTCCAGTTATGAATAAAACTGTAAAAGTAACCAGCTCCTGCCAGGCAGGGAAAGAATTGAAGTGTAAAAGGCACAGCCTAGGAAGGACTAAAGGCATTTAAAGAACCATTTAGGTCATCCCAGTTGGTGGAGTCTTGAGTGTAGCTGGGCCTGTTTTTTCAGTGCAGTTTCACAAGCTGTGGTTTGATTTTACCTCTGCTGCTCTGGTGTGTCTGGGGGCTTTGCTCTTGTTGAGCTGAGCTGTCCCATGGCTCCAGAATTTCCTGTACTCACCCACCTGCCTATTGAGGTTATTTGGGGAATTACCTACATTATTAGTTTTCCAAACACCACATCCCTTTTATTTCTGGGCAGAGGGTGGCTTTCCTGCTGGCAGGCTTCTTGCTGCCAAGCTTTTGCTGGGTCTGTGTGCAGGTATTTCCCCTTGCTGCTCTGAATCTCTCTCCTTTCCCTTCAAGCACCTGGAGATGTCACTTCCTTTTTGATGACAGAAGCTCGGCAGCACAACACTGAAATCCGACTGGCTGTGAGCAAAGTCGTGGATAAAATGGATCACCTGGCTGCCAAGGTATGGCCTGCTCCTGTCATTCCTGCTCTCCAGGTGTGCTGAGAGCAGTTGCCTCTGTTTAAGTGCCTGCATGAAGTTTAAGTGATGCAGTAAATGAGTAAAATTCCAATATGATCACGCCTTGAAGTGACAGCAGTTCAGCTGCTGTGAGAAAACCAAGCTTAGGCTTGGGGAAAGGTGCTGTCTTAGTGTCCTGAATATCATTGTTTGGAGGGATTCCCTTCCCTGGCAGGAGTCTCACTTGATTCAGTGCCTATTCCAGGCAGCTGAGCAGAAGGAACAGTGACCTGTCTCTTTGCACATGTCTGGCTCATCCCTGCACCCATAAATTCACTTCAGATGGCTGAAGGATGGTTTATCCCTGCAGGTGGAGGAGCTGAAGAAGCAAAGCACTGCTAACAGCTCCCTGCTGCCTGGCATCTCCTCTGTCACCATGGAAGCTTCCATGATCATGAGCAATATCCAGCGCATCATCCAGGTGAGCATGGCCGGCCTACTCTCACTTCCATCAGGAGAGCAAATGTCCATCCATCCATGGGTTCTGTTTTTGCATGGCCAGAATGAGGATGAGACTTAAAATGATTTCCATCCCTCTTTCCCCCTCCAGAAAGCTCTTCTCAGTGCTTTGGGGTTTGGGTACTTTGAGCCTGACTTGTTGGTATTTAACAGGCAAAAGGTGGGAGAAGTTCAACTTCTCAAACTGTTACGGATTTAACCCCCAGCTTTCTGCAGAACAGTCACAGCTGAAGTACCCTGTTGTAGAAACCACCTGCTTCTGGTTTTCACTCCTTCATTTTATGCTTTGAAGCCTTTCTGAGCAGCAGACTTAAAACCTTGAGGGCTGTTGGTAAAAAAGCCAACCAGACACAACATTTTCTGGAATGTGATTTGGCAGCCACTGTCCTGTGCCAGGATCTGCTGAATGTGGCACCTTCCTGGGCTGTCAGCACAGGAGGGATGAGCCTCACCACTGTCCTGCAGCTGTGCAAAACAGAGGTTTAGGAGCTGCTGCAAGGCAGTCTGAGCAAGCTGAATGAATACTGATGCTGAGCTGTGCTTTAGGAGAATGAGAGGCTGAAGCAGGAGATATTTGAGAAGAGCAGTCGCATTGAGGAGCAGAATGAGAAGATCAGTGAGCTGATAGAGCGCAACCAGAGGTAAGGGCTGGGAGCCTCACTGCATCTCCACACTCTCCATCTTACACTGGGCCATAACTGAGGGGTGTTTGTTAGCAGAGAGCCAGATTCTGATATTTTAAACTTTTTTCTAAGGTATTAAAAGTGTGGGATTCCCCCCACCCCTTCTCTGCAGGGCTTATCCCCAGAACTCTGATTTTCAGTAAACATGAATGTGTAAAAGGGAAACAAAACCCCTCATGCTGCCTTCGAGCACACTTGCCCTGCTTCTGGCAGTGGCTTTATTTTTGCTGGCTTTTTTAGTGAGGTCAACAAATTGTAGGGGATGTGGTGTCCTTGGTGAAGTTCAGCTGATACCAAGTTATCAAAACTCTTGGAACATGAGCCATTTTCTGAGAGGTAAAGCACTTACCCCAGCTGATAAAATCTCTGCTGTGCCTGGCACAGCCCTCCCACCTTCCCTCTGAAGGGAACATCACATCCTGCAAAACTGTCTGGGACTTGCCATGACTTCCCCAGAGAACTTCCATGAATTCCCCAGAGAACTCCTGTGCTTTGGAATGTCCCCCTGTCTGTGGGAGCCCTTGGCTCCAAGGCCTGTTTGCAGGGATGCTGATGGAGTCTCCCTGCTCACAGGTACGTGGAGCAGAGTAACCTGCTGCTGGAGCAGAGGAGCCACTCGCTGCAGACCACAAATGAGAGCACACAGGCGAGAGTGCTGCATGCAGAGCAGGAGAAGGTAATGGTGCCATGAGCAAAGCCAGGGCTGTGGCATTAAAAGGTGCTGGAGCCTTGTTAGTCAAGGCAGTTTGCAATTCTGAACTTTGTTTTGAGGAAAAAAAATTGAATGTTTTGATGGCTTTCATGGCAGAACATCACAGAGGATATAATCATTTCATGCTGTCATAACTTTCATATTCTTACCTTGCAGGAAAGTGTCTGATTGATTTTTTTAACTGAGTAGGCATGTGGCCAGTGTGCTGAGGAATTGTGTATCACAGGGCTTTTGAGCTGTAAATACTTCAGTTATTTAGTTACACTGATAGTTCCAGAAGAGTTTAATTCCTCCTTTTGAACTGACATAGAGTGAATAGAGATATAAGAAAAATTATTTCCTACTGGAATTTCTTCACTGCACTTTTGTGCTTTTTTTTTTTTTTCAGTAACACGTTGTGCTTTTGTGAAAGGGACTGTTGGGAAGTAGCTTTAAACCAGTGCAATGCATTTCTGCATGGCTGCATATCCTGAGCCATCCCTGCAGGCCAGCCCAGCCCAGCTGTGCTGCCCTGGCTCTGCCTCTGCATGGTGCCTGCTCTGCTTTCTCAAGCACTGGCTTCTTAAATTACACCAAGTTCAGCCTTGCACTGTGCTCTGCTGCTGAGTTGTGTCTCTCTCCAGTCCCAATGTGAGGTGACAAATGCTTCCTCTGTGTGAGAACCATAACTTGGTGCACCTAAAACTGACCAAAACTGCAGCTTTCCAAAGTGTGGTGAAGAGCAGAGCAGTGAATGGCTGATGGTGCTGAGAGCAGACAGGGAAGGGGGCTGCTTTTCTACCCCCAGCCATATGTAGGAGTGTGAGAGATTGTAACCAGAAATAGGTCAGACTGAAATAAGAAATTAAATTCCTTTCTCTCAGTGAAGACAGCATCCTGCTGGTACAATAAATACCTTGGGGAGGACTCATCTTGTGGAAATAGAAGATCCTCAGGAGTGTTTTGGGCCTCATCTTCAGCAGGGCCCCACTGCCTGAGCAGTCTCTGCCCAGGGATGGTGGCACAGGATGGCTTCAGGCTGTTCCAGGAAAGCCCTGGCTTGCACTGGGAGATGTCCCCTGCTTCTGGGAGAGTACTGACTGTAAATATGAAGGCTGCTGTTTCTTCCTCTTCCCTCTGTCCAGCCCAGCTTGCCCTGGGACTGCAGTCACTGAATCCCCAGGGACAGGCAAACCCAGGGAAGAGAGCTGGAAGCTGTTTTTTCCATTGTTTACACACAGACAGGCACTCAGCATTTATTTGCTTGTAGCCAGCATCACTGAGGTGTTGGTAACTCACTGCTTTTGGGCCATGGCTCTTTGGCAGAGCAAGGCACAGCTTTAGGTGGAGGCTCTGTGTGCCATCAGTGACTCCCCCCTTCTCCAGGGCAGGTCACCCCCAGGACTGCTCCCAGCTCTGGTGTGTAACACACCCTAAGGATACCTTTAGTGTCTTTCTTTTACATCAGGCCTCACTCCCTTTTCCTGTCTGAGCTTTTACAGTTCTTGGAGTAATTTAAAGGCTTCTCTGGCATGCCTTAGGCTCCTGCTGTGAAGCATTTTGCTTTTGTGCTGATGAATGCCTCTGCCTTTCAAGTTATGTTCTTAACCCTTCCTGTTTCCTGTCGCTGCTTTCTCTTCCCAGCACATGCTGCCAGTGGATCGGGGCTGGGACCAGGTGAGGCAGTGTCTGCTGACTGTCCAGGTGGTAGATGGTTGTGCCCTGGGTGGTGCCAGCCCAGCTTCCTCTTGAACTAGAAACTGATTGGCATGAAAAGAATTGTCTCAGAGCTTGAATTCGCACAGATCCTTCCCTGGGAAAAGGGCTTTGTGACTGGCAGTGCCTCCCCACTGGCCCCCTCTTTCCTGGGGAGCCCTTTCCAAGGATTCTCCTCACACTGCTGCTTGTTCTGCTCCCTGTGGGAGAACAGGATCACTGTCAGAGCAGGCACAGGTCACCGTGGCTTCTTGGTGCCTGAAAGCTGGAGGCTGGAGCTGAGCTGGGGACATGAAGCATCCTTTGTAGAAACTTCTGTCTAATAACACTTCCTGCTGTAGGATTTCCTATTTTTGTTTTCTTTATTTGCCATTAAAGACAGAGGCCAGGGTTAAAATAACCTTTACATGTCCTTAGCTATGCCATGGGGTTTGATGTCCTTAGCATGCCAGGGGTTAGTAGAGCAGTGGGACATTTATGGAAGCACAAGAGGAAAGCAGTTCTGGTTTTGGCCACTCTCTGAAATGCTGCCTCCTCTTTAAAATGAGTGCTGTGACATCCCAGCCCTCCAGGTCAGCACATCCTCATCCTCACCATAGCTGGAACAATTTTGCTCACAGCTCTTCTCTGCCACAAGGTGTTGGTCCTTGTGTGGAGGGAATTCTCTCAGGGGGATAAAGCAGAGAGAAAACCCAGCTCCCCTGAACTCACCTGTTACAAGAATGTGAAAAGTCTGTTGGGAATCTCAGAATAGGCAGAGGTGTGGAAGCTGTTTAGGGATTCCCTGTGCAAGTTCAGTCTTTGCAGAGCATCCTCTGAAATGTGTGTGTGTCCCTCAGCAGGATTGGGAATGGGACTCTGTGTCTGTCCTGATGCCCTGAGCCCCTGCTAACGTTGTGTACAAGGTGTCTGACAAGCTGTGCAAGTGCCTGGCTTCAGCTGAGCCACTGACTCCCAGCAACCCTGAATCCAAACAGGTCCCCAAATGACTGAGAGCTGCTGGGGAATGCCAGCCTTGCCCACAGGCAGCTGAGGGGACCTCATGCTGTGTGCTCTGGGGACAAGGTGCTCTTTTGGCTGGGACAAGCCTGTGTTTTAAGTGGCTCTTCATTGATTTGTAAGCTTATGGAAGACAATTAAATGTTGGAGCTCAGGCTTTTTATTTAAATAGATATTTTCATAGCCTGAAAACTGAGCAGAGCTGCCAGGCACTGGTACCAGGCTTAAACACATTTAACCCTTCCAGGAAAACTCACTGGGTTGAACTGATGTGGTGATGAGGTTGTTGGTGGCCTCTTGCAGCTTTCTGGTCAGTCTGGACAAAACTGACATGGCAAAAAAGTCACTGCTGCCTTTCCAATCTGGAGATGTCTTCCCTGATGAGCCCTTTTCCAGCTCTTCCTGAGAGAATACTTCTGCTGCTTCCTCATGCTTCCCTTTTCTCCCTGCTCCAGGCCAAAGTTGCAGAGGAGCTGGCAGCTGCCACAGCCCAGGTTTCCCAGCTGCAGCTGGAGCTCACTGCCCACCAGAAGAAGGAGATGGACCTGAGGAAGCAGCTCTCCTGTGCTGTGCAGGATGCAGAGAGACAGGAGGCACAGCTCAACAAGCTGCAGGCACAGGTGGCAGGTGAGGCTGCTCCTGCCTGTCCTCTGGGATCCCTTCCTGATTTCCCCAGGATCAGTCACAGGGGATGGAAGAGGGAGATGGATGCACTGAACTGTCTCAAGGATGTGCATCCTTGTCACCACTAAAGGCAAAGTGGGATGACTCAACAAACAAAACCATCCTGTCACAGGGATGCCTTTTGTAGAACAAGCTCTTGGCTTTGCTGTCCAGCATCCTGTAGGGCAGCCAGAGATGCCCCAGTGGATGGAGAGTTAAAAGCTGAGGTGTTTTATGGCCACGTTCCTGTGCTGGGCACAGCCTGAGTCCTGGGCTCAGTTCTGGGCTCTGCACGACAGAAAAGTCATTGAGGGGCTGGAGCAATTCCAGGGGAAGGGGCTGGAGCCCCAGGAGAGGCTGAGGGAGCTGGGAAAGGGGCTCAGCCTGGAGCAAAGGAGGCTCAGGGGGGACCTTGTGGCTCTGCACAGCTCCCTGACAGGAGGGGGCAGCCGGGGGGGTCGGGCTCTGCTGCCAGGGAACAGGGACAGGAGGAGAGGGAACGGCCTCAGGCTGGGCCAGGGGAGGCTCAGGGTGGACATTGGGGAAATTTCTTCACAGAAATGGTTGCAAAGCACTGGAACAGGCTGCTCTTGGTAAATTATAGTCCCCACTGCAGGCACAAGCAGAGTTGTTGGCTGCACTGCACAGGAGACCCTGTTCCTCCCCATCAGCCCCCAAATGTGCTCCCCTGCAGTGGGAGTTGCACTCAAACCCACAGGGAGGTGTGGGGGTTTGTTTGCAGAGCTCCAAGAAGCCTCTCAGGACACTCAGAGCAGGTTCAAGGCCGAGAAGCAGAGCCGCAAACAGCTGGATATGAAAATTGCAGCACTGGAGGAAGAGCTGACAGACCTGAGAGTGGAAAAGGAGACTCTGGAAAGGGTATGTCCAGTGCCAGCAGCAGGGCTGCAGCTTGCAGCTGTTTACTGAAGGTTAACCTAAGGCTAACTGAAGGTTCTTGCTTTTAAATACATAAATTAAGTAAATCTTGACTCATCTGCAGGCTGGTGGATCCCTGTGCTTCTGTGGGTTTTATTTATTTATTTAATGTCTTACCCAGCAATGTGTCAGCCTCACTCCCCTGAGATAACCTCAGCTTGATTTCAGGTGATGAAGTTCCCTGCCCAAAGCAGCTCATCCTGCTCGAGGGAGAGAAGCTGCTTTGGTGCAGTCTGGCCTATTCTGTGTCATGCTGTGTCCTGCAGAATCTTGCAGAGAGGAAGAAGAAATCCCTCTCAGAGAGAGCTCAGGCAGAGGAAGAGATGGAAGAGATCCGCAGGTCGTACCAGCAGGAGCTGGACAAGCTCAGGCAGCTCCTGAAGAAGGCCCGGACCTCGACTGACCAGGCAGCAGCAGAGCAGGTGAGGAGTCAGGGGAGCTGCTGCTCCAGGTCTGGAGGGCCTGTGGGAACCTCCAGGTAGGAAATAATGTGGAAATGCTTGGGGAGGGGAAGAAGGAAAGCATTGCCTGCTGGGATTTGTGGGCTAGTGTCCATGGCACCAAATTGAGCTTGTAGTAGAGAGAAGAATATGGGACTTCTGAGGAGTGAAAGGTTGATTAAAAATATGCCAAGAGGTCTGAAATCTGAGCCAGACTTTCTGGGCAGCTTGGGGTTTGTGGCTGGAGCTGAAGTGAGGGGTGTGGGCAGGAGCTGGAGGCTGCCACTGTGCTCCTGGACTCTGTGGGGGTGTCCAGCTGCAGCCTTTTGGCTCTTGTGCAAACACAGATCCCAGTGAGTGGGAGTTGCTCATTCTCTCCCCCAGCTGTCACTGATGCAGGCAGAGCTGGAGTCCCAGTGTGAGGCCAGATGGGAGCGTGCCCTGGCCTCAGCCAAGGAGCAGCACGGCCGGCAGTGCCAGGAGCTGTGTGAGCAGAGGGACTCCCTGCAGCACCAGGTGGCCCAGCTGGAAGAGAAGGTAAAGGGCTGTTCTGCATTGCTCTAATGGGCACTAAACACCAGCAGCTGTAACCAACAGTCTTCTCCACCTAACTGGGGGCTTGACTTTCTATATTTCCTGCCTGTTGTGGAGTTTGATCTCAGCCATCTGAATGTGCAGTTGTTGTGTTGGGTCAGGAGGCTTATGGAGGAGGGAGGTGCTGACAAGGCTGAACTACAGCAACAGCTTCAACTTCCCCTTGTCTGCACTGTCCTCAGTGGCTGCTTGGAGTGGGTGTCACTGCCAGGGGCTTTACCTGCTCTGGCTCTTGTGTTTCAGCTCACAGCTCTCAAACACTCGAAAAAAGCAGAGGAGCAGAAATTGTCTGAGGTTCAGCAACGTTTGGAGGAACTGGAACCTGTCCAAGAGAAGGTAAAGGAATAACAGCAGCTGGGTGGGAGCTGCAGTGCAGGGAACAGCAGCCTCAGGCTAGGCCAGAATGATGAGGATGGCAGTTCCAGAATATGGTAGGGAGGGACAATTTCATGTGGTTTCCAGCAAACCAGAACAGGCCCAAAAATGAGACCCAGCCCTCTTTTCACTGGGATCTCAGTGATGCTGCACCCCCCATTCCTGGTGGCACTTGAGCTGGTGACACAGCTGTGACTCTCCCAGGCTGGGCTGGGTGTCTTTATTCTGGTGCTGTTGCTTTCAGCCAAGTCTTTTGCGAGACTATCAGAGCCCTGCTTAAAACTCCCCTCAGAGTTTGTGCCTCACTAAAACCCTCCCCAGGTCCCCCCTGGAGGTGAGGCTCTGGGGTGAGGAGCTGCTCTGAGGGTGCCTTTCCCTTGGCAGTACTCAGCCCTGCAGGCAGACGTGCTGGTGCTGAAGGCTCGCTACGAGGAGCGGATCCGGGCCCTGCAGCAGGAGCAGGATGGATCCTCCCCTGCAGACTTCACTGAGCAGGTGAGCTTGGCTGCCTCCCCAGTACTTCTCCTTCCTAAGCAAATGCATTTATCTTGATTTAGTTCTCTTTGAACTGACCTAAAAAGGAAAAATACCATTTTCTCCACAGAGCAGTGTGTGTTTAGTAGCAGTCCACAGAGGAAGAAAGGATGGGATCTTATCTTAGAATTACAGTCACACAGGATGGTTTGGGTTGGAAAAGACCTTAAAGCCCATCAGTTCTACCCCTGCCATGGGCAGGGACACCTCCCACTCTCCCAGGCTGCTCCAAGCCCTGTCCAGCCTGGCCTTGGGCACTGCCAGGGATCCAGGGGCCTCCCCACCCTCCCAGGGAACCCCTTGTCCTGTCACTCCATCCCTTGTAAACCCCTTGTCCCTCACTCCATCTTCCTGCTGCCCACTTTGTTGCCTGACTTTTATTTGTTGTTGTTAAAACTCTACATTTGAGGTTTAGATTTAAAAACTAAAGTAAGTAAGAAGTGCCAGTCTGCCTTGGCTTTGTGCAGTTTCCTCATTTTGGGAGGGAGGAGTGTGGTGCATGTGGAGTGGTTCTGAATTAAGGTGGCCTGATCTTGTACGGATTTCTGGTCTGGAAAGTGGATTATTTGGAAAACCCCATTTTTGTGTTTGGATTTATTATTCCTTCCCCTAGAGAAGTGTCTGATACTGGGTGCAGTGTTCACATGCCAATGAATTGTATCTCTGGTTCCTGTTGCAGGTCAAGAGGATAATGAATGGTGTATTTCAGTCTCTTCGGGGTGAATTTGAGCTGGAGGAGATGTACAGTGGCAGGACAGTCCTGGGGCTTGTCATGAACACTATCAAGGTATGGCAGGGGTGAGAGAAGAGAGAGCCTTGGGCTAAACCCTCAAATCTGTGCTGTGAGACTGAAATAACTGAGGGAGAATTTGTTGTGGGTGGCAGAGCAGCCTGGTAGGAGGAGATGATGCAGGGATGTGTGATGGTTTGTGTTCAGGGTATAACCTGTGTTCTCTCTACTCCCTTCTGCAGACTGTGACACTGCAGCTGCTCAACAGGCAGCAGGAGAAGCCAGACCACGGCAGTGAAAATGGGGAATCTGGCACAAGAGCAGGGAGTCAGGAGGAGTCACCTGGAGCAAAGACTGAGCACGAAGAGCCCCTGCAGCACAGCCCAGCACAGAGCACTGTGCTTCCAGCTGAGCCTGGGGAAGCTGCCAGAGGCTCCCTGGAGTCTGAGCAGGAAGGCCAGGCTGCTCCTCACCCTGCCAGCCCCAGAGCTCCTGAGGAGCAGCAGGAGACCCAGAGCAGTGGGGTGACAGAAGAAGAGAAAGTTCAGGAGGAGCATCTCCCTCCTAGAGCTGAATGCAGCCCTGATCCAGAGCAGGGGCCTGGGCTTGCAGGACAGGCTGTGCCTGGGCTGCAGCAGAGCCTGGAGAGTGTTCCCCTCGGGAAGGCTGACCCACAACAGGGCCCCTCTGCAGGGCCTTTGCAGGCAGAAGCTGCAGAAGCTTCTGTTGCAGAAGCCAGGCCAGGAGGAGTGGAAGAGGCAGCACTTGCAGCACATCCAGCTGTGGAGCAGAAGGCAGAGGAGGCCGTGGGAGGTTTAGAGCCTCCTCCCTTCAATGGGGAGGATGGGAGTGGCCCAGACCCGTGGATTGGAGCTGCCTCAGCACCCAGCACAGCCCAGCCGGGCTCAGCTGCCCCGGGAGGAGCTCCAGGATCGCAGGGACCGGGCTCCAGCCCCAGGCACACGGATTCCAGGTGAGGGCTGGTGCTGGGCTGCCTGAGGCAGCAGCTGGCCCAGTACCTGGGCCAGGTGTGTCCCTGCTGTGGGACAGCACAGGCTTGGGGGGCTGCAGCCCCCTCACACTGCTGGCACCAGGCAGGACCTGGCACAGACCAGGCTGCCCAGGGCACATTCCCCTGGGAACAGCCCCAGAGCAGCCTCGTGTCTGGGGGAGGCAGTGGAGGGCATTGCCAGGGGAGTGAGCAGTTCCTGTTCAGTCCGATGCTGGTGCCTGCCAGCTCCCAGCATTGCCCTGCACTGATGAACAGCACCTGCCACAAAGGTTTCCCTCAGTGACAAGGCTTTGCCATCTCTTTGTGACAGAACTTGTAAAAGCAAGTCACATCCTCTGGGAGTGAGCTGTTCATTCTTTATCTCCTTGCAGCCTCTTTGAGGATGACAACTTCTTTGAAACTGCATCTCCTAAACCACTGAAGCCTCAAGTTCCCTCTGAAGAGGAGGATGAGGAGGAAGTGGTATGTGTTTGGATGTTTGGGTATGGGGGGCTTTGCTCTGGGGTCTGTAGCTTGTCTGTAAAATCCTCCCTGTGGAACTGGGGGCCTGGCTGAGCTCAGAGCTTCCCATCCCTTCCCTGGGTACATCAGGAGTGTTTGGGGTTGGTGACTGAGCTGGGAGGGGCTGGCTGGGCTGAGGGAGCTGTGGCAGACTCCTGCTGGCATGAAATCAGTGACACTTGCCAAGTTAATTGAAGGGTTTTAGTGCCTGGCCCCTCTCCAATCCCCTTCAGCCTCCTGGAATCACAGAACCACAGAATCCTTAGGGTTGGAAAAGACCTTTAAGATCAAATCCAGCCATCCATGTAGCACCATTCACCACTGAACCATGTCCTCAAGTGCCACATCCAGCCACTTTTTGAACACTTGCAGGGATGGTGCCCCCAGCATGCCAATGCTTTACATTCCTTTCCATCAAGAACTTCTCCTGGTATCTAATCTAAAGCTGATCTAAACACTGAGACGTCACATGAGAAATAAAAACTGGGGTAATGAGGCTGCTTGTTCCCAGCTCCTCCAAGCTGGCAGCAATTTCAGAGCAGTTTGTGCAGTGGTTCTGAACTGCCAGGAGGCTGCTGGGGCTGAGCAGTTCCCTCTGGTGTGGCTTGCAGAGCATGAAGGGGCATCCCCCTCCCGCACCGCTCTTCGGGGATGACGATGACGACGACCTGGACTGGCTGGGCTGAAGATGTGGCTGCTGAGCCCTCTCCTCTGGGCATGGCCTCTTCCCGTGCTCCGAGCCCTTGGCCAGCTGCACGTGTGGGACATTGGGAATGACCAGGCCCTGCCTGGGCTCTCGTCCTGCCGATGGACGGGGGCTGGCAGCAGGGGGCTCCTTCTGCACTCGAGGGTGCTCGGCCCCATTGCTCTGAGCTGCCAAACGCTCTGGGGCTGGGCTGAGTGCAGGAGCCACCCAGTCCCACAGCACCTCCCACCCCTGTCCCCCTCCCCTGAGCCCTGGATTCATTAACCTCAAATTTTATGCAAATAGGAATTTGGTGAAGAGCAGCTTCAGCAGAGCAAGTCTGGCAGGACCCTGCAGTGGCAAGAACCTGTTAAAAAATCAGTCTAAAATCTCCTTCCCCAGTGAAGAACTCCTTGGAATATTTCTCTCAGTCCCTAAGGTGCCTCCCAGGGACCCAGCACCCTTTCCCCACTGTCTGCTACTGGAGATGCCCCCAGGAATCCCAGTCAGGTATTTCTTGTGAGCCCCTGGCTCTGCCCAGGCAGCTTGGGGAGCCCTGAGGGCTGAGGGGGTTCAGGTGGGCACCGACTCAGAGCTGGGGGCAAGGAGCCCAATCCCTGCACCTCGTGGGCAGCTCTTCCCCTGTGCCCAGAGCTGAGGTGGTTTTTGCTGGGCTGTTTCCCTGGGGTAGCAGCAGCTCTGGGATCTGTGTGTGTCCTTCCCCACAGCCCAGCCCCTCTCCGGTGCCTTTGGCTCTGCTGCTGTTAAGGTGTGACCATCCCAGCACACATTAAACTGTAGAGAGGGGTGGGACACAAGCCCCAGGCTGGGCTGGGCAGTTTGGGCTGTCACTCTGCACTCTGAGGGGACCAGGAGGGGAAAGGAGTGAGGACAGAGCTGGGCAAACAGCCTGGGGCTCTCACAGCACTTTTATTCTCCACTCGTGGGCACTAACACAACTTCACCCCACAAATCTTTAAAACAAATAAATCCCTTCATAAAATGAAAGGACTTAAACTAATTCTCTTAATTCTGTGGTTTAGTTTCTACACTTGCCTTTACACTCTCTGACTGGAATTAGATCAGTGTCCCCCTAAGGGTGATTCCTTGGGAGGAAAACACCCAAAAGAGCACTGGCTGCTCCTGCTGGGGTGTGTGGTCCCTGTGTCACACCCAGGGCCACAACTTGGCAAATGGAGCTGGAAGTGGGGCAGAGAGCAAAGCCTGTGCCAGCCCCCCTGCTGCCAGGCAGGGTCCCCTGAGCTGGGGACACCACGAGGGTGTTTGAAACTGGATTTTCTGGGGGGCCTGATGTGGCCTCTGGCCCTGTCCCTGCAATGTCCCATGGGAGATCATTGCTCCTACTAACAAGTTCCTTGTTCCCCGTTACCCGTAGACACCCTGAGGGATCTGCATTTCACTTCTCAGAAAATAAAGTGCAATTAAACCTGTATTTTTTGCTTGCAGTGTTTTTACTTTAGTCTGGCCTGACCCCGGCTGCAGAGTTCTGGCCAGAGGTGGGTGAACCACGGAGGATTTTGCTGAGGCTGTGCCCGAGGGGTGTTGCTGGGGGCTGGGAAGGTGAGGACCCCCTTCTCCATCCTGGCCCTGGTGCCCAGCCCCTCACGGACTCACAGAAACACACCCGGACGCGGAGCTGGGCCCATTCTGCCTTTAATGGCTCGTGTCCCTGAGGGGCTGAGCCCGTCCCCGGCCGCCTCCTCCCTGTGCGGGCTCTCTCCTCCCGGGGCAGGGCTCTGGGATGCCCCGGCCCAGCTTCGCCCCCAGGGCAGCACTGCGGGCCCCTTCCCGGCCCCTCTCGCTGCCGGGGAACGTTCCGCTCGCTGGGCCTGCGGCACCGGGAATGGCCCCGGGCCGATGGGGACGGAGGGTGAGCACAGCCGGGGCCCGGGGCAGGAAAGCGCTGCAATAAGTTAATTTTTAAAGAGTCTGATGGCCGGGGGCTCTGGTGCGGGGCAGCCGAGCGTCCTGCGGGCCCCAGGGCTGCATCCAGGCGGGTGCTGAGCCCCGGCCGTGTCCCTGCCCACCGAGGTGTCCCTGACCCTCCAGCGGGTCCATCCTCCGGGCCGGGCTGGGATGGGAGCCCCCCTCCGCCATCCGGACCTACTTGAGGAAGACGAGCAGGAAGAAGGTGGAGACGATGAGCACGAGAATGCCGGCGGCGAAGCCGAGGCGCAGGTTCTCCATGGAGGCCAGCGGGGGCTGCGTGTCCAGCAGCAGCCCCCGGCCCAGCAGCCCCAGCACGAAGGCGTGAGGGGCCTCGGAGCCGCGGCGGAGGCCGCAGGGGGACACCGAGCTGCTCACGGTGAACACGGGGCCGTGCGACGAGCACAGCGCGGCCACCGAGCGCGACGAGCCCTGGCCGGGGTCCGGGGGGGCACGGCC
>VXAC01001659.1:274465-300275 GCA_013399225.1 Rhipidura dahli
GCTCGGGCAGCAGCGTCACCGGCCTGCAGAAGGGGCAGCTGACGAAGGCCACGGAGGCGGCGCGGCACACGAGCCTGCGGAGGCAGCGGCGGCACAGCGAGTGGCGGCAGGGCAGCTGCTGGGGGCCCCCCCCGGCCCCCCAGTACGCCTCGTAGCAGATCCCGCACTCCCGGCCGGCCTCGGGCCCCGCTGCCATCGCGCTCCGCGGGCACGGCCCGGCCCGGCCGCTTTTGAAGGCGGGGGGGGCGGCGATGGCTGAGCCCGGGGAGGGCTGAGGGGGCCGGGGAGGGGAGAGGGGCCCGGGCGGCCCCACCCTGAACTTCAGCCTGGCCCCAGGGTGCCCGGCGGGCGCTGGAGCGGCACAGGGAACGCTCCTCCTCCGTCGCTGGGCTGCTGCCCCTAAAACACCTGCTGCTCCTTCCCTTTTCCCATTTCCAAATCCGCTGTATTCTTTACGCTTCCCAAGCACAGTTTCTATCGCTGATTTACTTTAGGACCAGCGGCGGCTGCAGCAGCCCCGTCGTGCAGCCCTTTCCCACCAGCCCTGGGGTCTCTTCGTCACCCGGGGCGGGAGGTGACCCCGGCCAGCGACCACCTCGGGGTTCCAGGGATGGACAGGGGATGTTTGTGCAGCCCCCGACTGCCCGGCCCTGCTGGGGCTGCGTGGGGGCAGAGGGTGAGGATGCTTTTGGGTTTTTTTTTAATTTTTCCCTGCAAATCTCTGGAAGTGCCCAGACTCCTGGGTGATGCTCCAGCTGCTTTGTGTGACCCGTGGCTGAGCGGGGCTGTCCCTGCGGCTCGGGGGGCTGTGGTGGCCCTGGCCATGCAGGACAGCCCGGCGCTGCCCCGGGAAGCGCTGGCAGCTCGGTACGGGCGCTGTCCCCGAGCTGACCTCGCCCGGAGCTCCTGTCACTCATTACCACCCCCAGCACGGCCCGGCGGGCACCGGCTGCCATGGAGGGGGCGCTGGGATGGGGGAGGACACGGGGGATGGACGGGGAGTTGCAGCATCGCTGCTGCTGACCTGGTGTCGGGGCAGCCCTCGGGACTCTCCTCCCTCTCCGGCCGCACCCCTGTGGTCACCGTGTGGTCCCTCAGTGCCCCGGGGGTCTCCTGGGGGGCCGGATCCACTCTCCCTGCTCCTCCCCGGTGCCAGGGAATGCCGAGGCGAGGGGACGACTGAGGGTGTGTGACCCTTTCCACGACCCTGCCTGCCCTCATTCGGGCACCGCTGCCAGGGCTCCCCTCCTCCTCCATCCCAATCCCCCTGCTCCTGGAGCAGCCCCCCGCCCTTCCCCGGACAGGACCTGCCCGCTCTGATGTTCGGCGCAGCAAAACGTCAACACAGAGGCTGCAAACATCCCCAGAATGTCCCCAGGGCGCTGGCCCTGGTGCTGTGGCACGGCCCCAGGACACTGGTGGTACAGGGCACGGGCCACCTCCACGAGGCCACACACGTGTCCCACAGGGATGCTCTGCACAGGGCACCTCATGTGAGGCAACCCAAGCGCAGGGTCCAAGGTCTCCCCTGCCTGGACATCCCCGGGGCAGCTCCACAGCGAGCAGAGCCTCAAGTCCTCTGTTTGACAAGGAGATGAGAGGGAGGAGGTGGCACTGGGACAGCCGGGCATACGTGGTGGTGACCCTGTCACTGCTCCACAGCCCCCGGCTTTCAGCCACCCCCCCTGCAGAAGGAAGAGGCAGCAAACACCCCCAGCAGAAACCAGCTGCACTTTAATGGCTGCTCCTGGGGAAAGCTGTGGTGGGACCAGGGTCACAGCAGCATTTTTATATTTCAAGGTCAGGAGCCGAGGGACAGACAGGAATTGTTACTAATTAATGACAACAGAGAAGTCCCCACACCCCAATGCACGGAGGCACCGTGGCTCCGAGCTGGGCACAGCCCCAGCCCTGTGCCAGTGCTGTCCAGAGGCAGCAACACTTTCTGCTCCCTACCTGATTTTTGGACAAGGGACCCCACTGCGCTCTGCTGGCCAGGGCAGGTCCCTCCAGTGCTGGGGGTGTTGCAGACTCTCCCCTCTCCCAGGAGCAGGAATGAGGGGCTGGGGAGCTCCTGGCACTGCCCTGCCTGAGGCTGCAGCACCAGCCACGCTCCTGTGGGTGTCCAGAGCAGAAGCCCCAGACCTTTGGCATGACAGAGGTGCAAGGCACTGACAAAGAACAGCACGTCCTGGCCACGTGCTCCCACGGGAAATTCCCCTACTGCTGGAAGCACTCCCCGTGTCCCTGCTGAGCCACGGCCCTTTCTGAAGGTGAACAGCTCTGCCAGAGAGGGGGAGCCACAGGGGCTCCCAGACCACCACCCAGTGCTCCCAGGCACGGGGATGCCGGGCGGGCAGGCAGGAGGAGGGGATTCATCACAGGAGCCCCAGCTGGGTGCTGAGAAGCCATCGGGGAGCTGGGAGGATGCGGAGGGGCTGTTCAGAGGGGCTCGAGCAGCAGCGGGGAGCACCCCGGGGCCGCGGGCGGTGCCCCCAGCCCGGCCTATGCGCTGCGGAAGATGCGGATGCGCTGGGCGATGTCCTGGCGGCACAGGGGACACAAGTGCAGCCGCTCGCAGCAGCCCTGGCAGCAGCAGACGTGGCCACAGGGCAAGAAAATCGTCTGGGGCTGGGGGAGAGACACGGAGGGGACACGGAGAGTGCTGCTGGCCCCGAACGCTGGTCCCAGCGCGGGGGGAGCTGGGGATCAGCCGGGGGGGCTCAGGGAGCCCCGCACCCCGATCTCTGTCCCCACAGGGTGCGCAGGGCCCGGGCTGTGCCCAGCAGGAGCGCGATGTGACACACGGAAGGACACGGGGAGGCTGAACTGAGCACACCCCCGAGCGCTTCCCATGGCCGGGGGGTGCAATTGAGCTTGGTCCTGCTCGAGCCCACACCGAGCCCCCACACCGAGCCCCGTCGGTCCCTTCCCTCCCTCCCCGCTGCGGTGCCCGGGAGCTGTCGGGATGGGCACCAGCACTGCACAGTCCTGGGGCTGTGCTGGGTCCCTCCCTCCCTCCGCCGCTGCTGCAGCCCCAGCCCGTGCCGGCTCTCACCTCCTGCTCCATGCACACCACGCACTCCGACTTCTTCTCGTCCCACTGCGGCGGTGGGGCCGTGGGGCCCGCGGGCTCCTCCGGGGGAGCGCTGGGCTCCGGGGCCGCTGCCACCTCGGTGTCCTCCTCCCTCCGCAGCTCTGCAACCACAGCCGGGTCTGAGCCCCTGAGCGCTGCCCGGGGCCCAGCCCGGCCCTGCCTGCCCTCCTCACACAGCCACAGAGTGTGTGTGACCCACAGGGCTCCCTGCCCCGGGCTCAGGTGCCCGCTGTGAGTGTAAAATGTGGCAGAAATTAACTGGGGGTACCTGGGATGGTGGCGGCCACAGCCAGGATCTCTTGAGCCCGCCTGAGGATGGCATGCTGCAGACCAGTCTCTGTCACACCGAGCTGTGGGGCAAGAGGAGGCTGTTGGCCCCACAGGAGCCACGGGGCTGATGTCCCCAGGGGGACACTGAAGACTCCTGGGCATTGTTTGGCACTTCCATGGTGAGGAAAGCCCCTCTGCCAGGCACCAGGAATTCCCCAGTGCCATTTCTGCACAAAGAGCAGCTGGAGGATGTTGGAAGCTGGAGCCAGGCTGCAGCTCACCCTGCAAGTCTCTGGGACAGGCAAAGCAGCAGAGGCACCTGCCCCTGTGGGGAGGTGACACAGCAGAGCAGCAGCCAGGCCTTTGTCTGGCCTGCCAGGCACAGCTGGGCTCGGGGCAGGAACAAGGACAATCCCTGCTGGTGTTGTCCCTGCTTGTGGCCCTGCTGTCCCGTACCTTTTCCAGGTCACTGGCACTCATGGTGCCGAGCATTTCCAGGGATATTCGGTGGTGAGCAAACACTGGCACGTAGTGGTCAGCAGAGAGCTCGAGCAGGAGGTTCACCAGCTGCTGCTCCAAACCCTTCTCCTGCAAAACATGGAATGAGCTCCCAGACTGCAGCCCTGAGGCCAGGGAGTGCTCATCCCTGCCCTGCCCTGCTCCAGCTGTTCTGCAGCCCAAACACACCAAAGCCTGGAAGCCCAACAGCTGGAACAGCTCTGGCCCCAGGTTGAGCACAGTTCAAAATGTTGAGGTCTGGGAATCATGGAATCTCCTGGGAAGCAGGAAGGGACCCACCAGGATCATCCAGTGCAGCCCCTGGCCCTGCCCAGACCCCCCACCAGCCCCACCCTGGGCATCCCTGGCAGCGCTGCCCAAACGCTCCTGGAGCTCTGGCAGCCTCGGGGCCGTGCCCATTCCCTGGGGAGCCTGGGCAGTGCCCAGCACCCTCTGGGGGAAGAACCTTTCCCTGCTCTCCAGCCTGAGCCTGCCCTGGCCCAGCTCCAGCCGTTCCCTGGCTGCTGTCCCTGTCCCAGGGAGCAGAGACCGGAGCTGCCCCTCGGGAGGAGCTGCAGCCCCCGGGGTGCCCCCCTCACATGTGAAACGACCCCTTTGGCAATCCACTGGGACGGGATCTGTGTGAGGGGTCTGTGCCCTGCTCCCAGCCTTAGCTCAGGGGGCTGTCCTTGCTCCCCCCAGAGCGGAGCAGAGCCACAGTGGGAACAGGAACAGCAGCAGCACCTGGAGTTTCAGGGAGAGAGGCTTCTGGTTCAGCAGGCGCTGGTACTGGATCAGCCAGTAGTTCTCCTGTTTGGTTTCACTCTTGGCCTCCATTTCCAGCTGAAAAACAAACTCCTTCACTCAGCAGCCCGAGGGAATGTGGCCATGGGGGTTGAGGGATAGATGTGCAGGAGGGAACCCCCAGCCAGAGCACTGTACTGGGGGTGAGACAGTCATTTCTGGCTCAGAACAGGCTGGCCCCACTGTGACCCCCCTCCTGCCCAGTGCAGGGCTGTGCATCCCCTGCCCCTTCCCCAGACACTGGGGCCTGGATTCTTGAGGCTCAGGAGAGTCTGGAGACCTTCAGGGCTGCAAGACCACAACTCCCATCCCTTGTGCTCATCTTGCTGACCACTCCCTTTCCAGCAGGGCTGCTGATGGTGATGATGGTGCCGAGTGGTGCTGTGCCCCCAGCTTTACATCAGAGCTTTCTGGGGTTAAATTTGCCTCTGGATCTGAACACAGCCCTGCTCTGCTCCCCTTCACTCCCACACTGAGCTGTGGACTCTCCCTGCAGCCAACCCAAATGCTTCTTCATGCACAGACAGCACTTCATGAGGGACTTCATTACCAGGATTTGTTGCAGTTCTTCCTCCCTTTGCTTCTTCTCCTTGAGCAGCTGCTGCAGGAGGCAGCTGAGCACCCGGCGCTGCTCCGTGACCGCCTCCTGCAACAGGAGAGCTCTGGCAGCCACATCCCCACACTGCTGCCACCCTGGCCCCTTCCCAGCACACCCAAACCAGTCCCTGTGGCTGTGCAATCCCTGTGCCCCACAGCTGGGATCCTCTTCTAGCAGCTGGCAGGGCAGAGCCAAGCTGAACCCACTCAGAGCAGCCCCAGCCCACCCTGGCAGCAGCAGCTCCTCCTCACTCCCATCAGAAGCTCAGCCAAAAGTATTCACAGCCCCTCTCCTTGGAATCATGGAATCCCAGACTGCTTTGGGTTGGAAGGCACCTTAAAGCTCATCTTGTTCTACCCCATGCCATGGGCAGGGACACCTCCCACTGTCCCAGAGTGCTCCAAGCCCCGTCCAGCCTGGGGTCAGCACAGGGACAAGGCCCCTGGTTAACAGGAACAGCTGCCTCTCCCAGGCCAAACCCACCCCAGGTGCCCAGAGCTGCGTTGCCCTGACAGAGGCAGGAAGCACGAGGACCTCCATGGAGGGGACAGGGACAGCTGAAAACAGGGGGAAGCTGCTCCAGCCCCAGCAGGGACCCTTTCTGCTGCAGGGCACCAAGGGCAGGGGGATCCAGAGACACTCAGGTGCTCATTCCTCATTGCTCCTGGTGCTGGAGCTGCAGGTGGGTGCCTGGGCAGAGCCCTGCAGCTCCTGTGCTCACCAGGGTCACATCTGGTCTGCCCTCCAGGAACTTTGGGTGGTCCCTCTGCCCTCCAACACCACAGAGTGACACAGAGGAGCTGTGTGAATTCAGGTGGCACAACCCAAATCTTACACCTGAAGGATGCAGGACAGGGCTGGGAGGCACTGCTGCCTCAAGTCAGCACTTAGCACTGCTCTGGGGGTTTGTCACTGATTTTGGGCTGGCTGAACAGCTGACCTGACCTGGCACATGGCACACAGAAGAGAACAACTGATGCAAAAGCATCGTAAAACAAAATCTAAAGCCAAGCTGCTTAAGCTAAACCTGGTATTCCTCAATGTGTGACTGCTGATGAGGTCAAAACCAAAACACAACACAATGTAAGAGGACATGCAATGCACAGCAGGCAGGTGATTTTGGGACAGCCAACAACTGGATTGCAAAATCCTTCCCCACCCAGCACACTGCCCATCCCTATCAGGGCTCCTCTGTCTCTCCTCTGAGAATGCCTGGGGATGTTTGGGAGCAGCAGCAATGTCCCCCATTCCCAGGACACAGAGGGTTTGGTGTGTCCTGTGCAGATGGACCTCCTGACAAAGCACAAACCCATCTGGAAACTGCCAGGAGCACAGGAGGCAATCCCAGAGCAGAGAGGGTGGGGGGCAGCCCCAGAGCCCCACGTACCTGCAGTGTCTCTGTGTCCAGTTCTTGCCTCTTTAACTCCAGCTGTGTCAGCTGCAATAATTCTGTTTCTATTAATTTAATCTAAACAGAAGATGAAACATTTTTTACTGACATTTCAAATGACTTTAATTTATGCTCTTTTAAAATGAGGTCTGACTGCTGCCCTGGCAAGGGAAGCACTGCAGAGACCCTGAGGTTTGGGGGAGCTGTTTGTGCTCTTTGGTGATGTTTGTGCTCAGGGTCCCTCTTCCTTTGCCTGAGGAGCTCTGTCTCCCCTCTGCAGCTGTCTCTCTACTCTGAACACCTTCTGTTCAAGTTCAGAACCTCACTGCAATCAGTTGGTGCACCCAAACCTTTTGCAGCCACTCTGGAAAGCAGAGTCAAGGCCCTTCCAGCACCACGGCTCCAACCTCAGATTCCTGGGACAGTGCCCTGGTTTCCAGGTGCTCCAGCAGTCCCAGAACAGCACCTGCTCTTGCAGGTGGGGCAGCAGAGACACAGAGAAGTGAAATGAGTTGCCCAAGGCCCAACAGCCAAGCCAAGATGAGAGCCCAGCTCACCCCTCTGCCAGGCCACCAGCTGTCCCCAGGCCATGCTGCTCCCACTGACCCCAGAGCTCTGCCCCTGCCCTGCCCCTGCAGCAAGGGGTGGGAGAGGTCCAGCCTTGGCATCAAGGAACAAACTCCCTTTGTTCACAGAGCAAGTAGGAGTAAAATGCAGGGCCCTTATGGGTGAACCCAGGCAGTGATGGGGAGCTGTCAGAGACTGGCCACTGGGGCACTCAGAATATCCAAGCCCTCACTTGGGCTGACCTGAGAGTCTTCTGCTGTATCACATCAGGAGAGGGAAGATTCTGGAGCAGTGTGTCAGAAACCAGCACCCTCCTTCCTGCATCACCCATTGACACCTTCCTGCATCCCCCACTGCCACTTTTCCATCTTCCTGCATCATCCAGCTCTACATTCCCACCTTCCCAGCACTACTCTCCCCACCAGCTCTTGCTCTTCCCCCCCAACTACATCGCTGCACCTTCTGCAGAATGGGGCTCGGAAAGGCAGGCTGAGGATGGGAAAGAAAAGGTGAACTTTTGGCTCAAGGTGCAGCTCTGATGTGCTGGATGGAGATGCAGTGGGCTCATGTGGAAGCAGCAGCCCTGCCAAGTACACAGCCTGAGGGAAATCAGGGGTGCAACTGCAGATGACCCCCGGAGCCAGCGCAGCTCTGTCCTGCACTGCTTCACCCACCAGTGCTGAGGTGGCAATGCCACCACCCCCAGGGATGTAAAACCTGCTTTGACACTCCCTCCCTTGGTACTGGCAGACTGGGGTGTAACCAACACTGCCCAGCTCTCTATTCCAGAGCTCTCAGCAGCACCAGAGCTCCCCATGGCCCCAGACCCTGCTCTGTGCTCACAGCACTTGGTTCTTCCTCCCCGGGTCTCATGGAGCAGCAGGATGAGCTCAGCAGCTGGCTGCTTTCCTGTGTTGCTGACTCACCTGGTTCCTGATCTGCCTGTGCATAAGATCCTTCTTCACCTGGAGAGCTTCAAAGGCAACTTTCTGCATCTCAATCTAAGGGACAGGCAAAATCCTGCTTAGTGAGGTGGTTGGTGATGGGCTCAGAAGCTGCTGCCTTGCAGGGACTCAGGTGCAAGTCCCTGCGTGGTGCTTGCTCTGAGCAACAGTGTCCTGAAACCACAGGTGAGAGCCCAGCAGGTAAAACCCACCTTGGAGACACACAGAGAAATATTAATGTTCTTAAAACATTCATCTGGAATGCTCTGTGTGATCCCCACCTCTCCTGTTCAACAGTGCTCAGCAGCCAGGCTGTGCAACAGGGCACAGCTGCCCAGCACTTCTGAGAACAAACTCTGAAAATGCTTGTCCCAAGTCCCCCAGGAAATTTCTGTCTCAAATCCCCCCCTTAATCATTGTGTCAGTTTTGCTTCCCATGGTCTGTGCTTTTGTCTTTTCTGAAAACTTGCTGTCTAGATAGAAAGTAATTTTCTTTTAGCCACCCAAGTTAGTTTGTCAGAACAGCAGATATTCTCAAAGTTTAGCACGTGGTGTTCAATAAAATAACTCCTGCAAGCAGCCCAGCCCAGCCCAGCCACTGCTGCTCCTGTGAGACACTCTGGATCCTGCTTTCCCTCAACCCCCCGCTGAGCAGTTTGCTCCTTTGCCTACCTGCTGCAAGATCTGACTGACAGCTTTGTTCTGATCCAGCTGCTGCCAAGCCAGGATTTCCTGGAACTTCTGATCCATCTCAGCTAGGCTGCAAGGAGATGGATTTGCCATGGAGTTACTGTTTGACTCTTGAGGCAAACCAGAGGAAAAGCAGGGAATGGGGAATGCAGGGGGAGAGGCTCCTGCCTGGCCAGGGAGAAGAGCAGTTGCACTACACAGCTGAAGGCCACGGATTTAACACCTCCTTCCTTGCACCCAAGGCTGGTTTTGGTCAGTGCCAAGCGTTGCCAGATTAAAATTTCTCACCTTGTAGTAAACAGTGAGCCAGGATGCTCTCAGTATGTGCAGCAACATGCAGGTACTACTTGTGCACACACAGCATCCTTGGGACAGCCTGGGAGGGGAGGGGAGGAGCTCTGGGCCACAGTTTGGCACTAAAGTGCCTCAAAAACCAGGAAGACAACTGCTCTGATCCCATCCTCCATATTTAGCAGAATGTAGAAGGCAAAGCAGTGCACAAAAGTGACAGTTTCCCCCAAGTGTGATTAATGTGAATATTGCAGTCATTAGAAGGGAGTTCATCCAAGGGAGTCTGACAGTTTAATTTGCACTGCCCTGTGCATTCCAGCAGCTGCAGGAGTTCCTGGTGTACTTAGGGGAATTACAGTGCTGAAAGAAAGGGATTTAGCAGCAGCCCCAGACACCCCCCTGCACCTGGAGCAGGCCTGGCTGACGAGGTCCTGCCGACGAGACTCCGAGGTCATCTGGAGGAGTTTGTTCTTGTAGGTCTCAGCCAGCATCTGCTGCATGGCAGCTGGGGACAGAGGGGACAGAGTGGCTGTCAGTCAGTCCCTGCCTGGCCTGGCAGGGCTCACCCACCACTGCAACCAACAGTGACTCCTCTCTCCCATTGCTCTTCCCATTTCACTGATCCCAGAGCACACCCCGAGAATGGTGGCTCTTTACTGGGAAAAGGGCTGAGGGAACCCCACTCTGCCTGTCCTGCTCCTCCTCAGTGCTCAGAGGAGCCCAGTCCCTGCCTACGAACCCTGAGATCACAGAATCTCCTGGGAAGCAGGAAGGGACCCACAGGGATCATCCAGTGCAGTTCCTGGCCCTGCACAGACCCCCTACCAACCCCACCCTGGGCATCCCTGGCAGCACTGTCCAAGCCCTCCTGGAGCTCTGGCAGCCTCGGGGCCGTGCCCATTCCCTGGGGAGCCTGGGCAGTGCCCAGCTGACCTCTGGGTCAGACCTGTCTGGACTTACAGGCCACCTCCCGCCTGCGCAGCTGCTCCGTCTCCTCCTGGGTTATTGCCATCAGCTGTTCCATCCTGATCCTGCCAACACACAACAACCATTCAGCAACTCCTCCCAACAAGGCCTTCTCCTCCACCCACCCAGCTCAGAGCCTCAGGGCTGCTCAGGAAAGTTGGGCTTATCACAGACACCAAAGCATCAGTGATTTTTTGGTGAGGAACCTCTAAATTTTATGGGAGACAAGGCAATTTTTGCTCAAAACCACAGGGACAATGGCTGGGTGTGCCAGACTGGGCAGGACCAGTCCAGTATTTTGCTTCCAACAGTGACCAGAGCCAGCTGCAGGTATGAGATGAACCTCTCTTGACTGAGGGTGGATTCAGATTGGTGACTCTGAAAGGAAGCTTGCAGCCCTCTTCCCAGCTTTTTGCCCCTTTTCCAGACAATTTTGTTTCAAGGAGACTCACCTCTCATTCTCCAAAGACTTCAAAATGTCTGAACTTTGTTTTTGCCTAAAAAAAAAAGATAAAACAAGAGGCTTTCATGAAGCTGAGCAGGACATGGTGGTCCCCCAGAGGGCAGAATCACAGAGTCACAGAATATCCCGACTTGAAAGGGACCCACAAAGATCATCCAGCTCCTGGTCCTGCACAGGCCAACCCTGACAATCCCCCCATGTGCCTGAGAGAAAATAACTTTGCTGTCATGCACAGCAGAGCAGGCTGGGCACCTCCCATCAGCCACATGGAGACCCAGCAGACACAGGCAGGGGCACCTCAACACTTCAAATCTGGACCTTCCATAAGGAATTTGAATTTGTTACAGAGCACTGCAAAATCCCAACACCACACATGTGTGACACAGCTTTTCAAGATGCTTTAAATGGGTCTTTGGCAGTCCAGGGGCTGAGGCAGCTCCTCCAGCCATCGATCCTGACCAGGTCCAAAACACTCAGGGGTGAAATGAACCACTCAGAACAACATGATCAAAAACAAAAAAAAATCAGAGCAAGATTTCCCCCCAGGACCCCACCTCTGGTTGTCCTCCAGCAGCTTCTGGATCCGGCTGGCAGTGCCCTGCTCTGTGTCCTTCAGCTGCTGCAGCAGCTTCAGCCTCTCCTCCTCCAAATAGCGCTGGTGCCTCGACAGCCCCTGCTGCAGCCTCTGCTGCTCCTGCCCGGGGCACAGGGAAACCAGGAGAAGCTGCAGGGTTTGAGGAAGGCAGTGGGTGCCCTGGAGGGGCCCTGCCCAGCACACCCACCTCTCTGACTGTCTGCAGGATCTCATCCTTGTGGCTGTTGAGCTGCTGCACGAGCAGGGCCTGTTCTCGCTGCCCCGCGTTGAGGCGCCGCTCAAATTCCAGCTTCTCCTGAGCTTTTTGCTCCTGAGAGGAACGAGGACAAAGAGGAATGACAGGAATCTCCTTCCCAAGGGAGAACATATTAGGGGGAAAAGGTAAAGCAAGGCCCAGCAGCCTCCTTGCAGAGAGGAAGGGAAGGCAAATGGCAAACAGGAGGCTTGTCTAGGGGATGGAGTCGTTCTCTCCTTAGGAACCCAAAAACTTAGGAACCCAAACAGAAGCTGCTGCTCTCTTCACAGGCTCCAAACTCTTTCATGTCATGAAGCTGAAGTCCCTGGGCATCAACTGATACCAAACCAGGCAATATAAACACGTGGAGGGAAGCCCAAAAGGCAGGCTGGCTTCAGTTCCACATGGCACAGGACTCCCTTGTCTAAAGGAAGCAGCCAGCCCCGAGCAGCTCGAGCCAAAGGCAGTGGGGAACTGCATGGCAGGAGCTGCTGGTGACCTCAAAGTGAGCCTTGCACAGGGGAGGAGACAGAGACCAGGGAAACAAAAAGAACAAACTAAAAGTGCAGCCAGGTGAGGGGAATGAAAAACCAAACTAAAAGATGGAAAACAAAAGCCAGAAGCAGATCCATGCTGCACACAAAGCATTTGCAGGAGCTGATCCTTACCCTCCTCTTCTCATAATCCAAGAATTTGTTCTGAAAAATAAGCAAAGCAGACATTTACCTCCAGAAGGACTTTTTTGTAGATACTATTAGCCCTCATTCCATTTTCCCCTGAGTGAAGGCACAGGAACACAGACCCAAAGTCCAGTCACTCAGGCTTCTCCAGGGGCAAAGGCATTGACTCTGCACTTGCCAGAGAGCACAGGAATTAGCACAATGAACAAAGTTATTGGCCCAGCCTCCCCTTTCCCATGTCCAGCACTTGGCTGGGAAGCACAAGGTTCTTCTGCAGTTTCTACACATCACACTGCACACTCCATGTCCCCCCAGCACCCCATCCCTGGGCTCCATCACTGCTTTCAAGGATGGAGACAGCTCCAGCCCCAGCTCAGGAAGGAGCCTGGCTGCTCCCTTGATCCCAAAAGACACAACTCATGGAGAGCAAGGTGATGAGAGATCACGTGCCAAGTGCTGTGATGGAGCCAGAGAGACCAACCCCAAACCCCCTCGTGCAGGGGAGTCCTCACCTGCCACTCACTCTCCTCCTCCAGGTACTTCTGCACTGTCCTGTCCACCCCATCCACTGAAGTTCCTCCTCTATCGCTCTCCAGCGTGGGGAGCAGGTACTGGGAGGGAGGGTAGTAAGCAATTCCACACTCTGGAAGGCACCAGGCACAAAATAAGAACATTTGGGGCTCAGAGACCTCGTTGGCAGTGTGGCTGAGGGCTGGCTGGGGTGTGGGGCTGCTCCCAGCTGTGCTCCCTCTGCCCACACACCAAGGAGGGCCTGGCACTTCCCCTGCATCAAACCCCCACCAAAGCTCCCTATCTGTACTAAGCACTGTCCTAGGTTACAAGAGATGTATTTAAGTATTCTATTACCACCAGCTCTGGGCCGTTGGCTGTTATCACCTGCTCACAACAGACAATGGGACATCAAGAAATCACCACAGGACTCCTGGACTTATCTCATCCTATTGTGAGATGCTCCACCCAGGAGGGGGGAGCCAGGCATTCCCACCTGGATATAACCCACCCTTAGACCTGCCTGACCTCAGCCCTGGCTGCTGGGTGACCAGAGGACAAGAGCCACCACGGACCTTCAGCTGGAGACCAGACCTTCCATTGGATCATCGTTTCAACTGGACCA
Organism: Rhipidura dahli; assembly: GCA_013399225.1. Classification (NCBI taxonomy): domain Eukaryota; kingdom Metazoa; phylum Chordata; class Aves; order Passeriformes; family Rhipiduridae; genus Rhipidura; species Rhipidura dahli. The sequence goes on from VXAC01001659.1 coordinate 287,689, forward strand.
CTTCATTTGGACTGCTGTCACCGCCCTAACAGGGTATCAGGCTGTATCTGACTTTGTCAGTGCTTTTTCCTTATATTATTTCACTTATTTCTGATTTTTCCTATTCCTGACTTGTGATCTCCCACTGGTTTGTTTTCAAACCAATACAACACCAAAACCAATACTAACTCCCAGTAAATTTCCTTTGTCATTTGAGTTTTCCATCTGGTTTCACCATTCTCATAACACCCTGCAGGGCCCAGGCCCTTCCTCAGAGAAAATGAGGGCAGAAAGGATCTCGAGTGACTCCCGAGTCTCTCTCCTTGTCCCAAGGCAGTGACACCTGGACAATACCTACTCCTTGCCCAGGAGAAAATCCAAACAACCACAGGAGATGCACTGACTTCCTAGGGGCAGTGAGACAGCCTGACCCAGCCACTCTGATTTTTAACAAACCATTCCACATTGCAGGGCTCAGGGAAGGACTGGTGTTGTGCTATCTGCCAACAGAGACAGGTAACCAGGTGTGCAGGGCACCAGCAGCCACCCCCAGTGTCTGTCCCTCAGAAATGCCATCCCTGAGCACAGCAGGGGTGCTCCTGGCTCACCCTTGCACAGGAACTGCTGGATGGCCTCTGTCCCTGCCCTGCAGATCTCAGGGGGTGGGTAGGTCATGGAGGAGGCATCCAGGGTCAGCGTCTGCCAAAGAGAACACACAGAGCTCCAGGTTATTCTCATGGCCCAGACAGAGGCCAGCTGCAGTTCTCCTTGCAGCTCCCCAAAGTCTTACTGAATGTTACCCTAAAGCCTGACATAAATACGAGGCTGTGTGGAATCCCTCTGGGTGCCAGAGGTGACTCCACTGTCCTTTATTTGGGAGCTTCTGAGCTGGCCACTCCCTGGAACATTCCCCTCATGCAGAGACGCTGCTGGCACTTCATCTTTAGGTACCAGAGGTCCCAGCACTTCTCAGCTACAGACATTCCCTGCTCCAAGTCAGGGAGTTGGAGCCCTTCAGCATGGAAGGGGGGATGACACAAGGGTATGGAGAGGAGTCCCATAAAGAATGAGGGGAAGAGCCAGAGTTTTTGTCCTCCTGAGGCCACCAAAAGGACCTAATGTTGCCTTTTGTAGGGAAGGACAGAGCAGGAAGGCCTAGAAAAGACCACTTTGCCATGAACAGGGGGGAAAGCTGCACAGATCCCTCAGCTCAGGCTGTCCACAAGAGAAGTGAAGCCCAGTGCTGTGTGTGAGACAGGAGAGCATTTATTCACACCTTCCTGCTGGTGTCTGAGGCAGCCCTGCTGCCTCATACTTGCACCATTTAGCACTGACAGGTTTGGCAGCCAGAAGGCAACGTATCCATAAAAATCTTGATGCTCTTCCCATCCTGAATGTGCACTTTAGGGAGCCATAAACCCACAGAAGCTGACAACGAGCTGGAGATCTGCCAGGGTGACAGAAGCAGTTTGTGCTCTCAGAGACAGCCTTGGCAGGTAAAATCCAGGGGTTCACTCCCTGGGGATCGCTTTTGTCATGATTAAATGACAAAATGATCAGAATTAAATGGCAAAGTGATCAGATTAAAATGGTATAATTGATCAGAAGAGACCAGAGCAGGTACACAAAAGTCATTTTGGACAGTGTGAACAGCCCTGTTACACCCTGCCCAGATTCCCCTGGTGGGCTGGGTGTGCTCCCGGCTGAGGGAAGCAGGCTGGGAAGGGACGGGGCCGGGGCTGGGCACCTGCAGGGTGCGCACGTGGGCCAGCAGCCGCGGCAGCTCCTGCAGCGCGTTCCCAGCCACATCCAGAGCCCGCAGGCTCCGCAGGCCGCTCACGCTCCCGGGCAGCTCCCTCAGCTTGTTCCCTGCAGAGACAGAAAAGCCAATCAAAGCCACGGAACCTTCCCAAAACAGCAGCCAGCAAGCTCATCTGCTCCCACACCAATCCACAACCACGGGCTCGTTGCCACAGGGACGGGGCTGTCCCAGGTCACACAAGGACTCAGAGGATGGCACTCAGAGGGGGGAGATTGGGATCCACATCTCCTTCTCAGCTGAGGTCACTGCTGCAGGCTGGATCTGTGCTCTCGGTGAGGTGAGTATTTGTACCATGGAGTCTTCTCCCCTCTGGTGTAAAGTCCCAGGGATGGGAGGAAGGGGACTGAGTGGGACTGCACACCCAGGGCTCAGAGCCCAGCTGCCCTTCCAAGTTCCTCACCCTCCATTCCCTCCCCCGTTTCACCAACAGCTCCACATAACTCAATCTCCTTTTTCTCTCAGATTTATGGCACTGCATAGCTGGAAAATGCTTGGCCTGTGCCAACCTGCCTCACAGGAGCCAGCTCTGGGTGTTGGGGACCCAGCTGTGATTTGGTTTATCTGGCTGAGTGCTCTGCTTCCTTTACTGGAGGGCTTGAAGCTGACACATTTTCTGCTTAGATCTTTTCTCCTGCCTTGCTAACTATTTGAATTCCAACCTTCCTTGTGTTCCTCCTCAGCTTTCAGAGTGTGAACCATGTGCTGCTTGCCTTGGTTGAAAGGAATAATTGCTAAAGCAGCTCAACACAACCCCAATAATAAATGGGCTTTGCCCAGAGCAATCCCATTCCATACCTTTCACATTGAGGACCTGCAGCTGGGTGAGGTCTCCTATAGATTGTGGAAGGCTTTTTAAAAGATTCCTTTCAAGGTTTAGGACCTAAGGTATCAACAGAAAAGATATTCAAGATATTCATCCAAGTCTCATGTCTCCTATAAGTCTGTGCTGCTGGAACTTTGAGGTCCAAAAGGACAACTTGAAATTGCTTTAGGCAATGCTTTCTGGGTTAAAAAATGTATTTTCCATGAGCCCTGGATAAAGGCTACACCAGGCTACCAGGGGCAGTGAGAAACCCTGCTCACCACCACCATCTGGTGCTGAATCCAGATGCAGCAACTGGGAATTGGAGTGTCCAGGGCAGCACTGCCCACCTGCAGCTCCCACAGGCTGAACCTAAAGCTGCCCCCTGAGCAGAGAGACCCCGAGTGTGCCCTGAGACACTGCCCTGGCTCCTCAGCATAACCACACCAGGGACAATGGCAAAAGCTGAATGTTTTGGGACATCAACAGACTCTGCTTGCTCAGAGCATCTGCTTGGCCATGGGAGCCACTTGGGCTGCACCAAGCTGGGAGAATATAACCAAGCCTGGCTTTTCCTGCTCTTCTCCTCTTTTCCTGCTCTCCCCCCAAGCAGCAACAGCCAGGTTGATGTGACAGATGTGACAAAACAGCAGCATCACAGAATTGTGATTAATTATAAAGCAAGCAGCAGAAACCCCACATCCCTGCTGACCTCAAAAATGCCCTGTACAGACACCTGGGATGCAGCTGCACATCTTTTACCTGGAGAGCTGTCAGCTGACCAATATCATCAGGGAGTGATGCCAGCTGGTTGTCATGAAGGTCTAGAACCTGGAAAAGCAAATGATGTCACCAAACAAGGTTGGACAAAAGTCACCAATCACCTCACAGTGAAAATTACTTTACTTCCCATGGGGCTTTGAGAAGCAGCTCAATGTTTCCAGGGGATGTGGGTACTTGATTCTTGGAGGTCTTTTGGAAACTCAAGCATCAGTAACAAACAAAATAGGCTGCAGCTGAACTGTTAAGAATCACAATTACCTTCACAGTTATGAGACTCAGGAGGCTGCAGGACTTTGGAACTAAAGATGTCAGATTATTTGTATGAATAATCAGCACCTGGGGAGGAAAAATCTCATTGACACATAAACACAAGAGACATCAGAACAAGCACTTCTGTGGAGGTTGGGGTGTAAGAGCTCAATATTTTATTCAGTATCATATAAAATATTAAAGAGGAAATGGATTGTCAGAGAGGTCAGACATTTTACAGGAGATCTAAACCAGTTCCTCACACGAGAAATACCCTCAGATGGGCTAAGACAGGAACAACCTCCTCATCTTTCCTGGCAGAAGTTAACTTTAAAGAACACAGGATTAATCTGACTCAAACTGCTCTCTGTAGTATCACACATAACCACACACAGCCATTTCAAACACAACAATAATACTCAAGCATAACAACAGGATTATTTAATAATTTCTGATTGCAACATTACCTTTTTTTGCAAGACCTTGCAAGTTGCAAAGGCCCCATAAGGAACCTAAAAACAATTAAAAAATAGTCACGTCAGGCTTCTCTTGTAAGCAGTTCTACACTGTCCACCTGTAAAGTGTGAACAATTTGACTGAAAATAAAAGTGATGCTTAAAAGGCCCTGATTTTGGCCCAGTACTGCCCAGGGAGTTTCCATTTAAACAGCTTCCAGTGGCTCTCCATGACTCAACAGTGTCACAGAACAGGCTGAGGCTTAGTCAGGAGCTCAAGCCTGGTGTGATTTAATAATCTTTGTACAGATGAGTTCAGGCAAAGGTTCACTTTCATCAAAGAAATGCATTCTGTGGTTTGGCAACCTCACAGCCACACTGCAGTGTGCTGAGCAAGGTGAGCACCAGGCAGGACACAGAGTCCCTGATGTGCCAGGAGAGGGGCAGGCACAAAAAGGAGATGCCAGTTCAGCCCTTGCCAGGCACAGCTGGGCACTGGGACCTTCCGAGCAGCAGCCAAACTCCTGTCCATGGTTAATTTTAAAACCAAACTGATGTCTCACTTCATTTATTGAAACAACAGTGGCTAAAATCAAACAGCAAGACAGAGTTTTATGGATAGTCCCAAATCTTCCCCACGAGAGCCTGCTTGGCAAGGGCATCCTGTATTCAGGATCAACAGTTTAGAAGCATGAGACAAAGAAATAAAAATTGGAAGTGAGATAGAAATGGGTTTCTGCCTGAGGCTGGCCTGGCTGGCAGCAGGAAAAGCTGTGTCTGGGTGCCTGGCACTCTGTCACTGCCTGCCCACACACCAGCAGACAGATTGTTTCTCATTTAGTTGGCTGCCATAAAAGAAGCCAAGCTGGGAGTGAGATTTCCATCCTTAATCAGCAGCTTGGAAGCAGGATTGGGATTTTCACTTACACAGAAAAGCAACCATGGGTGGCAGACTGTAGCTCTAAGATTAGAAATACTCAGCCTTGGGCAAACCAATTCCCCCCAGGAGCAGCAAAGTTAAGCCATGAGGTCCCAAACTGGTCAAATAAGGTATTGGTGGAGGGTGTGAGACCACCCTGCCCTCCTCACCTTGCCAAACTAAAAGATTCCCAGGACAGAAATGGGGTTGAAGCATCACACAGGACAGGCAAACTCCCACCAAAAAACCAGAGCAGAAGCCCCCAGCTAAAAGCCAGAGCTCAGGAGACAGAGGAAGAGGTGAACCAGCAACAATTCCTGCCTCAAGGCTCACAGACACCAGAGGAAATCTGACAGCTGGCACCAAGAAGCAGACAGAGAATCAGAGCAGTGAGTGAAGACTGGAAGTTGTAGAGGACATACCTCTGAGAGCTCACATCTGGATATGTCCAGGGTGTCATCAGCACCAGCTTCTTTTGCCTGGGCAGGGAAGAAACACATCCAGAGGATCAGACCATGCAAAAATACAGCACCTCTTGCTGCATCTTGGCCAGACTCCCCATCCCTGGCAGTGCCCAAGGCCAGGTTGGACAGGGCTGGGAGCAGCCTGGGACAGTGGAACGTGTCCCTGCCCATGGCAGGGGTGGCACTGGGGGGCTGCCCCCTCCTGTCAGGGAGTTGTGCAGAACCACAAGGTCACCCCTGAGCCTCCTTTTCACCAGGCTGAGACCCCCCTGCTCCCTCAGCCTCTCCTCATCCCTTCCCCAGGAGATTCCCTGTGCCAGTTTTGCTCCTCAGCTCCCACAGCAGAGAAGGTGAAATGACCCAAAAGCAGATTTCTGTCAGAAGCCAGCTGTAAACCTGTAAACATCCAGACCCTGGCCGTGCTTCCCAGGCACATTTGGCACTCAAGGACCAGACACAGAGGACAGAAATGACCCTGGCAGTGCTTCCCAGGCACATTTGGCACTCAAGGACCAGACACAGAGGACAGAAATGACCCTGGCAGTGCTTACCAGGCACATTTGGTACTCAAGGCGTTTCCGAGCATCATCGCTGGGTTTCTTCTTCCTGGAGAAGAGAGGCATCTTCAGTCCTGACTCTGGCTCTGTCCAGGGGCACAGATGGTCAGTGCAGAGAAAGGCACAGGGATCCTGGGGTCTGTGTCTGCTGGGGAGCCTGAGCTGCAGAACTGGCACCTAATAAATGTGCGGGGGAAACGAAAAAGAAAAGAATTGAGTCAGCAATTGTCTTTGTTTAGCTGGATCACACAGGCGGGTTCTAGCACAGGACAGCACAAACATGAGCCACTGGAGCCCTGCTGTGGTCTGAGAGGGGTTGGTTGTCTGGGTCAGCCCTGGAATAGGCACAGAGAAAGGTTACTGAGGGCTCAGGGAAATGCAGGGTCCACTCCAGGAATTAAAAAGCTGTATCAAGAGATCAAGTCTCATTCATCCCCCCCTTCCTTTTGCTCCAGGAACAAGGAGACAGAGACATCCTGAGTCAGTGTCCTGCTGTCCCAGCACTCACTGCAACAAGCCGTGGGCCTCAGCAGGAGCTGGCCACAAACTCATCTCCAGCAGCTCTGTGGCTCTTTCCCTGCCACCCCAATTCCTGCCTTTTCAGCCAGTTCAGGTTATTGAAACGCCCCCCAGACCCAGCTCCCAGAGCCAGAACTCCAAGAATCGAGCAAGAAGGGAAGGTGCCTGTCAGGAGCTACAGCAGGGAAATGCAGCACAGCAAAGAAGACATCAGAGGCAGAACCAAAAGGATTTAGAGATGAAAAAGCTGAAGGACAAGGTGCCTGCAGTGAGACATCCTCAAACTGATGGCCACGTTCACCTCTTTGCTGAGCACTTCTGCATCCCCTGGTCCCACCTCACCTTTCCCTGTTCCAGCCAGACCTCACTGGTCATGGGGAGAGTGGGAAATCATCAGTTTTCACCCAAGAGAATGGATAAAGACATGAAGGCTGAAGGGCAGGCAGTGAACAGGAAAAGAATCCTGCCAGGGGTTACAAGATGAAGGATCCATTTGTTAAATGGCTTGAACAGCTTTTAAAAGTGGGAATTAGTGAAGACACACCAAACTCAGCAGCCAGGAATGAGAAAGGCCCTTGGCACGTGACCATTGCATGATGTAATTTTTATTTATTAAATTACTGAAAGAATTGTCTGTGAGTGGCCAGGCCAGCAACCCCAGACACCAAATCCTGCATTCCCACTGCTCCCTGCAGGCACTGAGCATCCAAATTCTGCATCCCCAGTGCTCTCTGCAGGCACCAGCTCTGCCTGAGGAGCAGCCACCCCCTCGGGGTGGGGAAGGGCATAGAAATGTCCTCTGAGTGTTTCCCACTCTGCAGCTGTTGGGGTGATGGCAGCAGAACAAACCCCAACCCCTGATTTTACAAACAAATGTAATTAAAACGCAGCAACAGAGCTCAGGAAGAAACCCCAATTTTCAAACAATTCTGGACGCTGTAAACCCAACTGAGCAGTGCAACGAGACAAGGTGGGGGGTGCGGAAAGAAGAGATGTTTTATTCAGTCTGGGAAAACACACTCGGAGCACAGCGAGGCAGCAGCGAGCCAGGGTCTGGATGTGGGTGGGCTCCTGAAGGTGCTGCCTGGCCCTGGGGGACAGAGGTGGCACCTCACACGCCCAGGCTGCTGCGGCTTTCGGGAGGGTTATCGGCAGGCAGCCCTGCGGGCACTGCAACAGCCGAGCTGCAGCTCTGCAACTCGCTGTCCTGCATCGTTTGCTCTTCGGGCCGGAGCTGCCGCCCCTGCCACAGCCCGAGCCTGCCCGGGGCCTCCCCGGCAACGCCTGGAACAAATCTCCGCTCGTCCTCACCAGTGCAGCTCTGCCTCTCAGGCCTTCCTTTCCCTCATCATCACTATTCTCTTCTTCTTCTTCTCTCTGGGGGTCCCAGCAGGGTCCCCCTCCCAGGGTCACACAGCTTCCGAGCTCCTCGTCTTCTTGACCCTTCCCTCATCCACAACAGCGCCGTTCTGTGCCCGAGGGGCCAGAAACTCGGAAGGATGAAGGACTGAGTCGACCCTGCCGGGATTTTGGCTCACAGCCCTCAGGCACCGGCCCGACACCTGGGGAGAGCAGCGATAGTGAGCGAGGGCAGCGCCTGCTCCCGAGCCTTTCCAAGGAGCCTCACCGCGAGCCGCGGTGCCCGGGGCCGTCCCGGGGCAGCCCCAGTGTCCCACAGCAGCTCCCCGTCCCCAGCCCCGCTCACCGCTCGCCGCCGCCGCCGCCATCGCTGCCTCACGGCCGCCTCACGTGACCGCAGCCACCAGCGAGAGGCGCGCCCAGAGCGCCCCACGCGGACCACAGAGCTCTGCCCTCGGCGCTCGTGCGCCCCCGTGCGGCTGGAGGACCCCAGCACGGTTCGGGCCGGGAGCGATTCCCGTGGGATCCCCGGGTGCAGCTGGGACTGATCCCCGCCGTGCCCCGGCCCGGAGCGCTGCGTGCCGCGGGCAGCCCTGCCCCGGACACCCCTGCCCCGGACACCCCCAGGGCCCCGGGCAGCCCCTGCCAGTGCCCAAACACCCCCTCCCCAGAGTCCGCACTCTGCAGCAGGGATGGATGGATGGATGGATGGATGGATGGATGGATGGATGGATGGATGGATGGATGGATGGATAGATAGATAGATAGATAGATAGATAGATAGATAGATAGATAGATAGATAGATAGATAGATAGATAGATAGATATATAGATAGATATGGATCTGTAAGAATCCCGCCACGGCCCGCTCTTCACCTCTCGCGACATCTCGACCCTTATTTATAGTTTCCTTTCCCCTCGCGAGATCTCGGCGGCTATAAATTCGGCCCACGCGGCGCTCGTTCCCTCTTCCGCTGTCCCGGAAGGCCTCGGTCCCGGCACCGGCCTCCCTCCGCNAGGTCGGAGCCACGTCTGCGCTGGCCCCCAAGATCGGACCCCTGGGGTTGGTACGTACCGGGGACGGGGGTTTTGGGAGGCGAGGGAAGGGAGGTGGGAGGTCGGGGGGGTGAGCGTGGCCTGGGAGGGGAGGGATGAAACATGTTCTGAGCGCAGTGGGGAGCGTGTCCTGCTGGGGGGAACGAGTGAATCCCGGGGGAAATTCAGCGTGTCCTGGGAGGGGAGGGAGGAATAAAACACGTTCCGAAGTTGGAAGCGTGCCCTGGGGAGCACCGGGGCGGTGCTGTTCATCCCGGAGATGAGGTGTTGAGCAGGAGCGCACACGGAGGGGACAGCGCTGGGGCTCTCGGCTTTAACCCGAGTCCTGTGTGACCTCCGCGTGTCGCCCCTCAGTCCCCCAAGAAGGTGGGCGATGACATCGCCAAGGCCACGGGCGACTGGAAGGGACTGCGGATCACGGTGAAGCTGACGATCCAGAACAGGCAAGCGCAGGTACCGCACGCCGCAGGGCCCGGCCGGTGCCGCAGGCGTGGAGCCCACCCGAGCTCCGCCTGCTCCAGCCACCGGTCGGGATCCCGGCAGGGTCCACTCAGCCCTTCATCCTTCCGAGGTGGATAAAATGAGTGCCACACAGGGGGTGTGTGGGGGTCTTCTGCGAAGACCTTTAAACGTGGTTGGGGGGATGTGTGTGGAGCCTGGGGCTTTGCCAGGCTTGGAGGAGCCTGAGAGATGATCCTCCTGTACCAAAATCCAACTTTCATCCTGCTGCAGATGCATTGTTCTTTCTACAGAACATCCAACCAGCAAAAAAAAAACCAACTTGAAACACCTTACTTAAAGCATCACAGAAATAAATAAATTAATTCAAATCTTGCCAGTTCCTGTAGCCACCTGCCACCGTACCTGTTCTGATGCCCGTGGCTGGTACATTCCAGTGGTGAGCTGAGAGGAAGCCCCAGGCAGGAAGCAGTCCTCCCCTGCACGTGGGGAGGCCTGTGCCGAAAACCTGGGAACAAAAAAAAATCCTGGAGCGTGAGGGAATTAACCAAACCCACGCTGCTGTGGCAATTAGCTTTGCTGAGATAATTGACTGCTTGGTTATCTTCCTTAGCAGTGGAATTCTGTGTAGAATGGGGGGGATATTAATCTCTTTCCATTTAGATAGAGGTTGTTCCCTCTGCCTCTGCTCTGATCATCAAAGCTCTGAAGGAGCCACCTCGTGACAGGAAGAAGCAGAAGAACAGTAAGTGTTGCCTGGCTCTGGTTCTGAATGTTTATGGGGTTAGAGGGGGGAAATACCAGTAACTCCCCCTGGGATTATTCAGCATAAACTGGCAAATGGGGGACACGAGGCTGTTTTGGGGCATCTCCATTCCTCCAGTGCCAGGGTACCCACAGATGGCACGTCAGCAGAGGTCTATGTCCTGGGGGATTACAGAATTACGGACTGGTGTGGGTTGGAAAGAACCTTAAAGCTCATCACTGCCACCCCCTGCCATGGGCTGGGACACCTCCCACTGTCCCAGGCTGCTCCAAGCCCTGTCCAGCCTGGCCTTGGACATTTCCAGGGATCTGGGGGCAACCACAGCTGCTCTGGGCAAAGCTGGGGTAGAGCAGGAATGTGCACCTGTCCTGTAGCCCAGGGCCTGGCACAGCCAGAGGGGAGCTGGCAAAATCCCAGCTTAGAAAGAGGAGTTGGGGACAATTCGGTGCTGCAGTTGGGAAGCAGCAGCACTGCCAGCAGCCCTGCTGGAGCTGCACACTGCCAGCCCTCCACGTGCTCAGAGTGCTGGGAGTGGTGCTCCCAGAGGGGAGAGCAGGAGCTGGCAGTGCCCGGGTGGCCTCAGCGCTGCTGCTCCCTCCCCAGTTAAGCACAGCGGCAGCGTCACCTTCGACGAGATCGTGAACATCGCGCGGCAGATGCGGCACCGCTCCCTGGCCCGGGAGCTCTCGGGTGAGTCCTGGCCGCTGGGATTCAGGGAATGCTCCTTCCCCCTGCTCCGCCTCCCGGGTGGGAGGGCTCACAGCTGGGGTGTGCTGGGCTGAGAACAGGCAGCCCCCAGCAGCTGGGCAGGGGAGAGGCACACGGGGAATGCTTCCTGTGTGTTTCCTGGGGGGTATCCAGGGGGTGAGGTCTGGGGAGGGGACTTGGTGTTCCCTGGTGAGCCCTGAGGCTCCAGCCTGCAAACCCCAGAGGGAAGAGAGACAGCTGAGAGTCATGAGGAGTTCTGTGTCACAATCCAGACAGGTTTGGGTTGGAAGGGACCTTAAAGCTCATTCAGTTCTACCCCTCACCATGGGCAGGGACACCTTCCCCTGTCCCAGGTTGCTCCAGGTAAGTTCCTCAGATGTTTTCCAGTGGTGAAGCACTGAGCAGCTGCATCTCTCTGCTGCAGGGACCATCAAGGAGATCCTTGGCACTGCCCAGTCCGTGGGCTGCAGCATCGATGGGAGACACCCCCACGACATCATCGATGACATCAACAGTGGTGCCATCGAGTGCCCGGCTGTAAGTGCCCAGCTCTGAAGGAAATTGCTGTATCACGTTTAATTACCAAAAGACTCCACTAATGACCTGTGTCTGCTTTTTCCTACAGAGCTAAGACTGCAGAAAAGGAAGTTGCCACATGAAGGCTCCTTCAGTTTTTTGTAGCACTTTAACTAACTTTTATTAAAGACCCAGTTGTCTGCAAATGCTGGTGCTGGTTTGATTTGTCCCTGTCCCATGCCGTGACCTTTCCTTCAGGGAAATTGTGTCCATGCCCATTCTGGATGGATTGGGGCAGGGATGGAAGTTTGGCTGTTAAAAACATGATGAGGAATGAGCAGAAGGTTTAGCCTTGCTTATTAATAAGATCCATTTGTGTCCTTTGCTCCCTGATGGAATGTGGGTCACTGCTCTGGTGGCTTGAAGGCCACAGAGCCCAAAGTGGGGCTGTAGTGTCAGAGGGAAAGGCGTGATCAAAAAAACCCCATTTTTATCAAATCCATGAGCCCTGGCAGATCCCAGGACATCCCAGTGTGTCCCTGTCAGCATGGAGGGGGGAGCAAAACCTGTCCTGGGTATTCCCAGACATGGGACTCCCACGAGCTCAGGGATCTGATCCCTGTGGATCTGCCTTTCCCTCCCAGGTGTGGTCGTGCCTTAGGCAGCTCTGCTCGGGGTTTGCAGCAGTTTGGGCCCTACAGCCCTGGGGGGGTCCCATCAACCCCCCCGGCACAGCCCAGCCCCGCTCTCAGGCACAGCGAGCGGCTGTTGGGGTGTCCTGGGCAGGGCCGGAGTTGGACGCCGTGATCCCTGGGGGTCTCTCCCCCTCCGGCCGGGCCCTGGCTCCCCCCGCACGGCACCCGATCCGGCCTGCGGGGCCGCTGCCGCCATGTGCAGCCGGCAGCGAGCGCGGGGTTCCCCGGCCCTGGGGGTGTCGCTGTCCCCGTCCCCTTCCCGGGTCCCCGGGGGTGTCCCCGTCCGGCCCCCGGGGGGGGTGCGGTCCCTTTAAGCGCGGCCACGCCCCCTCTGCCGCCGGCACGGAGCTTCCCGCGAACGTGACGTCACCGCCCGCGCCTCCCGCGCCCGCGCGCGGGGCCCCGTCCCACGTGACCCGAGCCGCGGCGCGCCGCGCTCCCATTGGCCGAGGCGGCGGCGTTCGCGAGAGTGACGCCAG
>VXAC01001659.1:300324-322799 GCA_013399225.1 Rhipidura dahli
TGCTGCCGGGCTGGGAGGGCTGTGCCGTGCCGGGCCGTGCTGTGCCTTACGGGGCCGTGCCGGGGCCGTACGCGGCCTTACCGAGCCGTGCCGTGCGGTGCCGGGGCCGTGCCGTGCGGTGCCGGGCCGTGCCGTGCCCTCCGGGGCCGTGCCGGGGCCGTGCGGCCGCGCTGACGGGGCTCTCGCTGTGTTGCAGACCAAGTACACGCTGATTGACGAGCAGGACATCCCGCTGGTGGAGAGCTACTCCTTCGAGGTGAGGGGCCCCGGCCGCTGCCCGCGCTCCCCTCGCGCTGTTTTCCCGGGTTTGGTGCCTCCCGTCCCCGCCCGGGGCTGCCCCGGGGCCGGCGGTGCTCGGGCTCCCGCTGGAGCTCCGGCTTTTTCTTTTCCTTCTGCTCTGTTCCAATCAAACCGCTCGTGGAAGTGCTGTGCCTGCGAGTCCCCTCATTGGGGGAAAAAGAACCAGTTTTAAGTTATTGAAGTCCCGACGTGGAGGCTTCCAAGAAGTTCTCGGTTTTCCTTTTTTTTTTTTTTTTTTTTAATTAGACAAACTCTGCTTTAAAACATGTGTTTGCTAATTTATTATGTCGGGTTTTTTTTGGTTTTATACTATACGTGTTCTTTGGGAGAACTGCTAATTTGTCCTCCCGTGGTTTGGCAAACATTAATAATGTTCACTCTGCAATTCGTCTTGGGTGAAAAAACCCCTCTATTATTGTAACTGATGATGGGACCAAAAAATGTGTTTCCTCTTAATAACATCCACTGGAAGAGGGTAAGTGGCTTCAGGCAAGGCTTTGAAAGTGAAAGAAAATTATTACAAAATCTTCACAAATAAGGCTTTTTGGGAGGAGGGACCATCATTTGCTACATTCCTGCAGTGCAGTGGATGCTTTGGGGCTGCTCGTAGGAATTTCAGGAGTTGTGGCAGTGCTGCTGCTGCTGCCAGAACACTCTGTGTGTGTGCCCTCCTCCCCCTGGCAGTGCCTCTGTCACTGGTAACACGCTGTCACTGCCCCAAAAGTGCCCAGTCCTTGCTGCACTCTGAGCTTTGGCAGCAGCACAGCCCTGGGGAGTGCAGGAGAGCAGCCCAGGGGATGGGTGCTGTGCTCAGAGCCAAGCCCAGCTGGCTGCACAGGGACAGAGTGTGGGTGCTGAGGTGAATCCCAGCCCCCCAGCTGCATCCCTGCTGTTCTTTCTCCAGGCAGCCCCCTCAGCTCCTCCCCGAGGGCAGCGCTGCTTGGGCTCAGATCTCACAGGGACGAGTGTGACACGTTGGCTGCATCCCCCTCCCTTGGTTCCATCCCCCTCCCAGCAGAGCTGGGGCTCTGCTGCCCTCTCAGGGGGGATCTCACGGCCTTTCCCCCCTCTCCCTCCCCTCTAGGCTCGGATGGAGGTGGATGCTGATGGGAATGGTGCTAAAATCTTCGCTTACGCCTTCGACAAGAACCGGGGCCGGGGCTCGGGCCGCCTCCTGCACGAGCTGCTCTGGTGGGTACTGGAGGGACACAAAAGCTCTGGGTTCACCCCAAATTGCTGCCACCAACTTGTGTGGGGCCGTGGCTCTGCCTGGAGGAGCTGCAGTCCCCAGGGTGCCCCCGGGGCTTTGGTTCTCAGAGTCTTCACAGGGCACAGCCCGGGGAGCATTCCAGGCAGGGAGAGCAGTGAGAGGTCAGTGGGGTTCATGGAGACCCTGCTGGCACCTCAAACTTCAGCTGGGGGGGCAAACAGGGGGTCTGCACCATTTAATGGGTGAAAATGAACTTTGAAGGTTTGCTGTGGGGTTTTTTTTTGTCCACTGAGAATTGGAAGGGAGCTGGAGAGAGGGAGCTTCTGATAACTTAAAAGTTTGAGGTGTTTTTTTATGGCTTTCTGCAAAGCTGCCTGAAGTGATGCTGCTGATGGTTCATATCAGCTGCTGCATCTTATTTTCCATACCCCACAAATCCTTGAAATCCTTCATTGCATTAACATTGAGTCAGGGGCCAATTTCCTCACATGTGAGAGCAGCTCACCCTCTGGACTGATCTGCTGCTCTTTCTGGATGTTGATGGGTTTGTAGAAAAGGTGGGATCTGCTGAAGAAATGTTATTTCTTTTAAAAGCCTTTTTGGAAAAGGAAAGCCTGTTTTCTGTTCAGCTCCATATCCTCAGAAGTCACAGTGCCCAGGATGCCCTTTGTCATCCCAGGTTACCTTTTATCCCCCAGAACCAGGCTCTGCACAAGAGGAAGGAGACAGGAAGACTATCAGGCCATTATTATTATTTCCAATCTGCTTATTAAATATGGATTTTAACCTGCATCTGTTAATGTTTAATCTTATTGCACATAGAACTTTTGTTAAAATGATGAAACTGGCTGCAGTGTGTGGGGCAAATCACTGACAGCTGCTGCTAACTGTGAACCTCAGTCACAATTATTATCTGTGAGCAGCATTAAACAGCACCTTAAAATGATTCAGGTCAGTTGTTGGATGGAGGCTGTGCAAATGATGACAGCCCTGCTATTTGTTTATGGCCCAGCCTGACCACTGCCTCTCCTGGCTTGTTTTACTCAAATTAGGAAGTAATTTGAGCATATTCAGTTAAGAAATTCAGATTGTGTCAGCTGTGTGCCTCTGGTTTAAGGCACAGTGAGTAGCATGTGGTAGGTACAAGTAAAACAGAGTATTTAATTTTTTTTTTCATTTTTATTTAAATAAGTTTTGTTCATGTCAGGAGGCCCCTGGGATAGAAAACCTGGAGCTGCAGCAGGGACAGGGATCTTCTCCCAGAACCCTCCTGGTGCCCCGTGCAGAGGGATCTGTGGGATCAAAAGGCAACCAAGAGCTCAAAATTCCCCACATAAACTTCAAAAATTCTTACAGGAAGAACTTCCTGATGGTTCTCCAGCCTCCCTGATGGTTCTCCAGCCTCCCTGGTGCTTGCTGTGATTTCCACAGGGAGTTTTGGTTCCCCAGAGCAGGGTTTGGGTGTCTCTGCCGGAGTCCCAGCTCTCTGTGTTCTGCTGGGTGCAGAGATGTTCCCTGGGGAACAGCAGCAGCAGGGGATTAGTCATAAGTATCACCAACTGCATGTTCAAAAAGACATCCAGGACCTGATTCCTGGGGGTTTTTAGGGCTTTTTTTTTAGAGCATTTGCCATCTTGCTGCCTGTAACAGCTCTGGTGCCTGGAATTGCTGTGTCTGCACTTGGATTCCAGTCCTGGGTTCTGAGCTGCTGAAATACCAAAGGAGCAGAATCCAGATCATTCCCTGGGAAGTTTTGCTGGAAGGGTTCTGCCTGGCATCTTGCAGGAGCTCGGGAGTGTGTGGGGAGGCAGAAGCTCCAGCCCTGCAGGAGTTCTGGCTGCATTACTGATGTTTCTCTGCTCCTTCCACAGGGGACAGGATCTCCCCAGCCTGTCCTTCCTGCCCAGTCTGGCTGCACTGGGATGGTTCAAACAGAGGGGACTGGGGAGTGCTCATGCATTCAGAGCTTCCTGCATGGTGTGTGGGGAGAAGGGAGCACCCCGAATTTGGCATTAGCAGTTGTGGCAGTGCAGTGCTGTTCAACACACACAGCAAGGCCCAAATTCCATCTTTACTTAAAGCCTTTGTCACTGGAGGGCACAGAAGAGCTGCCAGTGATGTAGATCAATGTGGTTTCATACAGGGAGGGCAAGAGCAGCTCAGTGTGGGAGGGGATTTGGTCAGAATTTGCTTTTTGGGGTGGTGGGTGCAGCTCTGGGCTGTGGAGGAGCAGGGGCAGCTTTGTGCCACCACTGTGACTTCCCAGTGTCAGGGACAATGTCTCATAATTCTTTTTCCCAACTCCAGCAGTTTCTAAACTCTCATCTAACCAAATTAAAAAACATTTCTTAAGTCTTGGAATCCCCTTCCTTTCCCCCCCTGCACAGTTTGTTCTTGCTCTGAACTTCTGCCTCCTCCTCCCAGATTCCTTGCTCTATCTGTCCCATCTCTCCAGTTGGCACTTTGTCCTGGGCTCATTCTAAGAACCTTAACTCCTTCCCTGGCTCCACATCTGACTGCTGTGCACCTTCTGCAGTTCTCCAGTTCCTCTTGGAGCCCTCAGGATTCCTGATTCCCTCTGCCAGACCCTCTGCTGGCCTTTCAACAACTCCAAAGTAGCTTTTCCTGTAATGGAAAATGCCCTCCAGAGGGCAGGGATGGATGGGACATTGGGAAGGAATTGTTCCCTGGGAGGGTGGGGAGGCCCCTGGATCCCTGGAAGTGTCCAAGGTCAGGCTGGACAGGGTTTGGAGCAGCCTGGGACAGTGGAATGAGCTGAATTTTAAACCCAAGTCCAACCCAAGTCTGGCTGGGATTCTGGGATTCCTCCTTTAGGGCAGTTCAGCAGACTCCTTGCTGCAGTTTGTTTGCTTTTCTGTGTGTAGTTTGGTTTCTTTTTCCTCCAGAGAAGGATTTTATTTATTTTTACCTTCAAAGGGAAGAACTTTTGCCCATTCCTTGAGGCCCAGCAGACTCCCTGGCAGGAGGCTCCAGGCTCTGTTCTCGTGCAGGGTGTCCTTACAGGAATTACCCTGTGGGAGCTGTCTGTGTGTAGGTGCTGCTTGGAGCCTCTCCAAGGGGATTCTGCTCATTCAATTCTAGCAGTTTTGGGGCACATGTGAAGTGCAAGAGTTTTTCTTACCCCCAAGGTATATAACTTATCCATATCTGGATGGATTTTGACCAGGAGAGCAAAATCCCACACTTTTTCATTGTGTAGGTCACAGTGAAATGAGTTTCCTGCTCTGCTGGGTAATGCTGAGCTTTGTAAAGGTTAAAACAAGTGGGAGTTTTTTAAACTCAGGCAAATATCTCTTGAAAATTAAATGAACTCTTTGAGCTGAAATGTTCACTAAAGGCTGAGCAGGAGTCAGTGTCCAGGCTGGGTTTGGGTGAAGCCCCTGGAAGGTCCCCAGGGAGGAGGGGCTGGGTTCCCTCAGTGGGTGCTGCCAGCTCTGCTTGGCCCTTGTTCTCCTGTGCTGGGAAGTTCCTCCTGGCAGAACAAACCCAGGGGCACAGCCTTTCTGTCCAGGCCTTGCATTTCAGCTGGGATGGGGATTCCTGCAGGGAGTGGAACAGAAACTTCTCCAGACCTGAGGGTGTTCAACAGCAAACTTGATCAAACAGAGAGAGGAGGGGTGAAAAGAAGAGGCAGAGGGAAATGGAAACTCTCAGAAGGCAGCAGGGAAGATCCCCCCTTGCAGCCATCCTGGCTTAGTCCTGCTCTGGGATTTGGGCAAGTTTCAGGTGTCTCTTGGTCAATTGTGGAGTCATTTCAGACTTTCAGTGTGTTACACCCAATTAGAGTCTAAAAAGCATTTACATACTCAGTGAAACCTCTGTCCTGTGGCTGTTCAGGGATGTTGCTTCATAAATAACAAGCTCTGTGACTCCACACCAGTGCCAGACTTGCACAAATGTGTCTGATAGAATTTCCTGTGGAAAGAGTAAGCCAGTATTGGCACCTTTCTAGGAACACTGTAATTCCATGGATCTCTAGCAGTAACTGCAGGAATGGACTCTGGAACTAGGCAATATGCTTAAAATTACTCCATCCACTGAGTGTCTTTTGATTCAACTAATTTATAATTGAAATCCCTGCTGGAAAAAGGCACTTTCTCCTGGGAGTTGCCCTGTCTGAAGCAGCCACTGGAGTCTATTGGCAGCCCCAGTGCCAGCAGGTCCCAACTCCCATTGCCTCTGGAATTGCTGTGACCCTTTTCTTTTTATCTCTTGCTGTTCCTCACTGACCTTCAGGCTGGTTTTGTGTCCTGCAGGGAGAGGCACCGGGGAGGGATTGCTCCTGGCTTCCAGGTGGTGCATCTGAACTCAGTGACCGTGGACAACCGCCTGGACAATCTGCGCCTCGTCCCCTGGGGGTGGAAGCCCAAGGCTGAGGAAATCTCCAGCAAACAAAGGTATGGCAGCACCTGGCAGGGGGAATGAAGATCTCTTCAGGTGTTGTCTCCTTTCTTTTAGTGATTTTTGCCTTGGCAGAGCCTTTTTGATTTGACCTTGGATGCTTTACAGCCTGTGCTGGCTTCCTCTCGTTGGGCACAGGCTGTGCTCCCCATCCCTGCTGGGCAAGGGGCAGGTGGGGCAGGGGGAACCCTCTGTGCTCTTGCAGCTGAGCAGAGGCTCAGGGAAATCTGCCCATCCCACTGCCCTCTGCCTCTCAGGCACCCAAATTCCAGTGTGACCTGCGGGGATGGGGAGCTGCAAAATGCTCATGGTGGGAGTTGGGGTTGGACTCGCTCGGGGTCGGTTCTGGGCTCAGTTTCCAGCAGCCTGGGGAGCTTCCCATGGGCTGGGTTTCAGCACATCAAACTCCTGGTGCCAGGATGGATGTGGATAATCCCCACAGACTTCACACTCTTCTCCTGAAACACCTGCAGTACCTTTAAAAACTGGGACGTTTGGAGCTTATGCAACTGAGTTTGAGAAGTTGTGGTGAATTACAAGTGCTCCATGTGATTTTGGGGGTTCAAGAGCAAGAAACTGACTCCAAGCCAGAAATTAATTTTGACCTGGTGTGAATAATTTTGCTCGATGTAAATGTTTCTGATTGATGCTTTTAAACTTTTGGGTTTTGCACTTGGGCTAAAATAACCCTAAAAATACCCAATATACAAGCAGTATGTGCAGTGTGAGGCTAAATACAATGTTAACCTTATTTATTAGTAAATTTGGAATCAGTTTCTCTATGTGATTGTTATGAATTGATGTACCAAATTTGTACCTTTTTTTTTTTCCCCTCAGGGAACAAAGTCTGTACTGGCTGGCAATCCAACAGCTTCCTACAGACCCCATAGAAGAGCAGTTTCCTGTCCTGAATGTAACCAGATATTACAATGCTAACGGGGATGTTGTGGAGGAGGAAGAGAACTCCTGCACTTACTATGAATGTCACTACCCTCCCTGCACAATGATTGAAAAACAGGTGGGTTCAGAGAGCTGGGAGTGAGCAGAGAGTGCCTTGGGCCAGTGGTGTGTCCAGGGATTTATTTGGTATTTAAAAGGCAGAGCTTTACACGAGCCATTCAGTGGCTAAAACCAATAATTTCCTTCCAGTCAGGTTTTCTTTGGCCTGAACCTCCAGACCCTGTGATAATTTTCAGATGGAGGGAATGTGGGTTTGATTGGAGCAGTGGATGTTACTGGGCTGCTGGGAGGAGGGTGATTTCTGCAGAGTGCACAAAAAGCCAGGTGGAAGCTTTCCTCCAGGGAGCAGAGCTGGGAGGAGGCAGCAGCTGTGTGAGGCAGCAGGAAGCAATGTGAGAGGGTTTGGGAATCAAAAAATAACCTGGATGCCATTTCCTGAGCAGGAGGTGAATTGCAGTGGCCTTCACTCAGGGGAGGGCTGGGAGGAAAGGTTCTGCTGGAGGAAGATAAAGCAGCATCAGGAGTGAGAGAATGAGCTGTGCAAGGGCTGTGCCTCTGCCACACAGATGCCTTATCTGTAAAGGGCTTTTCTTGTGGCAGCAGATGCTGAGCGGGCTAAACCCGTTGTGTTCCACTTTGTGCTTTGGGGAAGGGAACGTTTCCTAAAATGATCTTAAATGCCCTGTATGTGAACCAGAGGGAGCTCTGCCTTTTATTTGGGTCTGTGCCCAAAAGCTCCATGGATAACAGTAACTTTGGCAGTGGCTGAGCTTGTGCAGCCCTCCTGATAATTTCTGAATTTCAGGTGTTTGTAGTTGAAAACAGAACTTAAGTTGACAAAACAGCAGCATTGTGACAACAAATGTGCAAAGCTCTAGCATTTTGTCTATTGAGCCCATTTTATAAGAGCAGCTGTGAAAGCCTACAAATGTAATTCACTTCAAACCCTTCTGATCCTCTGACACTCGTGGTGGGATGTTTGTGTTTCACAGAATCCCAAAATGGTTTGGGTTGGAAGGGACCTTAAAATTCATCTCGTTCCATGGGCAGGGACACCTCCCACTGTCCCAGGCTGCTCCAAGCCCTGTCCAGCCTGGCCTTGGGCACTGCCAGGGATCCAGGGGCAGCCACCCTGTGCCAGGACTTCCTAGGGAACAGTTTCTTCCCAATACCCCATCCATCCCTGCCCTCCTGCAGCTCAAGGCTGTTCATCCTCGTCCTGTCACCAGGCGTGAAAGACCCGATCCTGGAGCTCCTTGGGAACGCTGTTGTGTTTTCCTGGGAATGCTGTTGGGATGCCCCTTGGGAGCTATGTGGAGGCTCTGCTGGGCACTGAGCAGCCCCTCTAACTGCACCTTTCCTTCCCAGCTACGTGAATTCAACATCTGTGGGCGCTGCCAGGTGGCGCGGTACTGCGGCTCGCAGTGCCAGCAGAAGGACTGGCCTGCTCACAAGAAACACTGTCGGGAGAAGAAAAGGACCTTCCAGCAGGAGCTGGGACCAGAACGATGACCGGGTGGCAGAGGCCTCTCAGCAGCAGGATTCCTTCCCAAAGGCATTGGACTCTTGCTTTTGCACAGTATGAACAGACTGCTTATCGAAGCCAGAGGCACTGAAGACAAACCCTGTGATGCTTGAGCAGAATGGCTGACTGGACTAAGCCAGCTCTGACTGGTGCTGTGGAAAGGGAATCGGGTCTGCCCTTCCAGTATTATATTCTCAAGCAAAAAGACTACTGTGGAGGCTCCAGGCAGGAAGCTTCTCGTTATTTATATGTTAATACGTTTGTAAACTCATGTACAGTTTTTGTTAGGAATTCTTGATAGCACTCATTAACTGTAATGTTCAGATGAGAACATGTTGTTGGCCTAAAAGTTTAAAAAAAAAAAAAAAAAACAAGAAAAAGAAAAAAAGTCATGTAGCAAAAGCTTTTCCTCCCATGTGGCAGAAGTGTCTGTGGCAGTGCCAAGGCCGGCGGGGCAGGCTCCGGCATCAGCACTTACTCTGGAGAACTCTGCATGGAAGCTCTATTTAAAACAAAAAAAAAATACAAACAAGAAAAAAGAGCAAACAAAGTAAAGGTTGGAATGAATCCATGTCTGCTCTCTGGCTTTTTCCCCTTCCCTTGCAGCTGCCTTCAGAGCTCAGTCCCCCCTGGATGCTGAAGTCCCTGCAGGGTAGGGGCAGTGCCCCAGGAGCTGGCATGGGCTGGAGGGACCCTCTGGGAGCTGTGTCCAGGCACTGCAGCCGGGGCTGCCTCCCAGGGGCTGCTGCAGATGGGCCTCAGAGCAGCCAGGATTTTTGGGAAGCTGGATCAGCTTTCTGCTCCAAAGCCCTTGCAGAGAAGGCAGTGGTAGGGGAGCTCAGGTAGCAGCTGTGTGTGGATGTGGCTGCTCTCGTGGCCTCCCCGTAGCATAGCAAACACTCCAGTCATGTGCAGAGGTGTTTAAATATCTAATACTGGGTAATTTGAAGTATTTATTCACTTTTTTTTTTAAGAGTTGTCATCAATTCAAGAATCACTTTTTTTTTTTATGTAGTAATGAGTAAAAGTAGTATGGGAGGAGGATTTCCCTTGCAGAGCACATGCCTATTTTTCTTTTCATGAATAACCATTTTCATTTTTGCCTTAGAAGTGTAAGGAACATCAGTTGAGTTTCCTGAAGAACTAAATGGATAATTTAGTGCCAGGTATTAGTCTTGCTTCACAGTAGAAGAATGTGAGCTGCTGAGTGCTTAATGCAGAGCCTTTCTTGGAGTGCTTAGTGAAAATTTTTTTGTAAAAGCCATTTAGTATTTTGATTTTTCAATCAGGATTCACTTTGCCACTTCATGTTGCAATGTTGGTCTTGCTTGTATTCAATTTGTTAGAAAATTGATCTGCTGTGGACTTCCAATATTATATTCTGTTTCTAATATCTGCACAGGAAGTTCTGAATTATTAATATTTGGGTGGGTTTTCATCCTTTGGCTTTAAGCATCTTGGGAAATAGCAAAGAACTACTGAAACTTCCTGCTGGAGGTTCACTTGAAGGCACTTGGCTGAGTTGCCACTCTTGAACCATGGTTGTACTGTGATTTTTCTGTTCAGGCAGCCCAAAATGCCCTTTGGTGTGGAAAAACCAAGTGGGACCTAATCATGTTTTCCTGTTATGGGTAATTTTTTTTTTTTTTAGGAAATATTTAATTCTTTCCTTGAAATGAACTGCACAGTTTTTGTTGAATATAAAATGGGACATAAGCAATATTTTTTTATTATTATTTGGGGTAATCCATTGAACAGGGCAGAAGTATTGACTTTTTTTTCCCCTTGCCTGTTAAAAAGGCTGCTATTTGTCCTGCCAATTTTCCATTTTATTACCAGGAATCATGTTTATCAGAACAAAGTGCAGCCTTAGAGCCCCTCAAACACCTGAGCAGCACTGAGCAGGGAAAAGTTGGTGCTGATGTTTGTAATGCTGCTGCTGCAGGGAGGACAAGGACCAAAGCCTGGTGGGGCAGTGGGGAAATTCCTCTGAGGGAGGGAGGGAAGGGTGGGACAGAGCCAGGAGGGAAGGTGCTTGGGGAAATCCTGATCCCAGGGAATGTGGGAGGGAAGGGGCTGGGAGGATGGGGAGATGCTCACGGGGTTAAAGGGCTGTGAGACCAACCCACGTGGGAAGAAAGTGCCCAGACATCCTGCAGAGGTTTGGGGACATGGCAGGTTCTGAGCCAGCTGAAAGAGCAAAATGCTTCTGGGGGGCATGGAGATGGTGTGAGACACCACATGGGCCAGGGGCAAAGCTTCACCACCCAGCAAAACAGCACTGAGGGCAAAAGGGGGCTGGTGGCATTGAACAGGAGCATGTGGGATACTAGAGTAAGAAGAAATCCTTTGTAAATTGAACTTGTCTTCAGATGTGAGAGATGGAAAAAAGAACACTTGGCAGGTGCAATGCAGAAAAAGCAAGCAAACAAACCAACCCAGCAAAATAATGCAAAGAAAAATGGAATAGGAAGAACGTTTGAGTCATGAAACGTGCATGAGTAGTTCTGAAAACACCCGGAGCAGGGGGACTGCTGAAATCAGCGGAGACTGATGTACAGCAAGGGGAAGGGCTGACCTGAAGATGAAAGTCTCAGCAGAAGAAAATGCAGTGAATTGTTTGCATATGTGTTCCCTGTGAAGGGGTTCACACAGGAATGCTTCCATATGGAGAGCTCCACGGAGAATCTGTTCAGAACAGAAGTGCTTTTAGGAGAGATGAAAGTTCAGCTGAAATGAGCAGCAACAAGTTGCCAGGAGCAGCCGGTGCCACCTACAGCTCTGAGGGAGCTCAGGGATGAAGAAGCCGAGCTCCCAGCTGGGATGGTGACCCCTCCCTTGGTACAAATCTCACAGCAAATGTCACAGCAGCTTCTGGAAGGAATTTCAAACCACAGCCACCTTGCACTCGGCAGAGTCAGGGATGCTGTGATGCAGCACCAATGGCTGAACACCGGGGAGGAGTCAGGGTGGGTTTTGTACAGGGAAATGGTGCTTCAAAACTCCACTGGAATTGCTTCCATTCCAGGCATCAACAAGCACGGAAAAGGGGGTTTGGTTGGGACAGTCTGAACTTCCAAAATGCACTTAATGATGCCTTTGCTCTAGGTATTTAAGGAAAAAAAGCTGCTGGTCAAAAAGGGAAATGTTGTCACATGGACAAACAACTGTTTAAAAGACACGAAAGGAAGAGAAGGGAGGATTACTTTGGTGGTGGGAAGTAAATAGCTGGATGCCCAATATATTAAAAAAAAAAAATTCAGAAAAAAGGTAAAGATCATGAAGCTGACACCACCCACTGAAGAGGTTATTCAGTGTAGTAATAAAGGCTGAGTGAATTGCAGAAGGATGTTATGAGAGGGCGGGAGATGACATTCAGTGCCAACAAAGGCCGAGTTGGTTTTATGAAAACACCTCTCAGCAGTGAGACCTTTGGGGCTGCAGGATTTCCGCCCGGGGACCAGCGGCAATCCAGGCTCGGGGCAGGACGGGAGCAGCACCGCGGGGAGGAATGGCTGCGGGATGCAGCCCCCGTGCAGTGGGCAGGACTCGCCCTCCGACCGGGAAAGGACTGAGGGGAACGGAAAGGCTCAGGCCAGGGAGCAGGATGGCTCCGAGCTCAGGGACAGCGGTGTCAGCCCCGTGTCTCCTCGGGAAGTGGCGGGCTGGGGAAGGTCTCCAAGCGAGGCGCCGGGAAGATGCCGAGGGAAGGCTGATCCCGGGTTTCTCTCTCTCCCGCTGAGCAGCTGCCGCGTTCGGGGCAGGGGTCCCTCACCGGGCGGGCGCTGCAGCCGCAGCTCCTTCCCTGGGGAAGGACGCGTTGGGAGCGGGTTCGGACAAGCGAGCGGAACCCCCGAGCCCCCGCGGGAGAGCGGCCGGGGGAAGAGGCGGCTCCGCGGGGGCAGCTCCGCCCCGGGCCCGCCCTGACCGGGAAGCAGACGGGCGGCGGCCCCGCCTCCCCGGAGCCTCCCCGGAGCCTCCCGGGAGCCGCCCCGGCGNAGTTCAGCGCGGACGCCGTGGAGTGGTGCCCGGTGGAGGGCTGGCACAGCATCCTGGCCTGCGGCACCTACCACCTGCGCCCGCCCGACCAGGTGAGCCCGGCCCCGCTCCGGGGCGAACCCCCATCCACATCCCCAGTCCCGCCCGGCCGGCCCCGCTCCAGGGCGAACTCCCATCCCCATTTCTGCCCGGTTCCGCTCCGAGGCGAGCCCTGGTCCCGTTCCTGGCCGGCACCGCACCAGGGCGAACCCCCGTCCCCGCTTGGCCCCGCTCCGGGGAGAGCCGCATCCCCAACCCCATCCCCGGTCCTGCCGGTCCCCGCGGCGGGGCCGCGCCTTGTCCCGGCTGGGGTGGCTCGAGGTGGGGCAGAGAGGCCCCTCTGGTGAGCGTGGCTGGCCCCGATGGGAGCTTTCATCCCTGGGGAAAGCTGGGACTGGACAGCTGGGAGCCTCAGCCCTGCTCCCAGCAGGATCTCGGAGGCAGGAGCCAGGCTGAGCCCGCCCTTCCCCTTGTTTTGCACAGAGCGATTCCCGAGGGAGCAATGGGGCCTGTGACCGGACGGGGCGGCTGTACCTGTACCACTACAACGAGGAGCAGCCGTACATCCCGCTCACCGAGATCCAGCGCATCGACACGGCCGCCATCCTGGACATCAAATGGTAACGCCGGCCCGGCCGGGCTTGGTGCCACGGCGGCACAGGGCTCTGCTCCTCTGGGCATCCTTTTTTTGGCATGGCAGCAACAGTTACTAATGGAACACTTCCTGACTTCTTGGAGGGAAATACTTGCCGGTTTGTTCCAATGAGCAAAGAGTGCCTTGTTTCTGTTTTACCTTTTCTGCTGAGTTGTGGGTGGCTTGTCATGATTTTGTACCTGATTTATTTCTATAATAACATACAGTAGATCTCCCCTGGACAGAATCCCCTCCTCGCAGGTGTGTGGGAACTTGAGGAGCCTTAGATTTTCTTAATGCGAGATTTCTTTTGGTCACATACCTTCTCCTTGTGTGTGTTGGAATGAAAAGTTATGGCTTTGCTCTCTTCAAGAAAGATGGACATTGGAGATTTGTTGAACTTGATCTTTTAGGTGCCACATTCCTGTTGCAGAACATCCCATGGTTGGCATCGCAAACTCCACAGGTGCCGTGGAATTTTGCCACCTGACTGGAAGTGAGGTGGGTGGATGCAATGCCTGCTGCTGCTGAAGGTGGTTTTAACCTGTGTTTGATACATCTCTACATTTACTAGCAGTGTGCATTGGCTTGCAGGAAAGCTGGGTGGTTTCCATGGCTTCCTCAGCATCCTTAGCTTTTTTAATGCTTCTTTTGTCTTCTGATAATGTTTGTCATAAGTTCTATAAACTTGTTTGTGGCACCAGAGAATTGGGCTGGGCTCTGGCCACCTGAAATCTGGGGGAGGAGAGGCAGGAGCAGGGTAAAAGCAACCCCTGGAAACAAGTATGGACCACTGGGAAACATCAGAAGGCACAAAGCTGGTAAAAGCAGGGAGGATTTCTGGAGTGGGGTTTCTTTTGGTGGTGAGTGGAGAGAGTGATCAGAGCCATTTTCACAGAGCAAAGAAAGCAGAGGACAGTCTGTAAGGAAGTTCAGCAGTCAGGTCATCACTTCTCCTGCACTTCATCACTCCCTGAGAGGAAGCAGAGTCTGAGGGAGGTTTGGTGGGAGATGAGCAGCAGAAGGGTGGAATCCTGTGTGTGCACTGGGCGACTGTAGTGCTGTGGGACATTTCCCTGCTGCTTCGGTGTGGGACCCTCATTTGCTCCTCAGCCTCTGGAAAAGTACTGTAGGAAGCAGTGCACCTGTTGTTATGTGCTTGCTGTCTTCCCAGTCTTAATGCATTCCTTTTGTTTCCAGTAGAAGAACAGCTGCATGTTGGAGCCACGCTTCAGGGTGGATCTCGGGGCACAGCGACTGGCCTTGTCCTTGGACTGGTCCACTGGACGAGAGCAGTGGTGAGGATGGGAGATGGGGGCCAGTGTGTGTGGGACAGCTTGCAGGAGAAATTTTGAGGACTTGGATAAAGGAGTCTTTAGTGGTTTTGACTTTCTTGATCCCAGCTGTCTCCCTGGCCCTGCTCCAGAAGTTGCTGTTTCCAGAGCAAAGGTAACAGGAACACAAACACTGTGGCCACTGGAACAGGAGCAGAGACTAAACAAACAACAAATGTGAGGTTGTGTTCTGTGGAGTGGCAGCAGGAGAGCCAGGGATGTGTCTTCTGCTGCCTTTGTTAAAAGGAAAGACCAGAACGGGATTCAAATGGAGCTGCTGGTTCCAACTCTGCTCTTAGAACAGCTGAAATTTTAGTGTGAAGTTCTCCTTAAGAATTGCTAATAATAGCACATGTAGGAAGTTTAATTATGGATTAGTGAGAAACAGGAGAGAATTGGTTTGGAAGCAGCTTCTTCCTCTCTCAAGCACTCATACATGAGATTTCAGAAATGGCATTGCTGCATGAAATAACCTGAATTAGCTGTGCCTTGAAAGAGGAGGGTCAGTGTGTTCTGTAGGTGCAGATGAAGAGTGGTGCCTTTGGTGTGAGGCTGGAAAGCAGGGGGGTCAGGCAGTCATTGCTTGATGCTGTAGGGCAAATTTGCTAATTAAAGCTGCTTCTGTGCATGCTGTTTAATGAATAAGTAGAACTACCAGTTAGACTTTCTTCTTACATTCCTTCTTGTCTCTGTCCTTCCCAATAAAGATTGTTGCCATGATGAAAAGCCCCTTTAAAGCCTGTCATTGTTGACACTTGAGAGACCAGTAACTTCTCCTAGAAGCCAAATGTACATCATTCAAGTCTCTGCAGGAAGGGGGTGGCCCTGTAGCTCTTAGGTGGGAATTTGGGAGGTTCAATGTGGCTGAATAATTTGATACAGATCTGGAAAGAAGCCCCAGGCCACCAAAGCAGTGCCTGGGGTAACCAAACAGCAGGGACCAAGTTCATGTCAGGGAATGTCAGAAAATCTGTGCACTGGGAATTGCAAAACATCTGCCAGTGCTCCAAGGTCATTGTGTCTAGAAACTGTAACTGTGCTGTGGCACAGGAAGAGAGCAGGGAAGGTCAGGATCAGCCAGTGCTTTGGGTTTTGATAGCAAGGAAATAAAACATCTCTTTGTACTCCAGAAGAGGGAAGAGGCTCTGAAAGGGCATTGTCAGTCTGACTTGGAGGAAAAAAAAAACCCTCTTTTGACACAGAATTTGTTTATTGATGTCATGTGAAGCATGTAAGAAGTCAAGTTTTGCATCTCTGAGAAAGACAAGAACCAGGGGGGATCTCTCCCTGACGTGGGTGTGACTGGTTGCTCCCTGTGACAGCACTGGGAGAATCCTGTGAAAGGATTTTTCCCTGTGAAATCACTGGGGCAGGTGATTTTAGGATGGGATGAGCTGAAGCTGAAAAGAATTGTATGAATGTGTGATTCCTGCCACCGTGCTGCCAGTGTCTGTCAGTGTTTAACTGAATGGAAATATTTGATTGTTGCAGTAATTCCCAATGTTTTCTCTGTACCCCCCTGTAGTGGATGTCCTTTGAAAGTGATCAGCAGTGATTCAGAGGGGAAGCTGAATCTTTTCTCCATAGATGAATCTGCTCCTTCTGTGCATGTCCTGAACCAGTGGGAAGCTCACAAATTTGAGGCCTGGATTGCTGCTTTTAATTACTGGGACACTGATATTGTGTATTCAGGTCTGTATGAGCTGGGAATCTCCTTTGGGGCTGTTGGGGAGGGGGTCCCTGGTTCAGGGATGTGTTCTTTGGGATTTTACTTCCCAGGGTTGGGTATGCTGCTTGCATCACCTCTTGAAAGGGGCCTCTGCTTAGGGGTGAAAGGCTTCTTGATGGTGGGAAGTAGTTGGAGTTCATTAGGAGAAGCTGTATCCTGAAAACTGTATTTGGGTGGCTATTGGCAAAAGAGATGATATTCTCTTGCAGCATGCAAAGAGCCAGAGAGCTGTTTGAGTCCAGTCTTTATGACTTCTAATGCTTTTTTCTTACCAGAGTGAGGCTACTGATAACACATGTGTTTTCTGTGGTGATGGGTATTGCCAGTATGAGCCTCAGTATGATTTTTGTGTGTTTGTTAAATTCTATGAGATCCCAGGGCTGGAAAGCATCAGCTCTGTATCACAGGCTGCCCTGAGCAGGAAGGGACCCACCAGGATCATCCAGTGCAGCCCCTGGCCCTGCCCAGACCCCCCCACCAGCCCCACCCTGGGCATCCCTGGCAGCGCTGCCCAAACGCTCCTGGAGCTCTGGCAGCCTCGGGGCCGTGCCCATTCCCTGGGGAGCCTGGGCAGTGCCCAGCACCCTCTGGGGGAAGAACCTTTCCTGATCTCCAGCCTGAGCCTGCCCTGGCCCAGCTCCAGCCGTTCCCTGGCTGCTGTCCCTGTCCCAGGGAGCAGAGCCCGGAGCTGCCCCTCGGGAGGAGCCGCAGACTCTGCACTGCTTTGCCCCATGCTCAGGGCTGGTGCTGAGGCTCACAGTGTTTTGTCCCCCGGCAGGAGGGGATGACAGCCTGCTCAAGGGCTGGGACACCAGGTGCAGTCCGGAGGCTCCAGTGTTCACCAGCAGGAGGTAAGCGAGCCCTGCCCACACCCAGCCCCTGTGGCAATGCGATGGCAACACCCACTGCTGCTGTGCCCCTTCCCGAGCCACGGAGTTCAGGGATGTGCTCCTGGTACTGCCTCCCTTGGGAAATGGAGGCATTTATTCGTTTTTTTCATGAGGACAACTTCAGGTTGAAACTTTCTTCTCCATGTCCTTCAACACAATAAACCAAGTGTTGACTTGCACATGTGAAGAGGGTGGTAGTTTCTTTCTAAAAAAAGGTCCTGATTTACACTTCTATTTTGGCAATTTTTGTGTGTGTTAAATTTGGATATATTATTATGGAATGTTTTTTAGAAAATATTTTGTAATCCACTGTTTAGTTATTCAAAATGATTTCTTTTCATATCTTATCTTAAAATATGATTAAAACAATATACACAGCTTTCCAGTGGAATTCTAAATGTAAACTTAAATTACCCTGGGGACTATTGCTATGGAAATACTAATTCTGGGAGTAAAGCCTGCTGGGAATGGAGTTGTTCTGCTGGAATTCTTAGGGCCTTTGAGCAGCAGTTTATGGGGTAAATATTACTAGAAAATACTTGTGCTGAGAGATGCTGTGAGTAGAACTTTTGTCCCTGGGAAGGCTGTTGGGCTGTGTAGATGGAACTCTGCTTGGGTGGGTCACTGGGCTGAAATTTTGAGCTTACCTCTCCTGAGACACCTTGATGAAATAATGTGAACTCAAAACTCAAGGAAGGAGCCCTTGTGGAATTGCTCTCTTCCCTCTGCAGACATTCCATGGGTGTGTGCAGCATTCAGTGCAGTCCCCACAGGGAGAATCTCCTGGCCACAGGCAGGTGAGTCCCTTCCAGCTGCTCTCCTCTGTTGTGACCATCCTCCTCTGCTACCTGAACATGCTGCTGCCTCTTCAGAAATTCTGTGTGGTGCAGAGCACGTGGTCCTTCCTGCTTTTCTTCTGTGCCCTGACTGGGCTGTGCTGCTTTTCTCTTTGTGCTGTGTCCCCAGCTACGACGAGCACGTGCTGCTGTGGGACACCAGGAACATGAAGCAGCCTCTGGCTGACACCCACGTGGAAGGTGGGGTTTGGAGGCTGAAGTGGCACCCCACGTGTGATTTCGTGCTCTTGGCAGCCTGCATGCAGAGTGGCTTCAAGATCCTCGACTGCCGTGGGAGCCTGGGTGAGTGTCCAGGGAAGAGCTGCTCTGCTGCTCCCCTCTGCTGCCTCCAGGTTAATGGGGAGCTCCAGCTCTGACCCTGCTGGCAGGATTGAGATTGTGTTAGTAGCCACAGACTTCTGTTGCAGTTTGAGGTAACCCTTCCAGCTTTTCCACATCTGTGCACTCTGTTGGCCTGCTCAGCTGTGCCAAGGCCCTGTCACTATTTGTGTGTAAATCTCCCATAAGTTCTTTTCACGGGAGGAGAGCCTTTGTGTTTGGTGGGAGGGCACAGCCCTTCTGGGTTTGTGTTCATGGTGACGGTTCAGAGAGGTTCCTCTGACCTTCAGGTGGTGCTTTCCTGTTAGCAGGAGTTACTGACCTGCTGGGGAGTTGGTTATTGCCTCAGGAAGGAAGTGCTCTGCAGCCTGGTTAATCCAGAATAACACGAATAAGCCTTTCATGTGAATCACGAGGTTATTTCCATGGTGGAAAAGCTGTTTGCATTCACATTACAAATGAACATCCTCTGACAGAGGATGGTTGGTTTGCTGGGTTCTCCAGACCTTGGGCACATCCACAGCACAGGAAATGAGGATAGCATTTCTCCTGTGTGGGGAAGGAAGGAACTTGATGTCCACTTACTGTCAAATGCTGAAAGCTGACAGGAGAAACATCTGCAGTGAATATTAATAACCAGGACCTGTCAATCCCCCAGGTGTGTTCATGGGTCAGTGAAGGTTGTGGTGTGATCAGTCTTGTCTGTCTTGAGCCTTTGTAGGTACTTTGAATAATGATGCTCTTAAACCTCATGCATGCTAAATGCTCTTCTCATGTGCTGCTGACCCAGGGAAAATCAAGGCCATTGAGAGGTGGCTGAAAAATGGTCAGTACCTCATTCCTTCTGGAATGCTTCAGTCTGTGGTGAAGAAGGCAATAACCAGAGAACTCTTCCCATGGGACACAGCCAATGCTGAGCACTCTGCCACAACCCACAACTTCATTTCTAAGTCATTTCATTTATCTTTTTTTTTTTTTTTTAAGCGGAGAACACGGAGGAATGTATCATCCTGTCA
Organism: Rhipidura dahli; assembly: GCA_013399225.1. Classification (NCBI taxonomy): domain Eukaryota; kingdom Metazoa; phylum Chordata; class Aves; order Passeriformes; family Rhipiduridae; genus Rhipidura; species Rhipidura dahli. Next base: position 319,558 of record VXAC01001659.1, read on the forward strand.
TCCTATGTGCTGCACAATTCCTTGGCCTATGGGGCTGACTGGTCAAGGCTGTGCCCGAGAGATTCCTTGGCTGCAACCCAGGACCTTGCTGCATGCCAGCCTTCGGAGGAGCTCATGGGAGCATCAGGGGAAGGAGAAGAGAGGCTGAATTTGCAGGTCCAGAACCTGAAGATAATTTATGAGTCTCCTACAGCTACTTTTGATGTAATCCTGGATGAGGAGAGTGAAAGCCCTGCACTCATAGCAGGGGCAGGGCCAAAGCTGGCTGGGGATCCTGGACTGGTGAGGGGCTCTGGTTTAAAGGGAAGTTTAGATTTGGCAGATCCGGGGTCAGCCAGGTCAGGAGCCAAGAGACCCAATGGAATGAGCCTGGAGGGAGGCAGTGACTCAGCCAGGGCTCCAGACAGCCCCAAAGAAATGAGCATTGTAGCCACTTGTTCTTTCTATGACAACATCCTCCATGTTTGGAAGTGGGAGATGAGCCTGGTGACCCCTCCAGATGTGCCAAGTCCTGGATCTCCATCTGAAAGAACAGCTGAAAGTTTGCACTGACCAGTCCCAAGGGAAGAGGGAGGAAAACTGAACTGAAAGTGACAGCTGAACTTCATGCCCTGACTTCTGTTGGACCTTCCCAGTCTTACTGCTGAGCTCGGGAGTCCTTCAGGGCCAACACTGATGGAATTCCTGGTGTTTTACTTTCAGCAGAGAGGGAAGCCTTTGCTTAGAGGCCTGTGGTCATGCCCAGACAGGTTTATTTAGTTTTTCCCTTTATGTCCCAGTTCCAAATGGAACAGCCCTCCTCTCACAGGCTGCTGCTTTGTACCTCAGATTTGAATCCTTTCAAGGCTGGTTTGCATTTCACAATGGATCTGTTAAGCCCGTTCTCCTCCTTCCCTCACAAACCAGGCTTGGCTGTGCTGCTGTACAGACCCAGTAAGTGATCAGAAGGTTCCCTGAATGTCTCAGGAAAGCCCCCGAGCAGAGGCTTGGCTGTGTGATGTGTGTGTGTGTCCCTGGAGAAGAGCTCAGGCCAGATGCAGTGCAATGTGCCCACAGTGATGTTTAACAGAAGTTCTGGTTCAGAAGGAAGTGCAGACTGCCCTGGAGTGATGGGAGGTGCTGTGGGATCCTCTTTGTGAGGATCCTGGCACATCCCCATCGTTTCCCATCACACTCATCACCTAATTGCAGACTCCTTCCTCATTCCCAGCTGAGCACCACCTGGTTCAGATAAATCCTGTAGTGACCCCACCGTGTTTTAGTGCCACCCCCCACAGCCTCAGTATCCAGCTCATGTTTTCTGCTCTCCACAGAGCCACATTTAGGTCCAAAGTCAAGCTCAGTTTTTCAAAGGTGAACAGCTTTAAGATCAAGACCTCCAAAACGTGTAAGCGGTGTTTCCTGACATCTTTTTAAGTTCAAAATAAATACAGAAACCAAAATCTTAACAGCATTGCCCTAACTACCTCCAGGAATGGCTGCAGGATTTCTCACGGTTGCTCCATTAGATCTCTTTTTTTTTCACTGTGAAATATCAGCAGAACACCCTTTCTGGAACATTTTCTCTATTCCTAGAAACAAAAAAACCAGCTTAAACTAGATGAGTAACTTTTAGCTTGCATGGTTTGTCTTTGAGGGTCCCAAAGAATGAGTTGTCAGGAGGGAAAGAAACACCAGCAACAGGTCTCTGTGTAACAGTGCTGCAGCTAAACGAGGTCCAGCAGATGAGAACTGTGCTGCTTTGAAACCCCCTTCTCAAGGGTGAATGTGTATTTCAGCAAACATTCTCGAGCACTGTTACATGAAGATTCATATTAGTAACAAAAACAAGAGCTTTTGCTAAAGAAAAAACATGCTATTTTTGGATGTTTCTAAAATAAAACCAATATAAGTGATCTGTCTTTTGGTTGTTTTGGGTTTTAGAAATCAAATGACTTGGCAGTTAATCCTCGTGAGGACCTTCTGCCCTGGCCTGGGATGGCTCAGGCTCCAAGGGGTTCGTTCTTTGGGAGTCAGAGCGAACAGCCCGGTTTCCTGGGATAGCCGAGGGTGTGTCCCTGTATCTGCCCATGACTCTGTTTAAAAGGTTGTAATGACTTTTATTGCCCCGTGAGATCGGCAGGAAACGGCCCGAGGGCAGCGAAGTTGGAGCGGTGTCACCGACTGGGACCAGCCTGCTTTAGGCTTTGGGCCAGTCCTTGCTTTGCTCAGAGAAACGAGGAGACCCAGTTTATTATCTGCCCTCACACGGGGCGTGAGGCTAATACCGAAGTGATTGGTTTTGCCTTTTTTCTTTTGTATATTCTCTGTATTCGGCATCGTGGCAAGTGATGTGGTCAAGACCAAGCTGGAATTAATTGGCGTCAAGGGGCACAGGAGCCCCTTCTGGGACTTGGGGCTGCAGCTGCCCCACTCCATCGCAGTTTTTAAGCACCACCTCCAAGACTCATCCGCCAGCCCTTATTACAAACTAAGCGCTCACAGCTCACCCACTAAACATGCTTCCTTTCTCTCCAAGTGAACCTTTTCAGTCTTACTTTAATTAGTAAAGTTTAATTCTTAAACCTGGCGGTAGTTTGTATTTAGAAACGTCATGGGCCCCCTCACCCTCAGAACCCCAGAGGAATAACCAGTCACGGATGGGAAATCAAACGGCAGATTTCCCCCAGGATTTAAATCAGATATTATAGAAGAACAAGGTATTAGGATTTGCTATAATGTTCAGTGACGGAGCTTGTCCCGCGCTGGCCGGTGGTGTCACTGCCCGCTCCCTACCGCACGTAGTTCTTGGGGAAGAGCTGGAAGAGCTTGCCCTCCTGCGTGGGCTCGAAGCCGTACTTCTGCAGGTTGTTGGGGTCGAACGTGCCGTCCTTCACGTCCTTCTCGATGCGCGGAGCCACCAGCTCGTCGAAGAGCTGCTTGGCCGTCACGGGCGGCGCGGAGCCCTCGGCGGCGCGGTACGACACGTAAGGCCGCAGCTTGAAGCCCGTCAGGTCGGGCACGACGAACTCGGGCACCATCTCCTTGACGAGGAGGAACTTCTTGTTGCGGGTGAGCACGCCCAGCTTCTTGGCGCCGCGGCCCTTGTTGTGGCTCAGGGGGCCGCGCTTGCTGGTGAACGGCGACACGCGGTCTGCGCCGCGCACCAGCCCGCGCACCAGCTGCCTCAGCAGCCCCATGCCGGGCACCGAGGAACCAGCGAAGCCGGAGCGAGTCCCGGAGAGCACCCGGGAGGGCTCAGC
>VXAC01001659.1:322968-340223 GCA_013399225.1 Rhipidura dahli
GGGCCGGGCAGAGCACCCGGGGGTGGTCGGGAGAGTGACCCGGGTCCGGGGGGAGAGTGACCTGGGGGTGGCCGAGCAGAGCACCGGGATCCGGCCGGGGATGAGCAGGACGGTGAGGGGGGCTGCTCTGAGGCGCGGCCCGGAGCGGCCCCTGCCCGGCCCCTGCCCGGTCCCTGCCCGGCCCCTGCCCGGCCCCTGCCCGGCCCCTGCCCGGTCCCTGCCCGGCCCCTGCCCGGCAGTGTCGCTGCTGTCCCCCCGGGCAGTGCCCGTCCCGCGGGGCCATCCCGGTGTCTGCGTTCCTTGGAGAGCAGGGATGGCTCTGGCTGTGCCGCCGGGCTGTGGAACCTTGTGGAGGCTCCCGGGGAGTTTCTGTTTAAATTCCCGTGGCTGCGGAGAAGTTTCTTCGGGAGAAGAAGTCCCGTCCGGGGAAGTCCCGTCCGCCAGCACTTCACTTCTGGGGTTTGTTGCTCAGCACAAAGACAAAGGGGTGATAAAGTTAAAAAGCTTGTTGTTCTCCTTGTGTTGTTCGAGAGTTTGGATCAGAGGCTGCGGTCATCTCTTAACTCAGTCTTCTCTGTTTGTGTCTTTGCTCCTGCTGTACCTCCAGACATGGATGAAGGAGACAACAGCACCAGCCTTGAGGTACGATATGTTTTGCTCTTGTTTTTGGACGTATTTATTTCCCTGTGAGTGTTTCCGGAAGCTGAAAGCAGCTGTACCTCATTTGATAACGTCGGGACAATGCCTTTAGATGCTTTTCCTTTGAAAGAGCCTTTCCTGCTGGGAGTTTCAGCCTTTCAAAGTTTTAAGGATTGGTCCTATTTTATTGTGTGTGTTTTTATTATTTTTGGGTGGTGGCTTTTTTTTATTTCTTGCAAACCATTCATGCTTTGCTTCGTATTCTAAACTGTTTCAATAATGCCATGATTTAAATGCTTTCATTTTTAGCCTAAAGAAGGAGGGCTTGCAGGATTCTGGCACACTGCTTTTCTTGCATCTGTTTTTAATCCTAAACGTGAAACTCAGAGACCAGCAAGGAGCGTGGTGCTTTCCACAGTCATGAAGAACAAACCCCGTGAGAGGAAATAGTTCTCAGAAGTGAAAAACACACACAGTGTACTTGTACACAGTTCAGAATGTTTTGTGAAAATCCAGGTTCTGTAGTCAAAACAAGGCCTGTGCCTCTGAGCTATGAGGAAGCCTTGTGTTTGGGGCTAATCCCAATTTTAAGCCCTTGTTTTCAGGGCTGATAAGCCTTGCCCAGCACTCCCTGCTCAGGGAATGTCTCAGTGTTTGCCCTGCACTGCAGTGAAGAGTTGCTGGACTCTCAGCAGAGCTGTGCCTGTACTCTGGATGGGTGTGAGCTGCAGCTGGGAGGCTGCATGTTTATGGTGATTTCTGTTAAGCCTCGAGCTCTTGAGGAGACTTGGGCATCAGGAAGCAGAGCAATGCTCTTTCCTGCTAATCCACCCTCTTGGAGCAGGTCACTGCTCCATTCTCAGATGCACTGAGGGGCCTTGCAGGGTGGTCCTGCAGGTGTTGTGGGTCTGGAGGGGGGGTCTTTGGGGCTGTGGGAGGTGAAGTCCTTGGGCTGGGGTGCTGAGCACAGCCCTCCTCAGAGAGAAGCTGCCCTGCTGCCTTGGCTGTGAGCTCATTCCTGCCCCAGGAGCTGTCACAGCAATCACTGATGTGTCTCAGGTGTCTGCACAGCTCAGCCTGGCTGCTTTGCTTGCTCTGCTTGTCCACAAGGATTGTCCATGCTGGAAAAGATCCCCACCTCCCCGAGTCTGAGCAGGGCAATATCAGGTTTTCACTGGTGAAAACTTTGCAAGAACCTCTCAGTGGTTCTTGGAGCCCTGAATTTCTTCTTCCCCGTGTTGCTTTTCTGCACTGAGGCCTCAGTCTGGGCATGTTTGTGTCTTATTCTTTTCCCCGTGGGTTTGTTTCTCCTCCTGCAGCAGCAATGTGAGTGTCAGTTGGCAATTACTATTTTTGGTGTTATTTGAGATCATCCAGGCCTGGGGAGCAGCAGAACTGTCCATGTCCCAGTGTCCCTGACAGCCTCAAGGGGAAATGAATGCCTTAAGTGACCACAGCAGACTTGGGACTCTGTGTCACCAGGTGTTGTACCTGTTGCTGACACATCTTCAGCTTCCTATTTTTGCAAAATCTTGTGCCTTTTCACTACAATCCCATGAGTAATAGGCTGATAATAGTAGTGGCAGAGTTAGTTTGACTCATGTTAGGAAGATAAACATTAAAGTGCTAAAGGGACCTGAGAAGGCAAAGTGAGCACAGGTGACTGGTCTGGCAGGAGTTTCATTTGTGCTGTAAAACTGGAATGAATTTCATGAGAGAGACCAGTTTGGTGACTTGGTGTACACTTCATTTTTTCCCTTGGTGCCAAAGCTAAGTTCAGATGTCATCCAGATCTTGAACCAAGGGCAGGAATGGGACCTGAACTGTGTGTAGTGCTTAATTCAAGTGATTTTTAAGGTTCAGGACTTAGAGGGGGATGTATTTGTCCTTGTACTCACATTGTTTTCACTTGTTCTGAGAGTTGCTTTGCCTTTCTCCCCCTTCTCTTAAGTGTTGGGTTGGCATTTGTGAGACTATTTCAAGTGCCAGGTTTTATTCCTGAGTGGCACTGGTGGGCACAGGTCCCAGGAGGTCAGGGCTCCTGCCCATGTGCACCATGTGCTTTTTGTGATGACTTTAATGTGCTGGTTTATGACTTGTTTTCTCAGACTCACAAAGTCCTGTACATCCCATTCTCATCCTTGTTGCTCTGAATAACATAGAATGATTTTAAAAAGTGGTCATCTCACTGTTTGAGCCTGGTTTAGGACTGTTCAGGAGTGCATTGTACTGACAGCAGCACAAAAGTGCCCCACTGACCCCTCTCCACTGAATGTTTCTGTTTGCAAAGTGGGTTATAAGTTGAAGAAAAACACAATCCAGTCAGTTGAGGTGTTTTTATGGAGGCTTTTTCCCAGCTGTGGGGAACTAATTTCACCTTCCTTTTGGTGCCAGGCTGTGTTTCCAGGAGATGGGACCCCCATGCTGCAGTTTGTGGAGGACAGGATCCAGACCACCATGGTAAGGTACAGCTGCAGTCAGCTGGCTGAGGGGTGGGGGAGCATCCAGAGCAGCTTCTCCTGAGCACCAGGAGCTCTGTTAACTCACTGCCAAAGTTTCTTTGCTGTCACTGTGCATGAGGCAGGAATTAATTCCTGTTATTTAAAATCCCAGACTGGTTTGGGTTGGAAGGGACCTTAAATCCCATCCCACCCCTGCCATGGGCAGGGACACCTCCCACTGTCCCAGGCTGCTCCCAGCCCCAATGTCCAGCCTGGCCTTGGGCACTGCCAGGGATCCAGGGGCAGCCCCAGCTGCTCTGGGCACCCTGTGCCAGGGCCTGCCCACCCTGCCAGGGAACAATTCCTGCCCAAGATCCCATCCAGCCCTGCCCTCTGCCACTGGGAAGCCATTNTAAGTTTTAAAACCACTTTTCCCATCAGTCTTGAGTCTTTTTGCAATTTTCTGTGGAAGCTGTTTGCTGTAGAGGTGTGGTTCCTGCAGGACAGCAGCTTTAAAGGGTGAAGAAGCCAGAGCTGTCCATGCAGGACCTGCAGGGTTTTGTTTCTTTGGTGTCTGAGCAGGGTCAGCCTCAGTATCAGCTGGGAATTGTGCAAATGATTCCAACCCTGCTGGGATTTCACTGCCCCAGCAAGGAGAAAGGATGGAATGAGAGGTTTCCTTCAGGAGATGAAAACTACCCAACTCTTCTGTGTGTTTGGAGAGCCCTTCCTCTCCTCTGGGGCTGAGGCAGAACCCCAGGCCAGCCCTGCCTCGGTGGGGCTTGGCCAGAGCTGGGCAATGGGGGATCCCAGGGAGGTTTAAACTGCAAACGCTGCCCCAGGAGCTGCTCTGGAGGCAGCAAAGGCACCCAGCTGTGCTCAGGTGCTCTCCCAGCTGCTGAAGGGGGTTCTGATGTGCTGCTCCTGTGTTTCAGAGCAACTTCAGCCACACGTGCCTCAGTACAGGTTTCGCAAGAGGGACAAAGTGATGTTCTACGGGAGGAAGATCATGAGGAAGGTGAGGCCACCTGGTAAAATCCAGTTTGGGGGGAGTGTAAAATTTGCAATACTTCACTTGCTGAGCCTGGCCCAGGGCCTTCAGCCTATAGAATCTCACTGGGATTTTGTGCATGTTCTTGGAATGCTGTCTGGATTGCTGATGCAATAATTTCAGGTAGTTTTTTGTTTGGGTTTTAGACCTTACTTTTTGCTGTTCTTCCTGAGGAAGGCACAGAGCATTACACCCACACTGCTGTGGGTTGTACTTCAGGGATTTTTGATAACGTACCAAGATTTTACTTTCAAAAACAAAAAAATACCTGCAAACTAATTAAAGATTCCTTTTTTGTAACAGAAACTTTTTACAGAGATTCAACTCTTTGGGTAACAAATGGAGAGCTGGGAATGTTTTGAAAGTACCTAAAGAGGGGTTTTCTTGGTGTAGCAGTTGTGGTGTTTCTCCAGTGGGTGGCACCTGGGAACTAGGAAAAGCAAGGAAGAGCTTTGGTTTGTCACCATCGCAGCCAGATATAATCCTGGAATGTCCTCATTGGGAAGGGACCCACCAGGATCATCCAGGGCAGCCCCTGGCCCTGCCCAGACCCCCCACCAGCCCCACCCTGGGCATCCCTGGCAGCGCTGCCCAAACGCTCCTGGAGCTCTGGCAGCCTCGGGGCCGTGCCCATTCCCTGGGGAGCCTGGGCAGTGCCCAGCACCCTCTGGGGGAAGAACCTTTCCCTGCTCTCCAGCCTGAGCCTGCTCTGGCCCAGCTCCAGCCGTTCCCTGGCTGCTGTCCCTGTCCCAGGGAGCAGAGATCAGTGCCTCACTCCTCTTCCTGATGTTGAGTGTTCCTGGATGAGAACCACAGCTAAGAATCCTTCCCCTCTACCATCCATTAGCACTGTAGTAGTTGAGGAGTAAAATCAAAATACACTCTGCTTGCTTTATAGAAAGGAAATGATCCTGAAGTAGTTATTCCAATCCTCCAAGGCCTTACATGAGCAGCTCTTCCCTCTGCTCACTCTCTAATGGCTGGTAAATGTGTTGGTGCCTCATCAGGGTTGGAATCAGTGGGTTGATTTTTTGGTTTGGGGTTTTTGTGACTGCTTTTGTTTCCATTTTTGTTTGCATTATTTCCTCCTAGGTTACCACCCTTCCAAACTCTCTGGTTGGGAACACCGTCCCTCGCCAAAGGATGCGGAAACGGGCAAAGGTTTTATCTCTGGCTAAAAGGTACCTGGGATTTTGGGAAGGGGAAAGTTCACATCGTGGAGGTTGGTTTGGGGCTTTTGTTTGTGGTGTGGAGCTTACCCCTAGCAGAGCACTCTTCTGTAGCTGTTGGTTTTTCCCAGTTCTGTCAGCTGTGGATCAGCTGGGAAATTGGCTGAACTAGGATGGTTTTGGGTGGAATGTTTTAACTAACTGATCATGTGTAACTTGGGATGGTGAATTTTATTATTTACTCTCTATTTATCTAACATTCCCTATTAGTGCAAATTTAACATTTCCCATTAGTACAAATGAGGCAACATCCTGAACTCACATTTTCCTTTGTAGGATTTTGCGTATTAAGAAGGAATGTCCAACGCTGCAGAGGAAAGAGCCTCCTCCCTCTTTGCTAGAGGCAGATCTGACTGAATTTGATGTCAAGAATTCCCATTTGCCATCAGAAGTGCTGTACATGCTTAAAAATGTCAGGTAATGTTAAATGGGGAGAGAAGTTTAGAGTTGGGTTATGATGGATGTTCAAGTGATGTAAATATTGGACAGTTTGTGTCAAATCTCAGATTTAATGGTTGTGTGGTCAGAATCCTGAGGGAGTTCACTGAAACTCCTCTGAACATGAGGACAGGATAAATGACTGAATTTTCTGGAACCATTAAGAAATAGTGGAGTTTGGGGGGGAAAAAAGGAAGTAGGTTAGTTGCCTCAGTTTGGGAGCAGTACTAATGAACGTGTTCTGACATGAACAGATTTAGTGCATCTTAAAACTTCTGTTTAGGCTGGATCAGGCAATTTTTTTTTTGTACAGAAAAGCATCATAATTGGTAAATGTTAATTGGATACCATATTGACAACTCCCTGGGCTGCAGAATCTTTTACTTCTCTGCCTGAAAAGGTTGCAAATAAATCAAAGTCAACTTAATCCCCCCCAGCTCTTTGGCAGACTAAGAAGGGATGGGCTTTGTGCCCCTTCAGCAAGGGGTTAAATTTGCTGACACAGCAAAGAGGAGGAGATCTCTCAGTCTATAATTTTGGTTTTGCTCGTGGATGTTCATTTTTCCTCCCAGCTGTGACATGATGTAGTCCTGAAGGTCGTGCATTCTCAAATAAAAATGCTGTTTAAGTCATCTGAACTCACTGCTGTGGAATTGTGATCTCCTATGACTAATTGATGTTGCAGTAGGGTTTTGATGGATTGATCCTGATGAATGTGAGCTGTTGGAGCTCTGTGCAGAGTGATCAGGTGTAAGACCCATATTTCTCTCTGCCTGGCAGTGACTGACTGGGGTCCAGGTGCACGTTACCTGCAGGAGGTGGAGCATTCCAGACCTGCAATTGCCTGCAGATGACAGGAGCTTTTCCCTGTGTTTTCCATGTCCTGCAGGGTCCTGGGGCACTTTGAGAAGCCCCTGTTCCTGGAGCTGTGCAAGCACATGTTCTTTGTGCAGCTGCACGAGGGCGAGTACATCTTCCGTCCCGGGCAGCCGGACAACAGCATCTACGTGGTGCAGGATGGGAAGCTGGAAGTCTGCATCCAGGAGAGTGTAAGAAACCCCCTGCTCTGCACTTGCTGAGAGGAATCTGTTGGCACAGCAGATACCATGAATCATTAGGCATTGATTAAACTTTGACACATGGGGCAGGGTGGTTTAGGAGAGATTAATCTCAGCTCTTCGGGGCTGTGGTGTTTGTGAAGATCCAGGTTTGTAGCTCTGGTGTCTCAGATTAGAGAGCAGCAGAACAAAAAGCTGCTGAGGCAGCTGGAAATATCCTCACACAGGAGGTGCAGAAGTTATTGGGGGAGGAGAGGCTGCAGGGTAGGCTTGGAAACATTCACCTTTGGAAAGGTTGTTACAGGAAGTGTTTCAGACCAAACTCACCTCAGAACAGTCCAACAGGGCTCAGGGGTTTGTCTGGGAGGTGGAAGAATCAGATTCACTTTTGGGTAGACAGGGGAAAAGAAATGATGGTTTGTTTTCCATGTGAATGTTAAAATGTTGAGCACCAGCCCTTGTTATCCTTTCTGCCAAGTTAAATTTTTAATTTTTACCTTCTTCCTGACTGAAGTTTAGGACGTGAACAATTTTCCAATTCTAAAAATTTAGCAGGCTTGGAAATTAGATCAAATTTGCTGATTTCTGTGTATATTTACACTTTACTGCTCCTGTTTTGTACAACTTCTTGAGAGGTAACCCCTCAATAAAGGGAGCTCATTCTGCCCCTGGGTGAGGGAAGCTTTGTTTTGTTGGTGGTTACATAGCAAAGACAAGCAGGTCACGACATCCCTGGACAAAACTGGCTTGTATCTTCTTTTAATTTATCACTTTTAGAACACTGCTTTAAAACTCTCTGGTTGGAATTAGCACATTTCCATCAGAGCAGAGAGAAGAGAAGCACCCAAGCTTTTTGAGATGCTCCAAAGGTGCCAGAATGCAGCTGTGAGGCTGCAGCAGTGCTGTGTGTGTGCTTGCAGGACGGAACAGAGGTGGTGGTGAAGGAGGTGCTGGCAGGAGACAGCGTCCACAGCCTGCTGAGCATCCTGGATGTCATCACGGTGAGTCCTGGAATCCTGCAGATTCCTGCTGCCTCCCTCACAGGGAACCTGGCCTTGAACCTTCCTAGCAAAGAATCAGAATGCAAAAATTTGGGGTTTTGATGAATTCTCCTCCTCCTGGGCTTCCCAGGTGTAACCTGAGCTCTGTGTGTGTGTGTGTGTGTGGCTGTGAAATGTGTGCCTGACTGGCTGCTTCTGCTTGGCAGGAGGGTTTGAATGATCCCTTTTTGTCTGGAAAACTGAGATTACAGCTTGATTGGCTCAAATCACAGCTCAGGCAGGAGCAGTCTGGGCTTTTACATGTCTGATGGGTTAGTTAATGAATTTGTTTTTATTTAGTCCAATGAAGATAAATCTGACTGTTGTTATTACTGTGATTATACTGTGAAAGCAGTGGATGGATTTATTTTGTTTTGTACCATCAGTGGTGCTGGTGGCCAGCTGAGGGCTGTGCTCTTTGGCAGGGGCCAGGATGAGCTGGGATCCTGCTGAGTGCAAAATTGGTGGATTTTGTTTCAGTTGGAATTAGGCTGCTGCTTTTGCTGCAATCCCAACAGTGCATCTCTTTAGGAATGCCTGAATGGGAGGTGTTGAATTCAGCATCTTTGATAACACCCAAGGCCTGAAGGTGCTTTCTTGAAGGGTTTTTGTAGGATGAGATTTGAGAGGATGAAGATAAATCTAATCAAAAAGTTGTTCATGTTTGACCTGGTGTTCTGTTTCTGCCATGCTTGGCTGTCTCTGTTCATCAGAAGGTGCCACTGTGTGTGAGTATTAAAGGATTCTCTGAAGGGTTCTTTGCCACTTCCAAAAGCAAGCACACACCTCTGAATGCATTATCTGTGTATCTCTATTATTTATATCTAAAGTTCCCATAAAACCTATCAGCAGTGGTAACATTTTTTAGGCTTGGTCCCAGTTTTCTCTGTAGAAAGTGAATAATTTGGACTGTGCAAGTCTAGTTCTTGCTGTCAAATTCATAATACCTTTGTAAATTCCTGTTAGTGCCTTTGCCCTTGTTACTTCCACAAGAGTTTCTTCATTTAATGAATTAATTCTAAAGAGCAGGGCCATCATAAAGGATCAGGAATACCAGTCATGTTCTTGCTTGTGTAAAAGGATTATGAGAAAAGAAATCCTTGTGTAACAGTGCTTTATGGCTTTGTTTTTTCAAAAGGTGGTTGCCATTCGTTTTGTTTTGTTGGTGGTTTTTTTTTTTTTAATTCTCATCCTGTCATTTTTTTTCTCTTTCTCATTAGTTATACCACTGGTAAGTAAAAAAATAAAAATGATTGAAAGTATGTTGAACAGAATTAGCAGCCTGCAGAAGACTCTGTAATGAAAAAACCCTGGAATATTTTTTGCTAAACTTGTTCTCATTTATTTTTACAACTCTTTTGTTCCTCACTTCCCAGCTTTGTGAACTGCCTGTTCCATTGCTGTTTTTCCTCTTCCTTATGCTCCTTGCAGACTTTAGGTAGAGGAGTAGCATGAAAATAGGCAAGGAGAGAAGAAGTAGCACTGGATCAAAGTAGAGGAGACCCCTCAGTGTCATCCCAAACCAGTGAGGGAGGCTTAGAACATCCTGCAGATGCCATAACCTGAATTAGATTTCACTGCACCACCAAACCCCTGGCTCTGACATGAAGCAAGGGTGAACTCAGAGAGCATTTCAGTTGTCTGAGCTGGATTTGTGATTCTTTGACTGATTTTGTGGCACATGGGCTCTCACTTAGTTGAGAGTTGTGCAAGAAAATTGAGTTGCTGCAAGGAGTGGCAAGGTGTTGCTGGTGGACCTAAAAGAAAGGTCACCCCAGAGCTACTTTTCTAATTGAATCTTTCAGTTTTGAAACTGGAAAGCCCCTTTAGTTGTGCTAAAGGCAAAGGTAGCAGCTGTGCCATGAGCCTGCACTTGTTCTGAGAACAGATCAATGCTGCTTTCTCCAGACCCTGAGGAGAAACTGGAAACTTCTGAATCCTGGTAGCTGCAGGCTCTTTCCTGGTATTGTGGAACAGCTCTGAGGTGCAGTCAATTACTCTGATTTGATACTGCCTTAAACAGCCAAGAAATCTGAGCTGGGCTTTGTTGGTGTCTGTGTTTTCAGCAGCTCTTGCTGGGAGCTCCTGTGTGCAGCCAGAGCTTTTCCCAGAACAGTCAATGCTCACCCAGAGTGAGCTGGTCCAGCAGAGGTGAGATGCTGATTGCTGCAGCCTTGGGCTTCACCCTTCCCTTGGCCTCCTTGTGGAGATGGTCTCAGGAAAACCAGGCCCAGGTGGCAAAGCTGGAATAAGAAAGTTGGGAAAAGAAGAGGCTGTGAGGGATATTGATCAGATGGCAGTGATTGAGGGGGGATAAAAATGAAAGTCAGGATTAAAAGCAGCTGGAAAAACACTTGGATAAAGGTGAGCCTGCAGGGCTGACAAGATAGATGAGGTTATAAAGAAGTGATGGATGGCTGCAAGAGCTTTGGGAGCAGCAGTGCTGATGCAGAGGATATCAGGAGGGAGCAGAGGAAGACAAAATCCAGCTGTGGAAACACAGAGAACATCCCAGATTTTGGGGTCCAAACAGGAGCTACCACTGCAGGTGGGAGAATGTGAAGCATCTGTCTCTTGCAGCATATTTCTTGACCAAACTTGGTTGGATTTGGCCATTTGTTGTCACCTGGGTTTAGCTGCTGCCTGGAGGTGATGTCTCACAGTCTCTAGAAGTAAATAATCACCTGCCCTGAGAACAAAAGTTCTGTTGGGAAAAAAAAACCCCTGTTTTGTAACTGATTATAACTTAACTGTTCTTGTCATCTCAGTGTGTGATTTCAAAATAGTACAATCTGAACATGGTATTCTCCCTGTGCTGCTCATAACATTAAATCTGAGAGAAGTGACAATTATGGAACATTTCCTCCTGACAGCTCTTGGCATGTTCCAGCCCCGCCAGCCACGGCGTTGGCCCTTTCAGAGGAGCTGCTCTCATGCAGGGATTTCAAAGAGGCAAAATTACATGCTGGAAACTTGGGAGGAATGGGCTGTTCTTTAGAGAACAAGGGTTTCTGCATCATTATCTGTTATTATCCTGAAGCTGTTTGTCTCAGGTTGTCAGCACTGGCCTCTCCTCTCAGGAGCCCTTTCCAGAAAAACCCAAACACTTCACTGGGTAGACTGGAGACCTGAGTTCTGGGATAGCCAGGGCTCAGGTTGCTCTTTGGAATAATTCTTATGCAACACCATTAAACTTGATGCTTATTAAACTAAAAGTACATATTTACTGGAGAGATTGATAGGAAATACAGTTGATGGCAAGTGCAGTGCTTTAAAGCAGACTATATTCATTTTCTTTTACATGTAAGTACAAGAAGTCCAAACTAATTCTTCCTCTAAAGCCAGACTTCAGACTGGTCTGTAAAAGAGGATTGTTGCATTTGTTTTTGGAGTACAGCCAAAGCACAGAAATGTTATTTGTTAATTTCTGTACTTAATTAAAAGAAACTTGGGAGAACTGAGGATGCTGGCAGCTTTGCACTGTAGGTCAAAGTTGTTTAAAATTTCAGATCCCTCAGGAACTTGAAAACCAAGGCTATTAATATCATCCCCAGATTTTATAAAAAGGTCAGCTGAAGTTGGTGTAATTAAGAAATTGGTTCCGATTAATTTAATTTAATTTTAGAATCTGCTTCTTGGTGCCTTCCAGACCAGCAGGCAGACAGAGCTGCAGCTTTTTTTTCCAGAATGACTAGAGAAAGTCTCTGGTTTGATTTTGCTGGGTTCTTTAGGCAGGAATTCCTCCAAGTGCTTGTGCTGAGTTGTCTGATATTCTTTGCAGGCAGTTTGGTTTGTAATCAGCATTTAACATCTGTGTGTCAGTGTTGGGAAAAAGGTGCTTTCTGGTGCTCAGGAGGGGGAAAGCTTCCAGAGCTGTGAGGGGACTGTTAAAATAGAAACTCCATTTCTTCCTGTGCTGCAGAAAGGCTCATTTTATCTTACAAGTACTGTGTAAATCAATATTGGATGGATTAGTAAATTAATTTATGAGTTAGAGACGTTGTTTTCAGCATTTATTAAATGGNGTATTTATATATCTTGAAAGACAACAGGTCTGCCTGTCTTTTGTCTCACTCTGTAATTATTGTACAATTTTGTTGTGGTTTTCACTGTGTGAGGCTGGGGCTGTTCTTGCAGCAGATAGCTTGTCAGCAGAGCTGATAAAATTCACAAACCCCCTTTTCCCTGCAGCCCTTGGCTAGCTGGGATTTCAGATGTTTCTGAAGGCTGGCTCTGAATTAAAACTGGGAGAGATCTCAGAGCCTGGCACTTCCACAGCCTCATCCACATCCCTGGAGCTCTTGTTTCCCTGCCCCTGTCCCTAATGCAGGTGGGAATTCACCTGTGGTCATGGAGCACAAGCTTTTTGTGGTCTGTCAGACACAGACAGCAGCAAAGCAGGAATTTGGGAAGAGTTGGGTTGGATAACTGATGGATTAACCCCCCCTGTGTCTCTGGAATTCTCTCTCAGGGTCACCCAGCTCCCTATAAAACCGTCTCAGCCCGAGCAGCCACCCCGTCCACAATACTGAGGCTTCCAGCCAGTGCCTTCCAGGATGTGTTCCAGAAATACCCTGAAACCCTTGTGAGAGTGGTGCAGGTAGGTGGGGCTCAGGGGGAAGGGGAAACCCTCTCATTTCCAGGTTACAGGAGGATATTCAGAGGCTCAGCGAGCTCATCCTTTGGTTGATACAGCACTGCTCAGCACAGCTTGTCAAGATCTGGAATTGTTCTGCTGCTCTCCTGGCTGTTGAGCCCTAGACTGAATAATCCAGCATGATCACAAACAGGAAAAAAAATCATTTCTGTATCTGTATATCTCCATTAATTGAGTTTCTGCCTGTGGTACCTTCCTCAGTCAGCCAGACCTGCACACAGTGAGAGTTTGTTGGAGGGGAAGGTTCTGGGGTGGGCTCTGCAGCTTGGGGTGCACCAGGAGGGCTCCAGGATGGCTCAGAGTCCTGAACACACTGTCACATGTTGTGAAACAGGAGCTGTCTGGTGAGGGCTGCTGCTTTGTAAGAGTCACAAAACTCAGACTGATGTGTGAATTTCTGCTTTGGAAGCCTCTGTGAGCAGCTGAGGAAAAAGCTGTGCTTTGTGTCAGCTCTGTGTTCACCTTCTGTTGCTTTGCAGGGACTCAGCTCCCAGGTGAGCACTGAAGTCAGGCTTGTACCTCCTGCAGGTGGGAGGTGATCAGGATTAAGGATTTCCAGGAGTGGTGCCTTGTTCCCCACGGGTCACTCTGGGCTGTGCTTTTGCTTTACTGTCACCTCTAAATCTGTTTGTCCTTGCAAACTGCTCTGGTCTCTGGATGATTTATGAGCAACACATGAACCTCCTCACACTGATGGTTGAAGGAGACCAGATCATTAACACCAAATTAATGTGCTCTGTGAGAGCTGATACAAAAGAGAGGATGGCTCAGGGCTGGGAATTAGCTGGCAGGGCAGAGGAAGGTGTCACTGATGCCAGTGTTGGGTTTGAGAGCTTGTGGAGCAGTGGGATAGGCTCTGTGTGGGGAAAGCTGGAATAATTTTTTTAATGAGAAGGGAAAATTGGAAGCAAATACTTCTGTTTCAGGGCGTTTTTATTACTGATGTTTATAGAAAACCAAAAGCATTTGGTGTTTGGGAGTAAGACTTTGGATTCTCGTGCCATCAAATGATCATGAAGTCATTGGTAAATGATTTGAATCTCTCTTTGTCTCAGTTTATCAGCTGCTAGAAAGGAATTTCAGCTTAGGGTACCGCCTGTATTTTATAGATCCTTCCAGGTACTCTGGTGCATGATTGTCTCTAAATGCCAGAAGGAGGGTGGGAGAATGCTGAATCCACTGCTCTTGCTTCTTTATTCCCTGTTTGTAGATCATCATGGTGAGGCTGCAGAGGGTGACATTCCTGGCCCTGCACAACTACCTGGGGCTGACCACGGAGCTCTTCAGCTGTGTGAGTTTGGGGGGCAGGCCCTCAGTTCTCCTGCCAGGGCACAGGGAGGTTTTCCTTCCTGCAGGAGGTCACAAAGCATATGCTGCATATTAATTTCATAAATGACAGTGCTTGAGGGCTGAGGCACTTGTAGAACCAGCCCATAAAACCCAGCTTAATGCCTGGGGAATCCCTGGGGAGGCTTAAACTTCCCAAGTGCTTCATCCCAGAGTGATATGTGTGCTTCAGCAGCTCTGATGTTTGCTGATTGTGCCACCTCTGCCTGGAGCAGTGGGGAGAATGCTGCACCCGTGGTGGCAGAGGGTCAGGGAATGCTCAGAGTGTCACCTGTGAGTCCCCAGGCCCTGGTGGGATGCACTGAAGGAGCTGCACATCCCAGGAAGAGCCACCTTTGGGGGGATCTGGGGTTGATCAGCACGACCTGAGCAGTCCCAGGGCTCTGGGCAGGGTGTGGAACACATGGGAGGGGGTGGTTTATGTTTGCCTGTCCCCCTGCTGCTCCCAGCAGAGCCAGGCCATCCCACTGATCTCCGTGAGCAGCGCTGGCAAAGCGGGGAAGAGACAAGTGACCAATGCCTTGGAGGAGGATCGTGGAGAGAAGTTGGAGAAGTCTGGGGAAGCACTGGAAACAGGTAACACTTCTGGGAACATGGAGGAACTGTCCTCTGGGATCTTCTTTAGCTGTTGTAGTGTTTATTGGATCACAAAATGGTTTGGGTTGGGAGGGACCTTCAAGCTCACCCAGTGCCACCCCTGCCATGGGCAGGGACACCTCCCACTGTCCCAGGCTGCTCCCAGCCCCAATGTCCAGCCTGGCCTTGGGCACTGCCAGGGATCCAGCTGCTCTGGGCACCCTGTGCCAGGGCCTCACTGCCCTTAACAATAAAGAATTTCCTCCCCAAATCCAATCTAACCCTGCTGTCCTTCAGCTTGAGGCTGTTCCCCTGTGTCCTTCCACTACATTTGATCTGCTGTTGATATCCCTGCTATTGATCAGAGGATTTCTGTTTGATCAGAGTTGTTAAGGATTGTCTTAGATCAGTTTCAGGTCTGAAGCCTTTGGGTAGTCCTTAGCTTCAATGGGGAAATGTTACTGTGTTCTTAATGATATTGAGGGATGAAGGAAAGGGGGAAAAAAAAGTGACTCCTAACTTTGAATGCAAAGGGGGAGCTGGGAGAATTCGGCACTCTGGATACCAGCAGAAGAATCTCTGGATGAGTCTTTTCAGGGTGAAGACTTAGTACTGAAGGTAAAGCCAGGAAAATAGATGGAGTTGAATTTTGCCTCTGCAGATGGAAAAAAGTTAATTAAATCAAAAGCAGGAAAAAGGTTTAAACAATATTTAATGTCAGTGTCTCAAAATCTTTCAATCAGCCTTTAATAAGTGGGTGGTTAAAGGCTCCTGTTGTTAGTGAAACTTACTTTATTAGGGGGTACCTTGTGTTTATGTAATTTGTTTTTAAATTTCAGATCTGCTGAGGATTTCTGGTGCAGAAAGCTCCGAGCATGTGTTCAGAAGGAGCCTTTCATCACCTCCCTATGCAGGGTCTACAGAGGCTTCTAGTAAGTAGTGCTTGGCAAAATTGTGGGAAATATGTAATTTATGTATTAAAAAAGAGGGAGGGAAAAAGCCACATGATCTCTGGAGTGCTGGGTAAGATAATTTTCCTGTTTATGGTGGATAATCATCTTGCAGTCCTGTTCATGGTAGATAATCATCTTGCAGTGGTGCTTCTTCCTAACTCATTTGTCAGAAAATGATTCTGTAACAAATGGACTGTTATCCAAGGGAGCATTCCCTTGCTGGCATTATCTGCAGGGTTTGGCTACCAAGACCTGCAAATGAAGGGCTTTATTAATTGATATTACTGAAACCAACTGAATTATGATGATAGGCCATCATCTTTCACATAAAAGATGCCACATGTTTCTTGCTTGGCTGATTGTCCCAAAAAGCACATTACATAGCTTTGCTGCTTTTAGAGGAATGTTCTCTGGAGTGGATAATAAAAGGTGATTGATCATGGGATGATGCTCTGAGGAGACACTTATGAGGCTGAGCTGGTCTGATGCTGCAGCATCATTTTGGGGAGCTTTAGTTACTTCCACTGTACACATTTTCCTCTGGGCCAGGTGTTTGTGTTCCAAGGAGGACAAACTGGGGTTCCTGTGGGAATCACAGAACACAGGCATCTGTCTCTGTTGGATGAGTACCAAATTAACCACCGTGAGGGAATTCTGAGGTCATGCTCAAGCACTTTTAATAGAGAAATCTTTAATCAGTGGAATAGAGGTGCCCCTGGGTACTTTAGAAAATGCTTTTATTGCTCACCTTGGCTATTGAATGGCTTAGGAGAAATTAATGTACTGTGAGGGGTTGAAGAACTTGGAGACAAGGAGGAAGGAGGGAGCCAGGCTGAGGGAGCCCTCAGCACTGAGAGCTTTCCCCAAGGTGAGGGTTGTGTCACTTGTTCCTGGTGTGCACAGAGGAGAGCAGTGGGTGGTTCCTTCCAGTTTAACCCTGGAGGGCTGGTTTGTTTCCCCATCAGTTCCTGCTGGGCAAGTGTAAAGGGCCCCACTTAGATTTTTTTCATGGTTTCCATGTTACTGTCCAGAGGCATGGATGTGATGGAGAAGTAGGATTTTGGCTGGGATCATCTTTTTTAAGCCAGGGAGACAAATTAGGAGAAAATATTGACTGATCCACATGGGACTTGGCTTGATTTTCACGTGTGTGAGATTGTTTTACACTGGGGATTATAAAATGTATCAGCAGACCTGATTCAGTGGTAAATGAAATAATCTTTGCCCTGAGCACAGCCCCTTCCCCCAGGTGAATGAGGCAGTTCAGTGAGCTCTGCCTGTGCAGCCCTGTGACATTCTAAGGGATGGTCCTTGTGTGCTCTTAGGAGCTTTTACTTTGGAGGATCCTTGCAAACTTCTCCGTGGATGTGTCCATTTGTCCTTCCTTTCTCCTTTTATGTGTCATAAAAGTTATGTCAGGGTGCACAGAGCTTAGCAGAGAGAGAAAATTAATTTTTACTGACAGAAGGAGCGTATCTAATTGGGTAATTATGATTTGCCTCGCTTAACAGGGCTGATTTCTTCTCACTGCTTAGCTTGCAGAGAAAGTGTCTTGATGTCTGTAATGAAAAGATCAAGATCTTCCTTCAGATTCGATTCCACTGCTTACTGTGTGTTCAGACTCCATGGAATATTGATTATGTTTATTATTAATTCAGAGAGGAGAAAACAGGCTTGGAGTCATACAAGTGCTGTTATCTCAACATCTCCTTGATTTGCTTGTTGTTGGAATTAATAAACACTGCTAAAAATTGCTTTGGAAGAAAACACTTTTGCCTCGGTCACTCCTGGGGCTGGGTGTAATTTTTTCTTCTGTTTTTTTTTTT
>VXAC01001659.1:349294-493416 GCA_013399225.1 Rhipidura dahli
TTTTTTTTTTTGATATTCAGGGCTGGATTCTCTCTCATTTTCCTGAGATTTCTCTTCTCTCTCAAGAACTGAATTACCTCTTATTTATTCCAGCTTACCCTTCTGCTTCCATTAACCCCTTACCAGTCAGGGATCAAGACCCATCAGTGTATCACCTCATCATCATTTTTGGGCCCTTTCCAAATTTTTCTTTTTCTCCTTTAAAGTCTATTAGCTGTTCTCTCCATTTTACAAGTTCTGTGATATTCCAGCATTTCATCTTCACAGTTTGTCCTGAACCCCAGGCTTTGTGGCACTTCTGAATCCTGTGCCCATCTTTAAAAGTGACTTTGGAGAAAGGCTTTGAAAAGCATCAGGTTTCTTCTAGTTGGTTCATTTTTGCTTTGAACTCTGTGAGAAAGAGAAGCTTGTTAATAAAATAAGATGTAGTTCCATTTTCCATTTTTATGGAAATTCTATGCTCCTAGTCCCACAATGCTCAGCTTTCTCCTTTGCCTGGAATCTGAAAGGAATTATTTTTGTCTTAATTTGTGTATTTTTCTGTTAGCTTACAGACTAGGTGAAATTTGACAAGAACTCCTATTATTCTCCAAAATTTCCTTCCCTTCTTGTCACGTGGTTCCTCTTTTCCTCTGTGCTGCCCTGGACCACTGGATGTGTTTTTCCTCAATAATTAATGAGAGGGTGAAGCAGAAAGCCCATGGTCAGTGGTTGCCATGAGGCCAAGAGCCTGGGCTGGAGAACTGAGTGTTGGATTCAATCCTTGCCACTGAAACTTCAGGGCAGGAGCCTTTTTTGTGGTGCTGCTGTGAGTCTGTGGATGCAGAGTGCAAGTGCAGGGGTGGCACAAGCTGAAGATGGGATGAATCCAGGGCTAATTCCATGGGATGTGCCTGCAGTGCTTTGGGAGCTGCCACTCTGGGCACACCAGAGTTGTCACCAGGATCTCCTGGGGGAATAAATTCAGGATCTGTGCTGGCAGTGGCTCTCTCACATCATCTGCTTCAGTAAATTTCACAGTTTGGAGGCTTGATCATGTGCACTTGCCAGAGAAGCAGGAATGCTTTGATTTTTATTTGGTCTTGCCAGCTAAGCTGAAAATCCCAGAGCAGCCACCTCCCCAAGAATATCTGCAGAAGTTCCAGGCAATTCCCAGGAACCACTTAGCCCTTCATTGTTACAGCTGGTGAGCTTTCTAGTAAAGAATCCTCAAAGCCCCTTCAGAAACCTCTGCAGTACAGAGCTTTGGATTTGAATTTCCACAGGCACGTGCCAAGCCAGAAGGATGTAAATGGCCACGTGAGAGGGAGGAAACTGGGCTGATAACAGGGGGGGAAAAAACCTCTTTTCTCTTCTCCTGCACAAGGGTGGCTCTTACCTGCTGTGTTAATTCTCTTGTAGGAGCTGCATGGCACTGAGGGATGTGTGAGAGCTGCAGGTGGAAATAAAGGCAGCCTGTTGGTAGTTGGCATTTTGAATGCATTAAGTGTTAAGGTCTGTATTGTGAGGGAGAAAAAGAGTAAATGGCTTTTATTGATGACAGCAGACAGCCTGTGTGGGAGGAGACTCTGAGGGCTCCATAAGCAGGTGGAGTAAAACCAGTGAGCTAAACCATTCAGGATTTTTTAGGGGCTTTATTTAATTTTTGAATCAGCTGAGACGGGAGGGTAGGACTGGGTGTTTTCCATGTGTCTGGGGGTATCTTGGTCAGGATGGTGGGATGGCAGGGAAAATTCTGGGCAAGAGAAGAGGTCAGGAGAGAAAAGCTGTGCTGCTTTTTGGTGATGGTGTTGGCTGGCTGGATTTTTATGTGTTCTAATTGTGCCAGCAGTAGGGGAGGGGGGTTCTGCCCCTATGCTCAGGTGAGACCCCACCTGCAGAGCTGCCTCAGCCCTGGGAGCAGGCCAGGAAGGAGCTGGAGCTGCTGGAGAGAGCCCAGAGGAGGCTCCAGGGGCATCAGAGGAAAGGCTGGGAGAGCTGGGATTGTTCAGCCTGGAGAGGAGAAGCTTTGGGGTGAGCTCAGTGTGGCCTTGCAGGGCCTGAAGGTGCAGGAAAGATGGAGAGAGACTCTTAACAAGAATTGGGAGAGAGAGGACAAGGAGGAATGGCTTCAAACTCAATGAGAGGAGGTTTAATTTAAAAAGAAATCCCTCCCAGGGAGGGTGGGCAGGCCCTGGCACAGGGTGCCCAGAGCAGCTGGGGCTGCCCCTGGATCCCTGGCAGTGCCCAGGGCTGGGTTGGATGGGGTTTGGGGCAGCCTGCTTGTCCCTGAGCAGGTTTCATGAAACTCTCTCATCTCTCTTTGTGCATTTCTTGTGCTGGGGCTGCAGACACAAATCTGCTTATCTGTAAATTGTTATTTCTCCAGTGAAAAAACCATTTTTCAGTAGTTTGCTCTTGATGCTGTGCAGGAACAGGGAAGATAAGCTGCCTTTACAGGTAGAACAACCTGACATGTGTGATCCATTCACTCCTGGGAGTGCTTCAGGAGGTGTCTGAGTCCTCACTCCCTCACTGACAGGGTGCAGTGATCCTCAGGCTGAAAAGAATGAGAAATTAGACACCCCTGAGCAATTCCCGGGTGTCTGTGAGTGATTTTTGCTGAGCCTCACAGTCAGTGTGGAGTTTGAGGTTGTTGTCCTGGCAGAACCTTCTCAAAGTCTTTCAGTTTGAGGAACATATTGAAGTGGTTTCTTTATTATTAGAGACTTATAAGCATGGCTAAAAACATTCAGTGTGAAGATTGGGAGCTTTATTAGGAGATACTTCAGTTCTGTGTGGTCTTCACAACAGGGAAAAGGGAATATTTGAAATGCAGAGCAGGTCTTTTATTTTTAAGAGCATCAGACTTTACATATAAAAAGATTCTGATGCCATGTGTGGGGGAAAGTGAGCACGAGCAGGAGACTGAGATGTGCAGAGCAGCAGGGAGGAGAGACATTGTTTTCAGCAGGAGTTAGAGACATTGTTTTCAGCATTTATTAAATGGGTAAATGGGATATTGTCCGTCTAGAGTTTTTTATCCAAGTGTTTGGCAGTAGATTTTTGTTAAAATCTATTCTCATTTAAGGGGGAAAATCCAAAACCAGAGGCTTGTCTTCTTCCAGTGTGAAAAAAATCTCTGCATTCTACCCACTTTTCATTTGTTTGTTAGTTCTCCATCTGTTTTTGAGCAGGATGGTCTAGACCCACTTTGTCTCAAGTAAAGAGAAGCTGTTTGGCTTTGCCACATGGAATATTTCATATATATATGTATATATATAAGGGGGCAGGGGGAACACTTCCCTGAGCCATGAGAGACCGTGTGAGGGGGAAATGAGGAGGAGGGTGGCTCCTCTCCCATGGCTCCTGTCCATCCTCCTGCTGGGAGAAGGGCCAGGCAGCAGGGCTGGCATCCTGGGGCACTGCCAGCTCTGGGTGCCATCTCATTTGGACTGGGCTGGGAGCTGGGCAGCCCCCTGTTTTGTCAGGGAGTCNGGTTTCTTTATTATTAGAGACTTATAAGCATGGCTAAAAACATTCAGTGTGAAGATTGGGAGCTTTATTAGGAGATACTTCAGTTCTGTGTGGTCTTCACAACAGGGAAAAGGGAATATTTGAAATGCAGAGCAGGTCTTTTATTTTTAAGAGCATCAGACTTTACATATAAAAAGATTCTGATGCCATGTGTGGGGGAAAGTGAGCACGAGCAGGAGACTGAGATGTGCAGAGCAGCAGGGAGGAGAGACATTGTTTTCAGCAGGAGTTAGAGACATTGTTTTCAGCATTTATTAAATGGGTAAATGGGATATTGTCCGTCTAGAGTTTTTTATCCAAGTGTTTGGCAGTAGATTTTTGTTAAAATCTATTCTCATTTAAGGGGGAAAATCCAAAACCAGAGGCTTGTCTTCTTCCAGTGTGAAAAAAATCTCTGCATTCTACCCACTTTTCATTTGTTTGTTAGTTCTCCATCTGTTTTTGAGCAGGATGGTCTAGACCCACTTTGTCTCAAGTAAAGAGAAGCTGTTTGGCTTTGCCACATGGAATATTTCATATATATATGTATATATATAAGGGGGCAGGGGGAACACTTCCCTGAGCCATGAGAGACCGTGTGAGGGGGAAATGAGGAGGAGGGTGGCTCCTCTCCCATGGCTCCTGTCCATCCTCCTGCTGGGAGAAGGGCCAGGCAGCAGGGCTGGCATCCTGGGGCACTGCCAGCTCTGGGTGCCATCTCATTTGGACTGGGCTGGGAGCTGGGCAGCCCCCTGTTTTGTCAGGGAGTCCCTGGTGAGAGTGGTGGTGGTGGCAGGAGTGGGATGTGGCTGGGAATCACTGCCCAGCTGCACTGGGATGGCTCTGGGTGCCTGTTCTTGTCCTGGGGAGGAGGTTCAGTAACACTTTTTCCCTTTTCCCCCAGGATTATGCGGGAGCAGCCCAGTGTGGTGCTGGGGGTGGCCCACACCGTGGTGAAGAGAATGTCCCCCTTTGTCAGGCAAATTGACTTTGCCCTGGACTGGATGGAGGTGGAGGCTGGACGAGCTGTGTACAGGTGAGCTGTGGGCAAAATTGAGATTTTTTCCTGTTTCCTGAGCTGTGCTCCCCTGGGGATGTGTGAAGTGAGAACCTCAGACTGTGTTTATCAGCCATTACATCAGGTTTATCTGTTTGCCTGTTTTGAGATTTTTTTCCTCTCTGCAGTACCTTCAACACTGCTTCAGCCTCTTGTCTCCACGTGTTGCTAAATCATTTCATACCATTCCTCATCTTTCCTGTTGTCTTGGCAAGCTTTTTAAGTGACAGAATTGATCAAGGCACAGACAGTTCTGTGTTCTGGTGGTGGTTTCTGCATTGTTGAGGGCGTGAACATCCACTGCTCAGAGGTTTTCAGCCTTGCTGAAATAAACAGCAAAACTCAAAGGTAATTCAGTTAGGCTTATTTGGTGGTAAATTAAAAACAGCAATTTTGTGTTTAAGGTGCAAAAGTTACCTTGGGAAAACTTAGTTTTATGGATATGTACTAGGATACAATTGAGCTGTTCTGTGGTTGGAGAGTAACAGTCTGATTTAGGACATGATCTGTGTAATTGTAATTTTTATACCCAAACCTCCAGCACCAATGCTAATGGAAGTTTTGGGTTACTCTGTGCATCAAAGCACTGCTAGCTGTCAATATCTTGTCAAAATCTTCTGGAATTCCTTGCATTTGGTTGAACTCCACCACCAGAAGTGTGGCATTCCAAGCAGCACTCCTGAACATGCCAGCTGGATCAGAGTCCTTGTGTGTTCTCTTTTTGGCTGTTGGGTCCATCGTGGAGGGTTGGAAGGGGCCTTAAATCCCACCCAGTGCCCCCCCTGCCATGGCAGGGACACCTCCCACTGTCCCAGGCTGCTCCCAGCCCCAGTGTCCAGCCTGGCGTTGGGCACTGCCAGGGATCCAGGGGCAGCCCCAGCTGCTCTGGGCACCCTGTGCCAGGGCCTGCCCACCCTGCCAGGGAACAATTCCTGCCCAAAATCCCATCTAAATCTACTCTCTTTGAGTTTGAAACCATTCCCCTTTTGTCCTGTCGCTCCTTATCTCAATTAACTGTGCACAGCCTGTACATTTACACATCAAACATCTTTCCAGTCCCCTTTTAACAAGCTCCTGCTCTGCTCGTTAAGTGTCAATTAAACACTTTCTCCACAAAAATCCCCACCTTTTTCAAAGCCTCCAGAGTGGTTTGCTGAGCAGGGATGCTTCCTTAACCCTGCCTGTTGGTTCTTTTTCCCCCCCACAGGCAGGGTGACAAGTCTGATTGCACCTACATCGTGCTGAACGGGCGCCTGCGCTCCGTGCTGCGCATGGACGACGGCAAAAAGCACCTGACCGGGGAGTACGGCCGGGGGGACCTCATTGGAGTGGTGAGAGGGGGCTCCCAGGGACCTGGCCAGCTGGGACAACTGGGATTTGCTCCATGCCAAACACACTCAGTCATTCTCCCATCTGTTGTTAACCTCGAAGGCTTCCCGAATTGGAAAACGTGGCAAATTCCCTCCTGCCTGGGAAGTTTTTGTCGTGGTTGGTGGATGGGGTTGTTAGGCTTGGGTTGAAAAGGAAGAGGAACCCAAAAAAGGTCGCTGCCAGGTGAGCAGGTCCTGCCCAGTGCTCCTCTGTGCTGGTCCTGCCCAGTGCTCCTCTGTGCTGGTCCTGCCCAGTGCTCCTCTGTGCTGGTCCTGCTCAGTGCTCCTCTGTGCTCTGGGTTACTTTGCTCCCAGTGAGAGCAGTGCAGCAGGGTTGGAGGAAACGCAACAATGTGCACGAAATGGGGATTTGAATCAGTTTGGAAGCTGCAGTTTGACTGAGCCCAAACTGTCTAGTCCAGCCTCCTCAGAGTCAGCAGAGCTGACTTCAAAGCTTTGTCAGGTTTTTGAGGGAGTGTGTAGTTGTTGTAGTTCTTAAAGGAAGTGTTCATTTCCATACTGGAGTATTTTGTCCATGGTTAAATTCTCTCTTATGTTCATTTTTTCATTTCTCAGACCTAGTTAACAGCAGAAATAGGAGTCATAAATGTGTGGGGCTTGTTTGATTTTTATATTTAAAATCAGAAGATTTCTGAAGTTCTGAGCTTGTTGTTCAGGGCCTTTTCTGCTTTCTGAGCTGAAAACTAAACTCTGAACATGTATCTGTTTATAGGCAGAATTAGCATAGCTCTGAAGCCAGCAAACCTGTGAATTGGGATTCGTGCTATGGGAAGAAATCCTTTTTTATAGGAAGGAAGGGGAAAGAGGAGTCCAAAGCTCCCCTTAGAGAGCTGATCCAAAATTGTGCCTGTGGAGCACACGAGGCAGCTCTGGTGGTGCTCCCAGCACAGACAGGGCTGGCCTGGGCTGCTGCTTGCCCCACATTTGACAGTTCCACGTGCACAGTATTTAAGGATCTCTTCCCACACTCAGTGCTGCTCTGGCTGAGGGGTTGTGTTGCCTTGGGATGGTGTTTGGAGAAGCAGGTCCGTGCTGGAATGTGCTAAAGCACACCCACAAACTTGATTTGGTTCTGTTTTCTTTCTTTGGGATATATCCCTCATTAAAGGTGAAATGACATGGTGTGACAGGAGCTGAAGCTGAAGTCTTTTGTGACTAATCAGGATGGTGTGAGGCCTTTTGGTGTGTGAGGAAGGGTTTGTCAGTTCTGTCACATCCAGGCATTTTCCTGCTTTCCTCTGCCTGTGGTGATCTGCAGCTTTTCACTGTCAAGCTCCTGGAGTTCTGCAGGTTAAAAACAGAGCTGTTCTACTTTCTGAAAGCAGCTCTGAGTGACAGGGCAGCATATGGTGCTCAGAGGGAGGTGAGGCCCTGGCACAGGGTGCCCAGAGAAGCTGTCCCTGGATCCCTGGAAGTGTCCAAGGCCAGGTTGGATGAGGCTGGGAGCAGCCTGGGACAGTGGGAGGTGTCCCTGCCCATGGCAGAGGTGGGATGGGATGATCTTTGAGGTTCTTTCCCACCCAAGGTTTTTTACAACTCAGTGATTCTATGAAATGGTCCAAACTCCACCTCCCTTTTTCAAGGACTGGTGCTGGTTTGGGTGCAGCATTCCAGGCTGGCCCAGCTGTTTTTCTGGGAAGTAGGAGCTGGGTTTGGGGGCTGGACTGGGCTGTGTTTGCTGCAACAGGGCCGTGTTTCCTGGTGAGTGCCCAGCCAGGGATACAGAAATACAGAAATACCTGTGCAGTTTGTGCCTCAACCACAGCCCCTGTTGTGGGTCCATGTTGGGACAGGAATCACGTTGGAGGCTTTGGTGACTCTGTGGACGTTGTCACCTCCTTCCTGCCCACAGCTCCCAGCCCCACTGACTCACTGTGCCATTTGCTCAAAGTGTCTCCATGCTCTGGCTGCCTTTTGCAAGCATGGGGGAGGATCTGTGAAGAATGCCAGCATTAATGCAGAGGTCATTAGCAAGATTATATTTTTGCTTTTCAGAAGTTTTGTTTATCCCCTTCTGCGGAATCTGTTATAAACCTTTGAAAACCTGCTGAAGGGTTGGGGTTTTTCTTCCCTGACATTAACATAATTGGGGTTCTGGGTGCTTGAAGGGGGAATGAAAGCAGCAGTTGGTGTTGGTAATTGGTTTTTTGGTGAACTGGTGGCTCGTTCCTCCTGTGTCATCCATAATTGTGGGCACTAAGGAAACACAGGAGCCTTGAAGTCGGTGTCTTTGTGTTCACTGCCTTCCTGTCAGAACTCCTGAAATGCCACATGTCACTTGCAGAAGAGATGAGGCCCTGCCATTTCTGCCTTCAGAAGGAAAGCAGTGCAGGATGGAGGGTTCCAGACAAATGTTCATTTCCAAGGGCTCCACTTGTGGCTGGAACTGTTTTGTTCCCTGCACTGACTCAATGGCATCTGTTCCCGAGGTCTGTCAATGCAGGGGGAGAAGAACAGATTAGAAACTGAAGTTTCCTTCCCCTGTGGAGTTCCTTGAAGAACTGACAAGGACAGTTCTGTCAGGGGAAAGGATCCTGACTCCCCAGGAGCCTTTATGGAGGGACACTGGCTGCTGTTGGCCCTGTTGATGGGCAGCTCCAGGCACTGTGTCTGCTCAAACCAAGTCAAAACTCAATGAAAAAACTTCCAAATAATTTTTAAAGAACAATGATGAATCTGTTAAATAATTCCCTCCCTGTTGAAGTACAGTTGATGTAAGCCTTGCTTTCTAGAGACTGGGATTTGACCTGTTTAGGGGAAATCTTTTAATTTGGTGGCCCATTGCTATAGATGCACTTAGGGAAAAACACTGAAATGTGAATTTTATCTACCAGCTAAAGGGTCACTTTTCTAGTACCACCTCTGCCATGCCCAGGTGATCCCAGAGGAGATCAGAGAAGCCAGCTGTGTGTTGATAGAGTGAGAGGGCTTCTCTTTACCAAGCTTCTTGTTTAAAATGCTTATCTCAGTCTCCCAGTCCTTTTCTTGATGTTGCTGCTTTGGTTTTTGATCTTGATTAACCCCTGGAAATTGTAGCTTTTCCTCTTGTTCTCTTGCTCTCATTAGCACTTTGTTGTGGGTGGGAGAGGATTCCTTTTAATTTGATTTTTGTGCTTCTCAGTAGCAGGTGCTGGCCCAGGCTGTGATGCTGTGTTGTTCCTGGCTCTGCTGCTGGGGCTGGGGCAGCTACCCCGTGGTTCATCCCAACCTGCAGAGCAGCCTGGCAGAACCCAGGGTCACAGCTCCAAGCACCTGCTGAGCTGGGTGTTCTTTGCTTTTTGCACTGCTTGGGGGACAGCAGAGGGTGAGGAGAAGGCAGCAAACCCACCAGAGCCATCCTTTAGAATAATCTGCTGCCCAGGTAAAGCTGTTTGGGCACTGCCTGGACCCTCCAAACACCTGCAGCTGATGGGACCTTTGGGGCAATGAGGATTTTGTGCAAGGCCACACTTGGTTTTTGTTGAGTTCTGAAGGATGGCTGAATGCCAGGCAGGTCTCAGGGCCTTCAGTAGCAGCTATGAACTCCAAATATTTTCCAGAGCTGGGCTTTTAGGTGGTGTAGAGCTGGGTTTAGTGGTAACCAACCTCCTCCCAGGACACCAGTTGTGTGCAGGGTCTGACCCAGAAGCAGCCAACTTCCAAAAATACCTGCTGAGGGGGGAAGTTGCAGCAATGTTTTGGTTAATTCAAGACCTCTTCTGTTTCTCTTTAACAACCAGAATGTGTTCCTCTTATCAGGAGGGCTACACACAGACACTTTTGGGTAGAGAAACTGCTGAACAAGTGCAGAAAGTGCACTGACTCTGGCAGCACAGGGATAAATTGCAGGAAAAGAACCCTCAGCTGCCAGTGCTGCAGCACACTGCTCCTGCTGGGCAGGAAATCGGGTTTTATAGTCTAGAAATAAGACATTTTAAATAATTTCAGATGTTAAGCTGTTCATCTAATTAAGACAGCTAAATGTCCGTGGCTTTTTTTCCTCTCTAAAAAGTTGAAACCCAGGAAGAATCTGTAAATGGCTTATGATTTCCTCGGGGATTGGAGCATTGTCCTTTGGAAATGTAGCACTGTTAGAAATCTTTAATTGCTCTGTAATCCTCAAAGGAATCACACAAAGGGAAGTATCAGGATTACACTTGTCAGGCTTTTGTTCTTTATCAGTATGAACGTTATCAGGCAGCTCCAAAGCCAGCTGAATGTCACTGCACCCTCCACATCAAGGCTGCTTTGCTCTGCCTTTTTTAAATATGTGATTTGGGTTTTTTTTTTTTTTTTGCCAATTCCTTGCATTTTTGTGATTTTTGTCAAGCTGTGGCTACTTCATTGGCTGAAGCTGTGAGATACCACAAAGCAATTTCAGGTGAATTCAGGTTATTGCCACCTCAGGCACACTTTGCACAGCTGTAACTGTGAGAACTGGTGGGTGAGGTTCAGGAACAGAGCTGGAAGATATGGCCCTGCAAGGGATTGTTCTCTTTTCATCTTTTTCTCTCTCTCTTGGTAATGCATTACTAAAAATGATTCTTTTCCCAGCAGCATCTTAGGTGTGAACTCGTATTTAAAACAACCAACAAAAGCAAAGCCAAAAAAATCCAAACAGTCCAGTGAAAACCCCCAAGCAACCAATCCCCAAACCACAAAACAGCAAACCCCCAGCACCTGCCAGCCCCAAAGGGAGGCAGAGGAAGCCCTGAGGAATGAGTTCACATTTGCACAGCTGAATTAGTGTCAGGATGCAATGAGCTGTATCCTGATTTCCAAGCCCACTTTGAGGGTGTTTTTGTTAAACTCAAATCACTGATCTGAACCATCTTTGTGAACCTTGGTTTCCTACCAGGGTCTTCCCTGAGTGAAGCTGTCTGGTTTTCAGATTCTTTACAGCTACTTCTTCTTTTTTATCCACAGCAGTTTCTCTTTTATCTTTGTTTGCCTCAAGTTCTAAACAGCTGCTGAAGGTGGGAGATCACCCAGAGCAGCAAATGGTTGTGGTGCAGCTCAGTGCTCTCCTGGCTGGCTTGGACAGGATCTGCTGTTAAATTACCTGGATTTGTGTGCTGTGGGGAATTCCTTTGGCTGTGGAGCTGCCTCAGATGTCACTGCAGAGTGCTTGGTGTGCTTTATGTCCTGGGCCACGTGCTTTTTAGAGAGCCTGAGGAGCTTTGGTGACAGGCAGTGATGGAAATTGGGACCTGCTGGGTTCCACACAGGTGATTTCATGCACTGGGCTGTCATTCCTTAAGGCATTTTGGGTCTCCCTCCTGCTTCCACCTGAACTCCCTTGGGATGATGTTTGCTAAGTCCAGCTGCCAACTCTTGATACACCTCCTGATCCCCTGCAGGGCAGCTTTTTACTTCCCTTGCCCCCTCCTCCTTTCTCCCTTCCATCCAGAGGGATGCTGTGTGAGACTAGGCTGGCTGGGAACAGCAGAAGTTAATATTGCAGCCCCTTTAACCCTGGCAAATGCACAAAAGAAGTTTTTGTTTTCCCTGATAAATCCTGGGGTTTTAGGTTTGGTTTCTTTAGGTTTGGTTTTGGGGTTTTTTGGGTGTTTTTTTTTATTTTTGGTGTTGTTTGGTTGGTTGGTTGGTTTTTTTTTCTCTTGGACAAGCATCATTAAATAAAAGCCACTGAGGGAGAGAGAGAGGGACAAGTGTGATCCTTGTCATCACCACCAGAATGCTTGGAGGGCAGTGAGTGGTGGGAGGAGAGCCCAGTGCAGGTGACAGGAAGGATTTTTGGTGCAAGAGGTGGCAGTGGAGGGTGGGGAAGGGTCCCTGATAAAATTCCAGCCAGGTCTGGGACTCCTGTGTGAAGCTGAGTCCAAAGCAATTGGATCTCTCCCTTCCAGGGAAGTATTTGTGTAGCTCCTCACTGTTCTCTCTTTCTCTGTTCTGGAAATTCAGGTGTAATTTACCCAGAGAGGAACAGCCTGCCCAGGGCACTGCACTTGCAGATCCTCTTGCAGGAACCTGGGATGGTTTTGGTGGCTGTTTGGTGTGGGTGTCTCAGGTCTTTGGTGGTGTTTTGACCCCAATGTTGGATTTAGGGCAGCAGAACATCCATGAAACTTCACATCTCTCCTCCAGCCACACGTAAATAGGGAGTAAAACTTAAATACAGGAGGTTGGGCTGTTACCAATTCCCTTCCCAGCTTTAATCTTCCTCTTTTCTGTCCCTTGCTGACGTTCACTGCTGCAACAGGACTGTCATTGCTCTGCTGCAAAGTGCAGCCTCAGTCCTTTGGGGAGAACCTGTAGCCTGACTCCACCTGCCCTAATTACAAAAGGTGCCAAGCTCAGCCTTATTGAATTTTTACCTCTATTTTACATCTACACTTGCATACAGCCACGTGTGGATACACAAGAGCATGAGTGTGTGTAAGTCTTTCATGGTTTTTGATAGGTTTATCTGTTAAAAAAAAGGAGAGAGGGAGGTTTGGATTCTTCTTTGCACACAGCAGAAGGGCTGGATGCCCTCAGTCACGGGGTGAACTTGGCACACAGGAGATTGCAGAAGGTGGTTGTTAGAACAACTTTGAAGAGTACATGGTGTTCTGAGTTCATCCACTGGCACTGCTCCCACAAATGGCATCGATTTGCAGCTTGTCTGGTTGTTCTTCCCACTCATTCACTGCTTCCAGCAGTGTCTCCTCCTTTGTCCTTTTCTGATACAAGCAAGTTAATATTTCAGGTCCTTCTGGGCTGGGGCTGGAGCAAACAGTGTTGAGGTGAGCATCCCCTGCTGCTCCAGGTGCAAATGAGCTGGAGAAGGGTCTGAGGGCAGCTTGTTTGAGCCAGAAAAAGCCAATTTTCCATGCAGTGTTTGGTTGCCCTCCAGGTAACATCAATGGTGTGGCTTCAGTGGCAGCAGCAGCTCCTGCCCTTGTCTGGACAAAGACAATCCACAGGTGGCTCTTTTGTGCTCTTCCAGTGCTGGTGTTGGCCTTGAGGTACAGGTGAGCTGCCTGTCCCTTCTGCAGAGCCTCCTGAGCTAGCAGCAGGTGTCAGTGGTGGTGTTTCTTCTCCTCATCCCTCCTCAGGTGTGTGTCCTTTCACCCCTGCCCTCTGTGTCCTTCCCCAGCACCCTGGGCTGAGCTGGTGGCTCTGGGCAGTGCCTGGCCTGCCTTGGGGTGGCTGTTGCAGGATGGAGGGATGGAGTTTTGGCAGATGGTCTTTCCAGAGGGGTCTGTGCCCCTCCTGGTGTCACCCTGTTGTGTCTGGAGCTGTACCCTGTGAGGACAGGTCCTGCCTGCTCCCTTGATGCTCCTGGTGGGAGCCAAGCCTGGGCTGAAGAGAAGGCAATATAAATATCAGGCTAATTACCAGACAGTCCTTGTGGCTGCCACAGAGGAGGATTTGGAAAATGAAGAGTTCAAGCTGCATAATTTAATAATCCTTGGGGTCCTGCCCTGCTTGCCAGGGTCTCCTTGTAACTGATCTTTCACATTGTGTCAGCACAGGGGCCTCCCTTGGTGAGGAAAGATCTCTGCAGCAAGGAAAAATCAATGGGAGAGGAAGAAATGTGATGTGGGAGAGGATGACAGGTCCTTGGTTGGAATAGTGGCCATGGGGAAGAGGAGCTGAAGGCAATGAGGGCATCCCAGAATGGCTGGGATGGGAAGAGCCACTGGTGGAAGGAAATGTGCTCCTGGCTGGAGCTGGGGAGGACAGGCTGTGGCTGTGAACATTTGCACTGGACGTGTCTCCTCGTGCCTAGATCTGCTTGAGATCTCACTTGAAAAGAAATAATCTCCACAAGAAACTACTTGGAAATAATTTGTATTTTTAGTGGCTGCTCACTGTGAGAAAAGCCACCCAGCAGTTTGTCAGACTGAGGCTGAATTTGTCTGGGGAAGCAACATTTTCTTGCCAGCAAATCAACAGCCCCCTGAGCAGCCCCAGTTTCCTCCAGGAAGTCTCAGAGATGCTGAAGGCTGAGCAGGAGAATAACTCAGCACACTGGGCTTGTGCACACACCAGAACTTAAGCAAATAAAGTGATTTCTTGAATGCAGCTCAGAAAGGAATTTGTACTCAGACCAACTCACAGAATATGTCACTTGCTGGTTTTTACCTCCCAACTGGGTAATTTGGAAAGCTGTAAAGAACTGTCAGGAATGACTGTTGGAAATGAAGTCAAAAGAGGTCGTGAGAGTATAAATTGCTTTTCCCCTCCCTGTAAAAGATTTACAGCAAGGCTTTTTCCTCAGAAAGAATTTGTAAGGCAGGGTTGTGAATCATGTGCAACGTATGGGATGGAGGCAGCAAAACCTGCTTCTGTCACTATTTAATACTGAACTAAGAGAAGAGTGTGGGAATCATGGAATTCCAGACTGGATTGGGTTTAAAAGGACCTTAAAGCTCATCCAGTTCCATCCCTCTGTCCCCTCCACTTGATTTCTCAAACCCCCTCCCTGTCAGAATTAACTGGAGCAGTACAAAGAGCACAGATCTATTTTTAGGGAGGGTTGGGGTGTTTTTATTTGTTCTGTAAGTGTTAGGAACAAGAGAACCCCAGCAGGGCAGGAGGGCCCTCAGCCATGGTCAGGATGAGTTACAAGAAGCCCAGAGTGTGTGACACTGGAAATGGTTCTGTGCTCCCTGATCCAAATCATTCCAGCTTTGGAGATGCTGTTCCCGTGCAATTCCCTCCATTTAGAGGGAATGGGAGTAAAGGCAGTGCTGGATGACAGATTTCTGAGGGTGGGCTGGGGACAGAGAGGGATTTTGAGGATGAGGAGCCAAGGGGTCCACCCCGGTGCAGGGAACATTCAGCATTTTTGTAGGGCTGCTGAAATAGGGCACAGCAGCATTTCAGAGAGCTGCAGTTCCAAGTGAAATTCCCACTGCAGTGTGGGCTTGCTGAGCTTATTGCACGAGGGGAAAACCAAACAACACCAGGTGATGAGGAGGCAAAGGGAGAGAGAAGAGCAGCCAGGGCAGGGGGAGCAGGGCAGAGGACGTGGTGGGCTCAGCATTCAGGGAACTCCAGGAAAAGTGGGGGATTCTTGGAGGGAGAGAGGAACAGCAGCAATGGCAAATCCATCAGGAATTTGGAAGAGAAGCCCAAAAACGGGCAGTGAGGTGGAACTTATTGAGAGGCTTGTTAGGAAAGAGGAGGAGGAATGGATGTGACACGAGAAGAACAGAGAGGAACAATTGCCTCGAGCAAGAGCAGGGTTGGGTTGGCTTGAGGCTGAGGAGAACTGGAAAGGTTCCACTGGTTCTTTTTTGCACTGGAGCAAATGCTGTGGCTGTGTGTGTGCTGCTGGGGAGGAGTGATGCTCATGGTAGCCTGGGAAGGAGCTCAG
The DNA here is from genome assembly GCA_013399225.1 of Rhipidura dahli. NCBI lineage: Eukaryota > Metazoa > Chordata > Aves > Passeriformes > Rhipiduridae > Rhipidura > Rhipidura dahli. Next base: position 364,548 of record VXAC01001659.1, read on the forward strand.
GAGACAGCCCTGGGTGATTATGAAATCAGAGATAGAAATAAACTCTCTCCCCAGGCAGGGTCAGTGAGATCTGGAAGATAATAATGCTATTTCTTGAAACATTTGGTTATTAATGGCATTGTGGAGGTGGTTTTGTGTTGTTTGCTGCAGCTGTGGTGGGTGATTAGAATGTTAAATTTCCCTTTTCATGGCCAAGGAGATAATCTAGTGTCCTCTAAACACAAGTGGATTTTGTTCATTTTTAAGTTCAAGCTGGATCTCTGAGTTTTGTACTTTTACAAACCTGGAAAAATAAGAAAATCTGTTCAAAAGGCTCACTGGGCAGAGGAGTCCAAGGATTTGAATGTGGCTTAAGGTTGAAATGATTTTAAATACTCACATTGCATGAGGCTTTTGCTTTTTCCTAAGCAAGAAGAAAAATATCCAAATCTCTGAACAGCTGATATCTCAAATGGTTTGTTTAAAAAATACAGAGTAAAAAAGTGTTGTTTTCAGGGCAGAGCTGCGACTCAGAATGTTTTTGATCTCCAAAGGAGATGCCAATAGCCAAAACCAAATGGGTTTGGCAGATTTCCACGTGCAGGAAATGTGGAGCCAGTGCAAAAAAAGGCTCTAAAACCACAGGGTGTGAAGAGGGGAGAGTGTGGTGAAGGTTGAGAATAATCCTGCAGATGATCCAAATGAGAGCCCTCACACTTCAGTGGAGAGGAACTGTTTCATTAATTATTGAATCCCAAAATTATTTGGGTGGAAGGGACCTTAAAGCCCCTCCAGTTCCACCCCTGCCATGGCAGGGACACCTCCCACTGTCCAGGGTGCTCCAAACCCTGTCCAACTTGGCCTTGGGCACTGCCAGGGATCCAGGGGCAGCCCCAGCTCCTCTGGGATAATTAGTAAATGAATAATTGGGATTATTAATAAATACAGAGATTGGGAACTTAGCTGATTGTACCCAGGGGGAAAGCACAGTTTGGATTTCCCTGTGTGCAGTGTTTGGGACCCAGAGATTTTCCATGCTGGATTCCTAGGGTGTGTTTAGATGAAAGTATCAAAGATTTCCACAGCACCTGTGTGTAAAGAACAGTCCAAGATCCAATTTCTGCAGGCACATTTTGGGAATTGCAGGCACATCTTGGGAATTGCAGGCACAGTTTGGGAATTGCAGGCACATCTTGGGAATTGCAGGCACCCCTTGCAGGGGTCTCTGGGTCTGGTGCTGTTGCAAACCTGGAGATTTTAATGGCTCCTTGGGAAGGAGGTTTGGAAAAGGTCTCCCTGTGCCCTCTGCTCTGTCAAAAAGACACAGTTTGGAGCTAAAAAACCCTCCCTGAGGCTGTGTTTAAAGTTAAAATTTAATTCCCTTTTCTACACATTTACAAATTTCATCGTTTCTGAAAGGGCTCAGGAGCCCCTTGGAGCACAGTTAATTTTATGCACTCATATATCACCAGAATTGTGGAACAGGATCTGGGACAGTTTGAGTGTTTCTCTTCTTTATACAAATTAAACTCAGTCAGGTGGTGCCTGGCTGAGAGGAAAGGTTTGATTTTAACAGCTGAAACTCTTAACCTGCTTTCAGGAGGAGGAAGGTAAATTACAGAGCCAAGAACCTGTGATAAAAAGCTGGTCATAGAGGAGAGAGATAAACCAGAACATCTTTAAGAGCCCTTTGGGGAGCCTTAAGGGGCTTTGTTGCTCCATAAATGTATGTACAAAGCTGAGGGGTGGTGGGTTTTGTTTTTGCCCTTCTATCTAATTAGTTAAAAATTTGATGACAGAACAAAACATCCCTGGTACCTGAGCAAAAAACAAAGGCTGGGGCTTGTAAAATGAAGGTGCTTTAAATTTCCTTGTGCAGTTTTCCATGCAGAGCAGCTGGTGCTGGCAAAATTCAAGTTAACATTGGCAAGTCCATCTGAGTTTTCTGGACTCATGGCAGAAGTTTTGGAGCTCCAGATGTTCTGGCTGCATTGTCCATTCTGTGCACGTGGAGCCTTCTGAGCAGAGGGATCTTGGTGCAAGTGGGGGTCACTGAGCTGGGTGTTTTGCACAAGGCATAATAATAATAACAACAATTACAGTAACAATGTTATTGTTGTTGTTATCATTACATATTATTATATATTACTATATCATTATATCATATTTATATTGTTATATAATTTATTATTATTCGTTCTTGTTATNATTAGTAATTCTGGTGCTCATTCTGGTGCCTGGTTCATGCTGCCCTGGCTGTGTGGGAGCAGCAGCAGCTGCTGGGAGCTGTTCAGCCTCCCCGCACCAACGCTGGGTGCTCCTGGCAGGCTCTGGGTGCTCCTGGCAGGCTCTGGGTGCTCTCTGATGCTCTGTCCCCGTTGCAGGTGGAGGCCCTGACCCACCAGCCCAGAGCCACCACGGTGCACGCTGTGAGGGACTCGGAGCTCGCCAAGCTCCCCGAGGGGGCCCTGATCTCCATCAAANGGGCTCTGATCTCCATCAAACGCAAATTCCCCCAGGTAAGGGAACCAAAAGCATCTTCCTGCTCTTAAAGTCAAGAGTCAAACAGGGTTAGAAGGGGAAAAGGGATTTTCCCTTGGGATTTATTTGCAGGACCCTCAGGTGCACCAGGGCCAGGTCGAATGCACCTCCCTGCACCCCGCAGTGCCCCTCCTAAAAGCTCTGCTCTGACACTGGAGGTGTTACTAATTAGCAGATCTAGCAAAGATTCCCCAAGGAGAGGCTCCAATGAGCCCCCCTCCCCAAGGACCCTTCCCCTGGATGGTTCTATCTCAGGTTACAGAATGTGTTCTGGAGAGGCCCTTGGGCTCTGGGCACACTGATCCCTCACTGCAGAGCTTCTCAAATGTTTCCTCTCCCAGCTTGGCAAACAAGCCCAAGAATGGAGGCAAAAAGGTATAAAAGAAAAGACAAAAATCATCCTGACACCAAAGGAATTGAAAGTATTTTCCTGTCTCTCTCCAAAGATGTCTGAGATGCTCAGACTCCCCGTTAGTCCCACATCCTCCAGGTGTTCTGTGTGCTCTGAGAAAACATCCCCTGCTCCTTGTCTGCCTGCTGGGATCCATCCCAGGCTTCCCCAGCTCTCCTTGCTCTGTCCTCCAGTCAGTTGTAGCAGGTTTTTATTGCAGGGCTGCTCTGTGGATCTGGAAAGGGTTATGCTTAAGTGCAGGATCTTAGCAAGGTGGAAATCACTCAGTGCTGCTGATGGGAAATGGAGGCTTGGCTTCTAAAATCCCTTTAAAAATGTTCTTCATTCCCTCCTCCTCACTGGGGCTCAGAGTCCACCCTTGCTCCTCTGTACCTTTGTTTCCAGAGCTTTGGTATTTGGGGTTGGTTTCCCTCTTCCTGCTGTTTTAGGTTGTCAGTCCTCATTCTGCAGCTGCCAGATCTGTGTCCTGAGCACTGTGGTTGCTCCCTTGGAATCCATCAGCTCATCCATCTTCTTTAATTCACCTGACATTATATCTCTCTCCTGCAAATGTGGAGACTGACGGACTTGAAATGTAATTTTTCTGTCCCTAAGTGCATCAGGGACATTATACCAAGCACTAAATCATTTCACTGGCCTTAAAGGAAATTCTTTAATGCTGTTACTTCGAATGATTTCTGATTTGTCATTTTCCTGTCTTTAAGACCTGGACTTTTTATTTTACCATATTTCTTTTGAAAAATCCTGCAAAAATAACAAACCTAATTTAAATACTTGTGTTCTCTTGCTTTCCTAACACCTGTAAAAACTTTGTTTTCTTAGTACCAAAACTGCAGGGTTTTATCTGTATCATTACCAGGAGAATTTAATACTGGCAATAAGTGTTCAGAAGTCATGTCAATGAAAAATTCTCTTCCTGGTGGTTTCCCTGTAAGCATTATTTTTGCTGAAGTGTTTCTGAACTCCTGTTGGGGGTTATTAAAGCACTTCTGCTCCCTGGAGCTCACTTGAACCTGTGTGTTTATTCCTCTCTATTCAATGTGATTCCCTGCCCAGGATCATGAACTGGGGGCATCCCAAACATGTGGCATCCACTCTGGAGCTGCTGTCAGCCATCACTGTCCTTTTGACTGACCCAGGGAGGATTCAAACCCTCCCTTCTGCCTGGGCAGTGGATGATTTTAAATGTAACTGCTGAACACATGGACTGTAAATTATCAGTATCCCACTTGGAGTTGGAAGGGACCTTAACATTTATCCTGGAACCTTCCCCTGCCCTGGTTGCTCCAAGCCCATCCAGCCTGGCCTAAACATTGAGCTCTGCACTAAGGCTGGGTTCTAATTCTGCCTCTTTATCTGGGGCAGGAATTTATTTCAGTGTCTCTTCTCTCTCTCTTCCCTTTTCTGCCAGCTGGCAGAGTTGTTTTCCCTTGAACAATGATCTCTGTGGAGCTGTGAATCTCTTTGCTTTGCAGTTAAAATTGAGCCTGAGTGTTACATTTATAGCACAATTCAAAACATTTATTTGTAATAGAATTCAAATGTCTTCCCATGTCTACAGAGTACAGCCCAATCAGCCTCAAATTCCTGACCTTTTTCAGTATGGAATTGGTTTTCTCTAGACTTGCCTATAGCCTGGCTAATTAGTTGCAATGAAACAAAATGCTAAAATAGATATTTTAAGGAAATGTGTTGCAACACAGGTTGTTAGAAAGATACATTCGTGCTGCTGTTTGAGGTCTCCAAATTCGAAGTAGATGTTAAACTGGTATAAAAAAATGTGAGAACTTTTTTTTTTCTATAGGATTATTTTAGAACCCCACTAGAAATAGAAAGAGGAACATAAGATAGACTTTATGTAGGTGATTTATGCAGTTAATGCCTTCAGACTCTCTAAAGAATTTAAGGTAAAATAGTTTAATATGGTTTCAGAGTCCTTGTGTGTTCTCTTTTTGGCTGTTAGCTCCATCGTGGAGTGGTTTGGGTTGGAAGGACCTTAAATCCCATCCCATTCCACCTCTGCCATGGGCAGGGACACCTCCCACTGTCCCAGGCTGCTCCCAGCCCCAGTGTCCAGCCTGGCCTTGGGCACTGCCAGGGATCCAGGGGCAGCCCCAGCTGCTCTGGGCACCCTGTGCCAGGGGCTGCCCACCCTGCCAGGGAACAATTCCTGCCCAAGATCCCATCCAGCCCTGCCCTCTGGCACTGGGAAGTCATTCCCTGTGTCCTGGCACTCCAGGTCCTTGGACAGAGTCTCTCTTCATCTTTTCTGCACCTTCAGGCACCCCAAAGCTTCTCCTCTCCAGGCTGAACAATCCCAGCTCTCCCAGCCTTTCCTCCCAGCAGAGCTGTTCCATCCCTCTGATCCCCCTGGAGCCTCCTCTGGGCTCTCTCCAGCAGCTCCAGCTCCTTCCTGTGCTGCTCCCAGGGCTGTGGCAGCTCTGCAGGTGGGGTCTCACCTGAGCACAGGGGCAGAACCCCCCTCCCCTGCTGCCCACACTGCTTTGGATGCAGCTGAGAGAGGAAGGACAGAAGTGAGAGGGAGATGAAGTGATGGAGCAAAACTCTGGGGCAGAGAGCTGGGAGACAACCAGAATATCCAAAGTAAACTTTAAAGGATCTTACTGGAGAGAAGGGCTTGAGCTGGAAACTGATAAATGGTGTGCAGAGGACAGAGGCTGGTTCACTTTATTAGAGAAGGAATCCAGGCATTAGAGGATCTAAAGCTGCCCATGCCTGTAGAGTGACATGCAGTTACAAAAAAACCCCTAAACTGTGCTAACAGAATGGTTTTTGAAGTGCAAAAATCCTGACATTTTCCTTGATGATGGAAAAGCTTCAGCACCAGCCTGTGGCAGCACATCTGAAGGCAGAGGCAGAGCAAAGGGAGGGAGTCTGGAGGACAAGGAGGTGGCTGAATGCTGCTTAGAAATACTGACCTATAAAGACAAAAAGCCTGTTGTGAAAGGTTAAGGGAAGACATGGTGGCTATTTTCAGATGGATGAAGTTGTCTCGTGCTAGAAAGGGCAGGAGCTGCTCACCCTACTGGAACAGAGCAGCTGGGACTGAACTGAGCTGGCAGCAGTTGGATGGTGAGGAAAAGCTCCTTCTGCTCCCCAGAAGGACTAAAAGATTGTTACTTGTTTTTATAACCTCTTCCAAAATGATCAGTGGCTTAATGCTTAGTGCTGAGCTGAGGGATATGGACCAAATGAATTCTCTCTGTCCTATTTTCTTGGCAGTTAGTCCAGGAGAGTGATTTATACCCAGGGTTTATGATGTTGTTTTCCCCATTCAAGCAGAAGTAATAAAGTAATGAAGGGATAGCAGGTGCAATAGTTCTGAAATAATTGACTGGGTAGCAAGAGCTGGCTGGTGATTCAGCAGAGTGGTGGAGGAGGATTTCCCCCTGCAAAGCAGAAAAACACAGGACAAAAAGCAGCTCTGCCTCTGTCAGCTCCATGCCCCTGCACTGCCTGGTGAGGGGGAGCTGGCAAGAGCCTCACTTGGTGAATAATGATCAGCAGCAGTGCTGGTGCCCTGAGTCAGGTGAAATCCTCTCTTAGTTCAAGGGAGAACTGAGTTGTTTTGGTGTTCTCTTGGCAACTTCTGTAGAGCCTGCATGGGCTCTGTGTGTGTTAACAGCCAAAAACTGGGCAGCTCCTGAGCTTGGGTTCCTCTCTCACTTTGTTCCCTTTGAGCTTTACAGAATTTTGGAACCACAGAGCATCCTGAGCTGGAAGGGACCCACCAGGATCATCCAGTGCAGCCCCTGGCCCTGCCCAGACCCCCCAGCAGCCCCACCCTGGGCATCCCTGGCAGCGCTGCCCAAACGCTCCTGGAGCTCTGGCAGCCTCGGGGCCGTGCCCATTCCCTGGGGAGCCTGGGCAGTGCCCAGCACCCTCTGGGGGAAGAACCTTTCCTGATCTCCAGCCTGAGCCTGCCCTGGCCCAGCTCCAGCTGTTTCCTGGGTCCTGTCACTGTCAGAGAGCAGAGATTGGAGCTGCCCCCTCACGAGGAGGCTCCAGACAGTTCCTATGGAGGGTGAAAAACCCTTTAATTTTAGGAGTTAGTGGGAGGACTCCATCCTGCAGACACTTCCCCAGCCATGCTGTGTTTGTAGGTGATCCAGGAAGGGTTCCAACTCTGGAATGCATTGTAAGAAAACATTAGCTGGGAAGGAAATTGTGGGACGTGGGTGGTGCTTGCCAGTGAGAGCTGTGTGAAATGAGGGAGATTGTGCTCTGTTAGTCCAGGCAGTAATTCCAGTTCCTTGAGCTGCAATGGACAACCTGGAGAAGTGAAATGGCTCATTCTTGGGGAAGATCCATATGATTGCCTTCTGTTTTGTCTCCTGGACAGCTGCTTTGGTCCTGGGAGAGATAGGAGCTGATCTGCTGGGATCTTCATGTGACCAACCATAGCTCAGGTTATTCTGAGGGCTGGAGCAGATGGGTGAGCGTGGGGAGCCTGACCTCAGTTATAAATAACAGCCAAAACTTGTGATTCTGTGCCCAGAAATGACAGATGTTGATTTCTAGATCCTGCTCAGTCTGCAGAAGTCAAGCCTGCATCGTTGCTGGCTTCTCAGGAAAGCATCTCAACTTGAGAGATGAGCATTGATTCACTCTGGATATGGCATCCTAGACATTCCCAGTGGAAAGTGGTCCATGGTGCCAAACTTAATGGCTTTGTCCACCCTGATGGCCCCAGCTCTGTAGCCCAGCCCTCAGGGCTCTGTGCCAGCCAGAGCATTTGCTCCCTGGCAGCCTCCGGGCTCATTTCTGGTGCCGTTCGAAGCTTTCCAGCGTTGCAGGAGTGGAAAGGAATTGATTCTTTCTATTTTCATCCCTGCCTTCAGTTCTGGAAAGTAGGACAGGGAACCAGCTCACGATTCCTGGCACCACAAAGCAGCACTGAGGCAGCAGCGAGAGCCCAGAAATCTGTGAGCAGATCAGAGATGTTCCAAAATCGCTGCAGAGCTGGGCTCACATTTCCTAGATTAGCTCTGCCTCTCCTGAGCTGAGTTAGTTTTTAGAATTCTAACTTGAAATTTAGACCTGCTGGTTGCTGATGGAAATGGTGCTGAGAAGCTGCTTGGGAGCTGTGGGGGCTGAACTGTGAGACAACCTTTGGCGTGCTGGAAACGCGTGCTGAGAAACAGAAAGAGTTTTTCTGCATCTTCCTTTTAATTCTCTGAGTCTGCCCTTGGGGTTTAAATATATTCAGAGCCTGTCATCCATCTCCAACTGGAGTTGTGCTATCTTTATGTGAGTATTTGAACCAGAGGCTCTCTGAAGTGGCTGGAGCCTTCCCCAGGGTGATGTGCCTTACAAAGCGAGCTCTGTAACGTGCCCTCTTTCCAAAATGCTGCCCACAGGAACTGGGCAGGGTGTGCGTCACCAATTCAGCTTCACGTGGCACTGGGGAATAGGTCAGGAGAGGCTGTGCTGCTGGATTTTCTTCTGGGTTTGTTCTCCTGGTCCATTCCAGTTCCTCGATGGAGTGAAAGTGGAGAGAAGGAATTCAGCGGGAGCCCCGTGGGCACTGAGCGAGGCTGGCAGGACGTTTTTCTTCAAGGCACCATTGATCCCCAGCCTCAGAAGCTCAAAGAGAGCCCCAGGATAAAGCTTCAGTTCCTCCCTGTGCCTCAGCAGCATTTGAAAAGGTGCCAGGAGCTGTGTGAGGATTTGCTTTGTCACAATGCTGATCAAAGGTCCCAAGCTTCAATGGGAGACCCCTTGCTAAGCTCCCTGATTCCAGGACAAGCCAGTGCTCATCTGATCTGGGGCCACGTGAAACTTCAATAACAGCCTGGTTTTATTCAAGCTGAGGATCTAATTTACCTCTCCTCCTCCCTTGTCCCTCAGAAAAAGCCCTTAAGAAAGCTGGTGGGAGATAATCTCAGCTCCTGGAAAGAGCTCCCAGAGGCTGTTCTGTGGATTTGTGTGGCTAAAATGGCTGTTTGCACTGTTTTACTCCAATTGGTTTTGTTCTGTAGAACAGAAAACCCTTGGCAGGCCTGTTTCTCATTCACAAGGTCTCAGTGTGGCACAAAACCCTTTTACAGCTCCTTTAACTAAATCCCATCTGGATGTGAAGCTCTGCAATTCCCCAGCAGATTGTTATTTAACATATTGAATTTATCTCTGGTGACCAATGACCCACAGGTCATTGAGCAGCCTCCCCAGGGAATGGGCACAACCCATCCCACCCAGCCCTGGGCACTGCCAGCGATCCAGGGGCAGCCCCAGCTGCTCTGGGCACCCTGTGCCAGGGCCTGCCCACCCTCCCAGGGAACAATTCCTGCCCAAAATCCCATCCAGCCCTGCCCTCTGGCACTGGGGAGCCATTCCCTGGGTCCTGTCCCTCCAAGCCTTGTCTCCAGGTTTCTTGCAGGCTCCCTTCAGGTCTAATTTTCTCTGAATCAAAAGTTACCTGAGATGGAGCAAGCTTTGTTTGGATTAGTTGTTGTCTCTCAGATAATTCAATTTGCAAGGCAATCCATAGCACTCACAGAACAAAATAAATGTCCATAGGAAAATGTTTTGCAGCTGAATTCTCTTGAAAATCACTTCCAAAAGAGCTTTTTGTTAATCAACTCCTGAGTTTCATAGTTGAATAGGAACAAAAGCTTTAACCAGAAGCCAGCCTTGGAAGATTAGCAGGGGTAGGTAATAGTTAGAAATATTTAAGGGGATTATAGGAAACACAGCACTGCAGAGTGACTGTAACCTCTTGGTGTGGGAATTGCAGTGGCTGTGGTGCTCTGATAACACCTCAGGGTGGATGGAGCCCTCAGCACTGTGCTGGCACCATCAGCAGCACAGCTGAAATCCTGCCTGGCCACATTCTGCTTTTCAAACAGCAATTAATCATCCTAAAGTAAGGGAAATACAGTCCCTTGGCATGTTGGTGTTCAGGCCTTGCCCTGCCATGAGGCTGCAGGTCTGTGGAGGAATTGAACATCACTTCAGCAGAGGGAAAATGAAAGGTTTCCCAGAACCTTCTCTGTAGCAGATGCAGGAACAGCCTGTCCTGTTAGGCAGGAGAGATCTGGGGCTTTGAGGAGCTGGGAGAACCCCCTGGGTCTCACTGGGATGGAGCTGATCCAGAAACAAGCAGGAACCCGAGGTGTTTGTAGGGAGAGGAGGTGGTGAGCTGGGTCAGGGAGGTGGGGCTGTGCCAAGGGAAGTTCTCCCCAGCACCATTTGAGAAACAGAAACTCTTTGTCTTGTTTTGCCCTGCACAAAAATGTTCTGGAGAGTTCATCTGAAAAGGAGGGTGGCTAGCAGGAGGAGGAGGAAGGGTTATTTCCCTTGTAAAATGTCTCACCTGAGCATCCTGCCCTGTCAGGGTTGTGAGCTGACATTTGCAGCGGTGTCTGCAGGAGCTGGAGGGTTTGGGGCTTTTGGAGAGCAGCACTGGTGCACCTGGAGCCCTGAGCAGCTTTTGAAATGGAGATTTACTCTGTTTTTTAGACCTGTAAGGTCAGATTTCATCCTTCTGGCCTGAAAACTCTTAAGCTTAAGCTCAGGAGAGTGGGGTTTTGTCTGCTTTGGGGGTATTTTTGATGGTGAACTCAGTCACCTCCCCAGCCCAGGTCGACCCCACGGCTCCAAACTCTCTCCATGAGCCCCTGCAGAGCCCCTTTAGGTGTTCTGTGACCTTCCTGAGCCACCTCCCAGCCTGGGCAGGCAGCAGTGGGCGAGAAGCTGAGTTGCCTGGCCCAGTTTGGGGAGCTTTGAGCAGACCTGTCCTGAGAGCCAAGTGTCCAGTGCTCGTTACTGTGATTAGCTGTGATTAACTGAGCTGGGTGCACTCACTGCCACTGCTGCTCCTAACCACCAGGAAGGATTAATTCAACTGCCTCACCCACCAAACCCAGCTCAGCTCCATCTCCAGCACGAGGGGTCCCAGAACTGCTTTTGCTTTACAGGCAATTAACAATCCTCACCCAAATTAGGAACCTCCCGGTGTCGTTTGATCCGTCCGGGCTCTGACTTGCTGCCTTCTTGCAGATTTTTCTGCAAGCCTGAAATTGAAGCTGCCTGCTGCTGTGCCAGCAGGAGGGCTGCTGTTTGCAGAGCTGGGTGCCAGGAGAGGCTGTAAAACCCAGGATGTGCTGTAGGGATGAGCACTGCAGGCGCTTCCCACTGGGAAGGCTGGCGAGCCCTGGGTGACGGTGACATCCTGGGAGTGAGAGAATTTTGCTTCTGCAGGTGTCTGGGGAAGTGTTCTAGGCTGTTCTGGCTCTGTGATTGGGAAAGACTGGTGTTCCTATGGGAAGGGGTGCAGGAGGCTCTGGGAAAAGCAGTGCCCAGGCTATGCCTGGCTCGGGAGCGTGGGGCAGTGCTGGGGGCTGCACCCCCAGAGGATGGACACTCGCTGTGCTTTCCAGTGCCCAAACCCTCACTGCCAGTTCCCAGAGCTTCCCCTCAATTGTTAAAGTTGGAAAAATCCCCCAAGACCATCGAGTCCAGCCCTTCCCCCAGTACCACCACGATCACCACTGATCCCTGTCCCCCAGTGCCACATCCACAGGTTTTTTGAACACTTCCAGGGATGGTGACTCCACCATTGCCCTGGGCCAGTGCTTGAGCTCCCTTTCATTGGAGAAGGTTTTCCTGATACCCAACTGAACTTCCCCTGGCACAGCTTGAGGCTGTTTCCTCATGTCCTGTCACTTCTCACCTGGGAGAAGAGACTGAGCCCCTACTTGAATTTCCTACAAAATGCAGCTGAACAGGAGGGTTAAGGGGCTGCTGAGTCACAGCCCAGGTCCTGCACCGAGGTACCCACCCTGTACCTGCCCTTCTGCCTCCATCTCCCCCAGACACACCTGGAATAACTGTTCCCTTCAATCCCTGCCATTCTGTTCCTAGCCCAAGGGCTAACTCCTGCTTGTTCTTCCTCCTCCTTGTTCTTCCTCCTCCCTGCCCCACCCATCCCTGTCCTCTCCCACATCCCTTGGCTTCCTTGTTGTCTTTGGGCTGCACTGAGCTGTGCTGCTCCTTCCCGTGCCCTCCTGCTGTGTGGGAGTGAGAATAAAGGGGCTTGGAAACCTGGAGGATGAATTTTTCCTCTCTGTTTTCAGTTCTCCCCCAGTGCCCTGACTTTGGGGAGAAGCTGCTCTGCTGCCCTGCACAGCGAGGGCTGTGGGTCGATCAGGTCAGGTCTGTTGTCAGTGGAGAGGTGGGATTTGTATTGATTTCTCCCCCAGAAGGATGGGCAAGTCCCTTTTAAAGGAAAACATTGCCTTTTTGTGAAAGGATATCTGGCGTGTGGAATATAAAACTCTGTGGAAATTTCAGTTCTGAGCTCGGATCCCAAATTGATGTTCCTTGGACGTTGCCATGACTGCGACAGAGTGACTCATCCCGTTCTGGGGAGCAGCTTTGCTTGTTGTACAAAGTCACCAGGGAAATAATTTTCCCTATCTATACATACCAAGGCTGTAAGGTTTGCTCCAGCAAACAAGACAAATAATATTTCCTGGTAATAGGAGCAGCCAACTGGAAAATGAGACCAATAGGGTCTATTCTTAGTTCCATCATTAACCTTGGACATATTTTGTAACTTAGCTGGAGCTCTCCTTAGCTGCCTGTAAAGCAGAAAAAAGTTATAAATACAGGAGATGGTTTTAGTAAGTAATTAAAATTCTGATGCTTAAGTGCTTCAGAAGTGTAAAATGTTCATGGCACCTCCCGAAACTGCTGAAGGGAAGTCCTGCTGTGCTGCTGCAGGTTTAGGTGAAGCCTGTGAGCTGGGCATTGAGCAAATGTGCTCTGGGGGCAGATTATCTCCTTTAGCAAGAGCAGTCAGTCTCTGTTTTTGTTATGAATTCCCTGTTTCCCTGAATTCTCCCCGTGGCTGGGGCAGTTTGGGGAATCCCAGAGCCACGGAGCTCAGTGGGGTTCAAGTGGCAATGAGTTGTGTGCTTGGGTGATCCTCAGATTCTGTTGTATTCTGGACAGATGGAAGCATTTCAGATCCTGTCTGAGATTGCAGGATGAGGCTGGGAGCTTTCCTGCTGTCATTCCCGCATTGGTGTGGCAGTGGCCATGGACACTGGGCTTTATCCTGGTCACTGAGGAGATGTTCATGTGGCATCTTCAGCAGTCATGGCACAGCCTCAGAGAGGTGAGGGATGCCCCTGCATCCCTGGAAGTGTCCCAGGCCAGGCTGGACAGGGCTCTGAGCAGTCTGGGACAGTGGAAGGTGTCCCTACTCACTGCAGGGGTTGGGCTGGATGGGCTTTAAAGGTCTCTTCCACCCCAAACCATGCTGTGAAATCCCTGAAATAACCTTGGTTAGCTTTTATCTGTGCTCCACTACAAGTCACCCTGTGCTGGAAGCCTCCTGTTTGCTCTTGCCCCATTTCCCTTAGAGAATTTAAATTATTTTAGTGCTTCATACACAGCATTCCAAAGTGCAGGGCAATCTGCTGCCTTCCATTTCATTGTTAAAGCAAGATGTAGAAATGATTCAGGTGGGCATCCTGACCTGCCCTGGTGCCCTCATGGCCCTTGGTTTGGAAGATGCATCCTGAAGTGCCTGCTCCTGTAGAGCCAACCTGGCTGCTGCTTGTTTTGCTTGTTAACTTTGGAGAACTTTGCTTGTGGCAGTTTTTGGTTTTTTTTTTTTATTTTATGTCCTCCTGAGCTATTTTGACCTTGAATTATTTGTCTGGGGGAGGATATTTAATGATTGCTCTATTAATCCTTAATGCATTTAAATATCTCTTCTCCTTATTTGGTGAAACATCTGTGTAGAGCTTTCAGAATAAACGCTGCCATTTCCATGTCTGTCACTTTCTGATATTGCAATGATTCCTCTTCTGCTTCCCCACATGTCAGGAATTATTGATTGTTCACAATGGAGAGAGGCTTGTCAGTTTGGAGATGCATTTGGCTATTGCAATATTCGTTTGTATTGATGTGAGTCCTGCTGGAAAAACAGCTGGGAGAACATCTGTGCCTTCAAACATCAATTACCAAGCAAACATGATTGGAGGGAGAAAGCAATTTCTTAGGTGGTTTGCTGTGGTTCTGCAGGTGTTTGGGGGGTGTATTTATCACTTTTTTACCCAAATGTTTTAAATTGGCTTCTGCAAGACATTCACCAGGACTGGGGAAGGGTCTTTGAACACAGACTTGAACCTTTTTGAGCCTTTAGCACCTACAAAAGGTGGAGCTGTACAGCACCCACTGAGCACTGAGAGTGACTTAGAGGTGCAGGTGCACTGCAGAGAGAAATGAGGAGAGCTGAAAATGCAATTTGACATGTTTCCCCACATAATCAGGTTTTGGGGTTTTTTTTTCCCCCAGAGAAAAATCCTGCCTGTTCTGGGCTTGTTTTGTTTTCTTGTTTTTCCAAATTAAAGTAAAACAAGGTAGGAGAAATCAAGACAAATGATCAGTCACTGTACATTACAGCCAGGAAAAAAGCTGCATCCACAAACCCTTGAGACTCTGTGTGGCTCAGCTTGAGGGAACATCTTTAAAAAGTTTGGAAGTCTCCATGTGGATGCTCTACTTTCAGTACACTCTGCCTGAATGTTTCTTTATTTTTTCCCTTTCTCTCCCAGGTTGTGACCAGACTCATTCACTTGCTGGGCGAGAAGATCCTTGGCAGTCTGCAGCAGGGAGGTGAGACCCATTCCTGGATATTCCCATTGATGCTGGGGCTTCCTTGGAGCCAGACTTGCATCCTTCAATTTGGAAGCAGGCAGTGCACACTTGGAAAAAAAATTCATTGCTGAATTTTGGTCTGGAGAGGAAAAGGCTCCAGGGAGAGCTCAGAGCCCCTGGCAGGGCCTGAAGGGGCTCCGGGAGAGCTGCAGAGGGGCTGAGGACAAGGCAGGGAGGGACAGGACCCAGGGAATGGCTTCCCAGTGCCAGAGGGCAGGGCTGGATGGGATCTTGGGCAGGAATTCTTCCCTGTCAGGGTGGGCAGGCCCTGGCACAGGGTGCCCAGAGCAGCTGGGGCTGCCCCTGGATCCCTGGCAGTGCCCAAGGCCAGGCTGGACATTGGGGCTGGGAGCACCTGGGACAGTGGGAGGGGTCCCTGCCATGGCAGGGGTGGCACTGGGTGAGCTTTGAGGTCTCTTCCCACCCAAACCAGGGACTGTAACAGCTCTGGGTCCACGTGGATGGTGGTTTGATGCTGTCTGTGTACACGTGTGTCATGTTGGCTTTGGCAGATTAAGGTTAAGTGGGTGTGGGGATGGAGTGATTTGCAGTTGAGACAGAGAAGTGCTGCTGCCTGTGTGCAGTGAAATTTCCCTGGAATTTCTTGCCAGAGCAAAGTAAAGGGAGCACTGGAAACAGCAGCTGTAATGGGCTGGGATCAGAGCACTGTGCTCAGCAGCAGCAGCATAAAGACTGGCTTAAAATGCCTGTATTTGCAGTATTTTAATGAATTGTCTGGGAGGAAATGGCCTGCCATGGGTTGGTTCTGAAGCTTTGTGTTTGTGGCAGTGCCAACACAAAGTCTCTTTACAGACTGAAGGGAGTAAAGGGAATTTTTCCCAATTTTCTCAAGCAGCATTTAAAAGCAAGCAGATGCCCCTTAAGTGCTGAGGGTGTTGTGGGGCTCTTTGATGCTGAGCATTGTCTGGGTTTTGGTTGGTTGATGGGGGGGCTTTAATGACTTCAGTTGCTGGTTTTGCCAAATTCCAAGGAGGCTGAACATGAAGGTTGCCAAATTTGCTGTTTGGGAGCAGTCTGGGGATGGGAATCTGCTCTTTCTTCACCTGCTCAGCTTTCTGGGTGCAGCCACTTGAGCACAAAAGCCTGGGGATAGTTGTACTTGAACTTCTGTGGCCCAGGGCAGAGTCTGGGAAATGGGGCAAAATGGGGAAAACAGAGGAAAATTAGTAAGAGTGAGACAGTCACCAGTGCAGTTCTGAGGAGGGAAGGGCCTGGGAAGATGAAGGGGTTGAGCTCTGATGTGTGACCTGCTGGAACCTATAGATATCTTCCTTAAGATCACCAAAAGGAGGGGGAGAACTATTTAATGGTCTGTGCAGAGCTGTTTGTTGGAAGATTTGGAAATTAATAACTCAATTGCTGAATGTATTTTATAAAAAAATAAGTTTGTCTGATATTTCTTTGTGTTCTGCAGTGGTCTGTCACTCTGGCTTGAGCCTTTGAATGGGTTTGCACAGGGAATATCAAATATTTCCATATGCCCAGCTCAAGAATTCATCTTGATGGTACATCTTAGGCCTTTGCTGGCTGAAATGAGATAAGCAGGATGTGAAATCCCAGCTTAAATCCAGATTTTTTTGTGTACTTGGAGCTGAGTCAACAGGCATTAGCAGCAGAGTGAGATTTTCTGAGAAGGCTTAGCTAAAGAGAAAAAAGAATATCAGAATAAGAACAGTTTGTAGAACATTGACCTTTTCCTGCTCTAAGCTGTCTGGGAAGATCTTGATCTTCCTCCCAGGCATTGCAGATTTCTCTCAAAACTGCTTTTCCTCTGCCCAGACTCTCTGTCCTTACTCACCAAATTATATTAGAGGTAGTTCTCAGGTACTTTGCTGTTACTCCAGAGGTTCTGTATTTTATTTTAATACTCCCAAGCTCTGCAAAAGTATCTGTAAAGCTCTGCACCTTGGAGAGGAGGGAAAACAGGTGGAGATGCCCATTTTCTGTAGGAGCTTTGCTGAAAACAGTTATTTCCTTCCTTAGGAATACAGTAAAAAAAAAAAGATTGTTAATTTTTGGAATATTTTGATACTGACAAGAGGTTTGGGGTAGTTTAAGCTAATTCCTTTTGTGGGATAGGTCAGTTCCACTGTTGTGCTAAAGGAATTTTAAGTGCCTTTTATCTTTGCCTTCCTGGGTCAGGTAAATCCACGTTTCATTGAACATATTCCTGGCATGTTTTTAACCCACAAATGCTGTACCAGCAACCAAAAATGATGGAAAGTGATCTTCACCCCTCTTAAAATGGAATCAGTGGGAACTCTGCTCTCCTGTGCTGTGGAGGTCTGTGCTGCCTTCCTCTGACTGTGGAGCAGTTTTATAGCACAGTGATGCTGCCTAAAGGTGTGAGACATTGAGTCTCTTGGCAACATTTAAAATAAGTCTCTCTTAAGTATTTAAATTGAGTTTTTCTTCAACATTTAAACATTAAGAATTTAGTTAAAAGATTAGGTGGAATAGGAAGCAAACACAGCAGAATCTAAACAATGGGATTGGTGATTAAGTGAAGAAACTGAAACCAGAATAAACTCCTCAGGTCTGGGAACTGATTATTGGTTATCTGATGTTGTTCAGCTGGGCTGTAACAAGAATCTGCAGAGGAAGAACCAGACAGTTATTGATGACCCCATTCAAACCCTGGTTTGGGAAAGGAACTGGGAGTTCTCCAAGGCCATATGTACTGTTAAAAACTAAGAAGGTAAAAAGGTCATAGCGAGGAAGAAGAGTTACTTCATCCAATGAGAGACCCTCCCCATAATTATGAGACCACAAACCCATTTCCTACAGAGAGCCACACATGCTCAGTGACTTTTTAGCTGATTTCCATACAGAGCAGGGAATGGGAGGTGTCCATGGTATTTGTGGTTTGAATATTTAGAACTTTCATGGATAAACAGACTTTGAATTGCTCTGTAATCTGGGAGCTATGCTTTTGGAGTGATCCTCACAGCTTCCCAGCTCTGGAATAAACATTTCCTTTCCAACCCAAACGAGTTAGAGAGTCTTTGTCCGTTCCAGTTGGATATCGATATTAGATCTGCATCCCTATTTATCAATTATCAATCAGGTGCCAGCCCACAGTGTGCAGCCAGCCTGGCTCCCTGATGGGCAGGGCTTTGTTTTCTCTGTGGCCAGGTCACCCCCTGGGCCTGCAGGGCTCCAGCAGCAAGTGGGACGCGGGGAACCCGGCCAGCAACCTGTCCACAGTGGCCATCATGCCCGTGTCCGAGGAGGTGCCGCTCACAGCCTTCACCCTGGAGCTCAAGCACGCCCTCAGTGCTGTGGGTGAGTGTTCCCCTGCTGGCATCATGGCAAAAAAAACCTCTGCTTGTTGTTTGAAGGGTGTTGTGTCACCTGTCAGAGGGGTGGTTGTGCTGTGGTGGGGGGTAGCAGCACCTGGGGGTGGTCATGGGGATGGGTGGGAGGTTTGGGAGAGAATCCTGTGGCCTTCCAGGGGCTGGTAAGAAATAGGAGGGGGAAGGGGGTTTTTAATATGGCCAGGTCCCCCACAGGACAATGGGGAATGGTTTTAAACTGGGGGCAGGATTAGATCAGAGATTAGGGAGGAATTCTTGTGAGGGTGGGCAGGCCCTGGCACAGGGTGCCCAGAGAAGCTGCTCCTGGATCCCTGGAACAACCTGGGACAGTGGAAGGTGTCCCTGCCCATGGACAGGTGATCTTTGAAGCCATTTTCACCCCAAACCATTCTGTGATTCTCCAGCAGTGATCAGGATCAGCCTTTTTCACGCTTCATGCTTCTCTATTCCCATCATTAATGTGCATTTAATTATAGTGGAAAACTTCGTTGTTTTAATGACTTGGAAATACTCAGCAGCCTCTCTGGCTCTCGTTCTGGCTGCCCTCAGCACTCCAGGAGACACAATCCCACACCAGGGCACTGTCCCCATGGCACCTGAGAGTCTGATTCTCCCCAGCTCGTGGCTGAGAGTCTTTTTCAGGTGAAAATCTCTCAGCTGAAAAGTTCCATCCAGCCAAGGGCTCCTCAGGCAGTTTTCCTGTGCTGTGGTTGTACACGAGTGGTAAGCATAACACTTGGTGGAAGAGGCTTGTGGAGGGGATCCAGATTGGCACTGGAAATCCAAAGTTTAGTCTGAAATCATTGTCCCATTTGTTGCCAGCTCGTTTGTCTGCCTCATGCCCACAAAACCATGTGTTCAGCTCACAGCTGAGTCATTAATTGCTTTATCCACGGGTGAAGTTGCTTGTGCAAGTTCCAGTTCCTTACAACGGGTATTTAATTCAGAATTCATTTTGTGTTCATTACTGGTGTTTGACATTTCCTGAACATCCTCTTCTCATCCTCAAATGCTGTTCCAGCTCTCCTGAGTGAATCTCCTTTGAGGAATTATTAATCTGCTCTCTCATGGCTTATAATTTTTTTAAGTACAGGTTACCTGATGCTTTACATTTATTGGTCATTTTCCTTTTTGCCTTTTGCTGCCTGGAGCTTAAAAATCTTCTGGGTTTTGAACAGGCACAGGAAAAAGCTGGTGGTGCTTGAGCTCTTTAACCTTCTGAAGCCTGAGTCTGTGTGCAGCCTGTGGTGGAGACTTCGTTGCAGTGAGAACTAATTTGTGGGTGTTTTGAAGATTCCTCTTATTTTGGAGATGGCAGAGAAATGTTACATCCACAGTGGAGCTAAGAGGGACTCCTTAGGGATCACTGCCAGCTTGTTTTGATGTGTGACAACACTGAGAGCCTGTAAATAAAACAAACAGAAACTCAAGTAGGTAGATGGACTGTTGAGGATAAAAATACCCATTTGGGCTGAGAGCAGGAGCCAAAGGGGGAGCTGGGTGGGCTCACTTGGCCTTTCCTCCTTCCCCCTCCTCCTTTATTTCCTGGGGCTGGGGTCTGTGCAGCCCTTGGCAGCTCGGGATGGTTCTCAGCACCCTTGGCACCTGGAGCTGTTGCCAAAAGGGAGCAGACGGCTCCCTTCCCTGCAGTGGGAAGAGGGAAGCGCTGTGGGAAAACACAGGGAGCCATCTGGTCCCCAACACCTCTGGCACAGGAGCTCTGTGCCCTTGCAGCCTCCACTCTGAGCTCCCAGGCAGTGCCAAACCTCTGCAGAGCTCTGCTGGGGCTGTTGGCAGCCTGCAGGTTTTCTTTCTTTATTTATTTAGCATAAGCAGCATTCTCTTTTTTACTCCTTTTTTTTTTTTTTTGGTTTGGTTTTGTTTTGTTTTTAACTTGCAGCTTTTGTATTTTCTCCTTTCCCCTTTGCCTGAGGGCTGGTTGGGTGTTCCCTGAAAGCAAAGCACTGAGGGAAGGGGACACCTCCCACTGTCCCAGGCTGCTCCCAGCCCCAGTGTCCAGCCTGGCCTTGGGCACTGCCAGGGATCCAGGGGCAGCCCCAGCTGCTCTGGGAATTCTATTCCAGGGCCTGCCCACCCTCCCTGGGAGGGATTTCTTTCTAAATTAAACCTCCTCTCTTTGAGTTTGAAGCCATTCCTCCTTGTCCTCTCTCTCCCAATTCTTGTTAAGAGTCTCTCTCCATCTTTCCTGCACCTTCAGGCTCTGCAAGGCCACACTGAGCTCACCCCAAAGCTTCTCCTCTCCAGGCTGAACAATCCCAGCTCTCCCAGCCTTTCCTCTGATGCCCCTGGAGCCTCCTCTGGGCTCTCTCCAGCAGCTTCAGGTGCCCCCTGTGCTGCTCCCAGGGCTGGGGCAGCTCTGCTGCTGCTGGCACAAGCTGTGTGATGATGCAGGATTTCTTTGGGATCTGGCAGCAGGAGATTTCCATGGACCCCACCCTGGGGCAGAACAGAATGAAAAATGCTCTGAGCTCTGCGGGCAGAGCACAGGGACCCACAGCTGTCCCCTGCTGTCCCCTGGCTGTGACAGCCCCTCCTCTGAGCCTGGGCCTTTGGGTCTCCCAGGAGGGATTCTGTGCAATATCCAACTTCCAGAAAGCAGGAGCAGAATTTTCCAGCTCTGGACTGGAGTGCCAGGAAGGGGGGCAGCTTTTTGTGCCGTGCTGCTGAATTCTGGTCAGTGCTCGTGATGTCTATTTTTGTTATTAATTCTTTTCCTCTTCATCATGGTGGAGCTGGGAGCATCTTTTGATAAGAAGTTCTTCTGCAGCATTCAGATTTTTCAAAAGTATTTGCCTGAGTGGTTTTTTTTTTTTTGTTCCTTTACTGAGACCAGCTCAAAGACACCACATGGCTGTGCAAATTCTGGTTCTATGTGGGAGCCCTCTGATCTTATAGAATTTCATACTGAAGTAGAGAGGGATTCAGATCCAACATATGTGTCTCTCTCATTCCTTTCTGCCCTTTAAATTTTCCTCCTTTTCGGTTCTAAAAATGTAAAATTTATTGGAGAGCTCACTGAAAAATCTTTGCTAATAATTTATTGGGGTTTTTAATTACAGTTCTGCCTGTCTTTACACACAGATTAGATTTAAATGTGAAATGTTCCCTGTGGTGCCTGAACCCTGGCACAGTTTGGTTTTTGTTTTTTTTTGCTGGGCAAGATCTTCTGACATGCAAACTCATTTATCAGTTATGTGACTTTACCACATAATTTTGTAGACTTTTATTAGGCCAAAAGTAAATTTTCTTTTGATAGGGTCCAACCAAGTAAATTTGCTCTGGTAAATTTTTTCCATGGTGCATTTTGTACTGGCCTTGTCTTTTGATGTGAATGTGTTTTTCAGGTAAGGTGGATTTGAAACCATTTCTGAGCCTCAGGAATTACTCTCTGCCCTCTGGGCTGCTCATTTCTCCAGGCAACTTTTGGACCATGTTTTATTAGACTTAGAACTAGGACACCTGTACTCCTGCCTCTGCATATCTTAGGAAAGTAATGTTTTATTAGGAAACAAATGACTGAAGTGAGTGCCTTGCTCATCCCTGGAAGGACAGGGAGGGTTTTTATGTTTCATGTGATGCTTTTTCCCCTCTCTGGGACAGGAGGTTGGAAGCTTTGCTGCATTCCCTCTCTTCAGTGCCCTTGAGAAAATCAGACCTCTGGTATTTGCCAGCTTTTCCTTCCCTTCCCTTCCCTTCCCTTCCCTTCTTTTCCATGGAATTCTTTGTTCTGTGCTTTTCTGAAGAACAGGTGGCTCTGGAGCAGAGCTTTGGGTGCTCTGTGAGGTTTTCCCAGGAGCCAGGATCCCTGTGCCTGGGGGGAGGCTGCTGCCTGCAGTTCTCTCACCTGAAGCACAGAAAACCTGGGATTCAGGATCCTTGTGACTTCCTGGCTGACAAGAGAAATCCCCCAGGCTACTGAAAGTCACCACCTGGGGCTGGAGAAATCCAAGAAGGGTGAGAAAGGCACTTGGTTCTCCTTGCTCTGATACTCCTCCCCAGCAATCTGCTGCTGGCTGCTGCCAGAGACTCCACAGGGCTTGGAGAAATGCTCCACGTTACCTCACATCACCTCTTCCCTGCTCCTCACTTGGAGCTGTTCTCCCCATGGCTGACACTGCTGCCAGAGCACCCAGGGGTGCAGGGATGAGTCCCTGGTGCCAGCTCCAGCTGGAGCTGCCCCTGGGGCTGATGCCAGGTGTGGAGAGAGGCTGTTTGGAGGTGTGTGACTGTGATCATGCACTGGGAGGCTGCACTGACACGTGGACCTGGGAGCTCCTGCCTGCAGGTGTGGCTGTTTGAGGGCTGTGGAGCTGAATCATGGAATGCTTTGGGTTGGAAAGAACCTTAAAGCCCATCCCACCCCTGCCATGGGCAGGGACACCTCCCACTGTCCCATCTTGCTCCAAGCCCTGTCCAACCTGGCCTTGGACACTTCCAAGGATGGGAATGATATTTTTTCATTACTTGGTTGTTCTCAGCAGTTGAGTTGAAATAACACTTTTGTTGGTTCTGTTTGCTGAGCTCACATATGTTGGTGTTCTTGGTCACATTAATGGAGGGGTTTTAATGGCTGATTAATTGAGAGCCTGCTGGAAACTGGGAGTGCAGAGCAGATGGTTGGTATTTCTGAGACAAAACAAGTTGGTTCTGTTGGAAGCTTCACCGTGTTCCGTGCTGGGGATGAGAGGAGGGCTGGGAATCTTTGTCCCGTGGCCCTGGCATGTGGAGGGATGGGATGCTGGGCTGGCTCCTCCCAAGCTGGCACAGCCAGGGTCTGTCTGGGCACCCTTGTTTGTGTCCTGTTCTGTGAACTGCTGCTCTCCCAAATCAGAAGTGAGGTCTGGAGAGGACTTCTGAGTCTCTCCAAGGCTCTTCTGCTGCTTGCTGGACACGTGTTCTCCACAGTCAGGGTATCTCTGACTGAAGAAGCATAAAAATCCACCCCAGCCCTACACCCTCTGCCTCTCCCCTTGGGTGAAAGCTGTTCTGACTGCAGGTCACTGCCTTTGATGGGTTTAGTGGTGTCCCTTAGGGCCCCAGTGCTTCACTGGGGGCTGATGCTCCTGGACCCCAGTGCCCAGCTGGGGGGTGACAGGCAGAGGTGCCCACGCTGTTCCCTTGGTGCTGTCTCTCTTCTTTGACATTTTTATTGCATCCTCAGCTCATTCCAGGCTGTTTGTCTTTGCCTGCTACACTTCCAGCAGTGCCAGAAAGCTCTGTGAGCCCATATCCTGGAAGAATATTTAATCCAGGGGTCTTTTCTGTTTAGCTGAGACCTCTGACACATTAATGAGCCCTGCTGATCACTGTGCTGCTGAACTGCTGCAGAACTGCCCTGCCCTCTGTCCCTTGCTGTTCTGGCTGTGCTGTGCCATCAGGATTCCCTCTGGGAGGCCTCCCTTATCCCATTTTGCCATTCAGAGTTGTACCAGACCAACATTCACACATCAGGTGAACAGTCAATCAGATGAAAGAATCTGCCAGTGTCAAAAATCAGGTGGTGACCCCCTGGCCCAACCCTGGGGCTGCTCCCTGCACTTGGGTGGTTCAAGGAGCAGCAGAGGGAGGAGGGAAGGACAGGCTGAACCCAGCTCTGCTCTGGGAATGTTGCTCATTCCCTCTGCCTGGGACCTGTTGCTTCCACAGGAACCAATTCCCAGAACTTCTCTTGGAGGATGAGGAAGTCAAATTCTGTTCTTGGGTCATCCTCCTCTCTATGCTTTCTCACCAGCTTTATCTTTTGGTCTCTGCTTATGGGATGGTTTTGTCCATTTCTGTTTGCTCTTCCTTGATAATCAGCACAGCAAAGAGCAGATGTTATTTGGGTATTGGGAAGTACAAGATGAAAAATGACACTTGGGAACTTTTTCAGGTCTGAGAGTGAAGTCACTTAAAGCAGAGTGAAGCCTTTGCAGCAGGACTTGAGCACTGAGGGGGAGATGAGTTGGCCCTGAAGGCCAGGACAGCCCGTTCCACATCTGTACCTGTGGGCTTTGCTTTTTGCACACTTAGGTGGCAATTTGTGACCTTCTTCCCTGTTGGTTGTTCCCAGTGCCTTGATTTTTACTGAACACGTTATAACCTTGCCTTGAGACTCCTCACATAATGAAGTGGTTTGTTATTTGGTACATAAATTTCAGTTCTGTTGTTAATGAAACAATGAGGGATTGCACAATGAAAACAGGAACACAAAGCCACTGCTCTGTCATGTTTTGTAAATGTGAATTTCTCTCTCAGTAAGAGACAGGTGATATTTTCTCTAGGTGTGCAGTTATTCCCTTAAGTTTTCTTTTCTTTGCATTTTATTTTGTATTTAGGTGCAGTCACTCTGCAACCTCCACCACATATGGCACAAATTGCTGCTGCAATAGAATGGCTAATAAGAAAATTAAACTAAAGTGCCTGCAAGAAGCTTTGTGTGCACCAAAATTCAGCTCAGATCTAAGGTTGTTGCCAGATGTGTCTGTCTTTAGTGGAGTTTGTGCCCTGCAGATTTGGGGGTGTCTTTGGGGTTGGTAGTGGTGTGGGTTCCTGTTGGCATGTTGAATAATGCTGCAGAGAGCTTGAGGATTCACCTGGGGAGCTGGTTCAGTGCAGGATGAACAAGTTCTGCATTTTGGGAGGTCACTGGAGTGGCTTTTTTCTTTGAAACCAGGATCCTGAGCTTCCTGTGGCTGTAGAGGCCTGTGGTGTTTTGGATGCTGAGTTTGTGAAAATGCAGCTGCAGCAGGAGCTGTCACCAGAGCCAGGCTGGACACTGGGGCTAGGAGCAGCCTGGGACAGTGGAAGGTGTCCCTGCCCATGGAGTAGAATGAGCTTTAAGGTCCCTTCCAACTCAAACCATTCCATGATCCTGCATGACACCAGGAATGGGACAGCAGAGCTTGCAGGTTGTGGCTGATGAATCCACAGAGCTCTGGGAACGGGGGGAATGGGAAGGTGGGTTCCTAGAGAGCTGTGGAAACTTCTGTGAGGGTTTTGTGCCAGCCCTGATCCATGCACTGATCCATCACTATCTTCAAAACACATTCATGGAATTGGATTCTTGGAATTATGGAATGGTTTGGGTTGGAAGGGACTTTAAAACTCATCCCATCCCACCCCCTGCCATGGCAGGGACACCTCCCACTGTCCCAGGTGCTCCCAGCCCCAATGTCCAGCCTGGCCTTGGGCACTGCCAGGGATCCAGGGGCAGCCCCAGCTGCTCTGGGCAGTTTTCTGCACACAGTTTATGAGGAGCTCAGGTTCAGGTGCTCACAGATGGAATTCCTTGTTCCCCCAGGTCCTGCCCTGCTGCTCACCAGTGACAACATCAAACAGCGCCTGGGCTCCGCTGCTCTCGACAGGTACCTGCCCTCAGCCCTGCTCAGGGAAATGCAGGGAGACACTGGGCTGCTCTTAGAAATACACTGAGTTTGGGAACAAAATCCTGTCCTCTGACACACATTGGGCCTTCTGCTTCAAGTGTTGGAGGCAAGAATGTTTCAGGATTATTTGGTGCAGATGTGGGTGGGTTTTTTCCACCGTTACTTTCTCGCCTGTGAGATTGGAGAGGCTGAATTGCTCCAGGTGTGCTCATTCCTAGGGATGCATTTCTGAAGTGAGGCATCACTGCATCCTCTTGCCTTGGTGTATCTGTCCAAAGGTGGAAATCCTGGAGAAACAGAGCCAGCAGGAGCTTAGAGAGCAGATCCTGGCTGAGCAGGAAATGCAGGACTCTCCCCGTGTCAGGTCCCCCTCTCTTCTCCTGGGAGCTGTGATGTAAAACAGTTGAATTCTCCATTTTCCTTGTGTGTCCCCAGCATCCACGAGTACAGACTGACCAGCTGGCTGGGCCAGCAGGAGGACATCCACAGGATTGTGCTGTACCAGGCTGACAGCACCCTGACCCCCTGGACCCAGCGCTGCATCCGCCAGGCCGACTGCATCCTCATCGTGGGGCTGGGGGACCAGGAGCCCACCGTGGGAGAGGTGGGGGAGCTGCTTCTTCCTTCCCCTCTTGGCACTGGGAGCAGCTCAGGTCAAAGCAGGTTGCTTCACACTCGTGTATTTCCCTGGGTTTAACACCCAGTGAGGCATAAATAATGAAATATTCCTGAGAAATGCCTGTTGGGAATAGCCAAAGAATTGCACGAGAATCCTCTGGAATGGCAGGTTTTATGTGGGAGCACTTCCAGCAAAGTTCTTTTCCTCTAAAGAGTCGTTTTGGCCAATGGTAAATCAAAACTTGATTTGAAGCTTTGAGTGTGTCTGCTCAGAATTTCTTTGGGTCTCCACATAAAGGGAGAAATTCTTTTCTGCCTGGATGAAATTCATGGGGTGTGCTTAGGAAAAAGTAGATCTAAATTGCAGTCTATGAATTATTTATTACAATTTATTACAGACTTTAGGCTGTAATTTTTCCCCCCTTACTATCTATTTTTACAGTTTCATATTTTATTACCAAAGTCCTCTGACCAGACAAAAAAATTCTGCAAGAAATTTTTAAAAAGAGATCATCACAGGTGGGGCTTTTTAGGATGCTGAAGTGCTGAGTCTGATCTGCAAAGAGCCTGGGCTGGTCCCACGTGTGTCCCGTTGTGTGGGCTCTTCCTGCCTGGACGTGGGAGGCAGGAAGCACAGGCAGAACAAGCTGCCAGCAGTTGCCTAAAACAACAACAAAAAAATTCAAAATCAGAAATGTGAGGAGGAAAAAAAAAAAAAAGTGGACTAATGGGAAAGGAAAGAAGAAAACACTGAATATTTGTGGGCTTGAGTCTGACTCGGGCAGCATCTCACGTTGCAGGAGCAGTGCCTGCCTGTGCTGGGCATTTAATGGCCTGGTTTAAGTCAAAACCATCCAGGTTTGAATCCTTGGCTGATTTTAGATTCTGTGTGCTGTGTAAGCCCAGAGTTGTTGCCTGAATCAATCCTGTTTGGGGGTTCTGCGTGTGCAGAGTTGGATTCAGGTGGGAATAGGAGTGTGGGGGGTGTGTGTGGATGTGTTTCACACTGAGACTGGAGCAGCCAGGACTGACTTCCCTTTCCTTTGGTGCCCATGGCTGCTGCAGCTGGAGAGGATGCTGGAGAACACGGCAGTGAGAGCCCAGAAGCAGCTGGTGCTGCTGCACAAGGAGGATGGGCCTCTCCCTGCCCGCACGGTGGAGTGGCTCAACATGCGCAGCTGGTGCTCTGCTCACCTCCACATCCACTGCCCACGCAGGGTCTTCTCCAAGAGGAGTCTGCCCAAGCTGGTAAGAAACTCCTGGTTTGGTGGCTGCTCCCTTGCTGTGCTTCACTTTGGGTATAGAAGGGAATCTGGGATTGTGACTCTCTGTGATACTCTGGTATGCTGTGGGTTCTCTGTAAATCTGCTTGGCCTCAGCTGGATTTAGGGAGTAGGGATAAGGGGGCCAGGCTTTCTCTGTGGATGCACACTTGGCTTTTTGATATCCTGAAAAGGGTCATTTCAGTATCCTGAAATGTCTCAGAGTCCCAGTGAAAGGTGTGTACAGGCCACAGAGGATCCCTGTGCTTCCCAAAGCCATGCTGAACCAAAGGCAGAGGCAGCCTGGGATGCTTCCCAGGAACCTTGTCAAGGAAGAGAAAGAGCTCCAAAGGAAATGCTGTGCTGCCCCCAGCAGCTCTAAAAGACTGAGAGAGGTCACTGGAACTGTTTGAGAGGTTCACAACCCTCTGTTCCTTTGAAGAAGTGCTGTAACAGAGTCACCAACAGCTTCAGGCTGGAAAGGACCACTGGAGCTCCTCCAGTCCCTCCTCCCTGCTCAACAGGGTCCCCTGGAGCAGCCTCTAAGATTTTGTCCAGACAGGCTTGGAGTATCTCTAGTGAGGGAGAGTCCACACCCTCTCTGATGTCTGTTCAGGGCTTGGTCACTGCACAAGAAAGAAATTCTTCCTCCTGTCCAGTGGAACACCTGGGCATCAGTTCCTGCCCGTTCCTTTTGTCCCACAGAGCAGAGCCTGCTCCATTCCTGGTCCCTCCTTGCAGTCAGGGCCAGTCAGGGGTGAGCTCTCCTCTCAGCCTTGTCTCCTCCAGCTCCCTCACAAGAGAGAAGCTCATCTTTGCAGTACCTTGTAGCAGGCTGCTGTTGGCTGAGCGTGCCCTGCTGTGCTCTCACCTGGCTCTCCCTGCAGGTGGAGATGTACGAGCGTGTGTTCCAGAAGGCCCCGGACCGGCACTCGGACTTCTCGCGCCTGGCCCGGGTCCTGACGGGCAACGCCATCGCGCTGGTGCTGGGCGGCGGCGGGGCCAGGTAGGGCACTGTCCTGGCCACTCTCCTGGCCACTCTCCTGCACACTGTCCTGGGCAAACTGGGCTGGATGGGGCTCTCAGCAGCCTGGCCTGTGCAAGGTGTCCCTGCCCGTGGCAGGGCGTGGAGCAGGATGGGCTTTAAGGTCCCTCCCCACCCAAACCACTCTGGGGTTCTGTGCTGGTGCAGCTGCCAGGTCTGAGAGCCCCTGGGATCCCTCAGGAGAACAGACATCCTGGGACACCAGGCAGGCAGCCTTTGGGGCAGGAGGCACTGAGGAGTTACACAAACTTAGCCTGCTGTGGGGATTTGGGCAGGGTTTCTGCACGAGGAACCGGAGTGTTCGTGACCTCTCGAGGCTCCTCGTAATGGTTTCATACCAGGAGGTGACCAGGGCACCAAAGATGACATTTCTGTTGGCCTACACTATGGGCTTTTTTTTCCTCCTTATATTTGAAAATGGCTCACAGTATTTCAGAGCTCTTCAAAGTTTGAGCAGTAAGAGGAATTTTGTTCTCTAATGGAGAATGTTCTTATCTTTATAATCCCGCAAACCCCCAGGTACCCATACACTCTGACAGCCTTACCTTACAGAGTGTGTTTCTGCAGATGCAAGGACAAGGTGTGTGCTGAGAACTCTGTTAGAATTCCATCTGAAGCCCCCAGTGAGCTTTAGAAATAAATTATTACTGGCATTTTTCTTTGGGATCCCTTTTTACTTGGAGAGTTTTCTGTTGAGACGGAACTGAATCGCCCTTTGTCTCAAGCGAGCGCCGCCTCCGTTGTCTCCATCCCTGTGTTCCTGCAGCCCTGCTTTAAAAGAGTGCTTTGAAGTACAGCTCTCAAAAAGAAACACCCCCCAAAATCCCTAATTTGCACGCAGTCTGTCTGTTTGAGAGCACAGAAATGTCACATTTTTGTCTCTGGGCCAGCGCGTGCTTCGGGGGAGCCTCCGCTGCAGGCAAGGTTGGAGCTCCTTTGTGCCAGCTCCTCCTGAGCAGCCCCCCGTGCTGAGGCAGCCAGAGCTGCTTCCTCCAGCGTCTCACAGGAGCCTCCATCCTGCTCCCTTTCACAGCCCCTCACCTGAGCTGGGTTCAGGATTTTGTTTCCAGGCTCTGTCCTGTGGAGACACAAAGCAGAGCAGCAGAGGGGAGCTTCTGTTTTCTCTCAGTATCTCAGGAGGCTTCTCCTGCACTGATACAAAGCACTTGTGGTTTGTTCTTTGTTCCCAGCTGATATCTCTGCCTCTACCAAAGCCTGTGTCATGCTAAATATGTGCACTCCTGCACTGCTGGCAGCACATTTTGCTCCTTCCCTTCCTTCCTTCTGTAATTTTTGCCAAACTGTTTTCTGTTTTTGTTTTTGTTTTTTTTTGTTCTACTACTTAATTTGCAAGCTCCCACCTGTGGGTGTGCAGGATCCCAGGTAAGGAGGAGCAGGGTCACTGAGCCTGTGTTGGTCCTGTGTTGTCCCTCTCTGCAAAGCTGCTCTGCTGCTGTGTTGGCTTTGGGGGTCTCTGGATGCTCATCACCCATTCAGCAATGAGCTGTGGGCCATCAGCCATCACTCTGCTCATTCCTGCATCCCTGGGTGGGGAGAACTTGAAGAGGGTTAAGGGCAGAGTGGATAAATGGGATGTTTCTCCCTTCTCTGGAATGCTTTCTGACTGAAGATCTTGGTCAGGGGTTCCAGGCTGGCACAGGGCATGGTGTGAGCATTGTGTTTTCCCTGAATGCTGTTCTAGTCATTGAATAATCATCTAAATTGTGGTTAGATAAAGATTTTTTCAAAGTGAGGATGTGATTAAGACTGGGGAAAGGACAGAATTATTCTGAACCTTTGCCTTTGGAAGGGCAAAGTAAATTCTTAGATTGCCCATTTCTACTAACAAGGGAATTTCAAGAGATTAGATTAGGTGCTTAAAATCATCCTGTGATTAAAGCACAGACTAAGAATGTCTTTGTGGGTCTCTGCACAGCCTGTTGATGGCCTTTGGATAATAATTGCAGGAGGAACCTCCCAGCTTGCTCTCAGAGCAGGAATTGTGCTGGTCACACAGCCAGGGAAGGGCAGCAGTGACAGGGGCTGGCTGGTGGGTATTTGTTGAGGGTGTTGTGACTCCAGTAATATCAATTATTTAGTTGTTATTTTGGGAATGTGTGTCTGGCTTCCCAGTGACAGCCCCATTGGGAGGTTTGTACCAAGAGCAGCTTCCTGGTAATTATCGTTGTGGTTTGTCATGACAAAAGGCTCATAGGAACTAAAGGTTTTCTTTCTCCTGTGAGCATAAAAATAAAACAACTTGAAGTGATACTGTTCTAAAATTACAGTGTTTGGCTTTTGTTAAATGCTAACTTAATTTTACTTAGAAACATTGTGAAGTTTGAGGGAAGGGAAGGGGGGTTTGTGCTTAGGAAAATAAAACCTTTGAGCTGTAGTTGCAAGAATAATGACACATCAAGCCCTGCAACAAAGGCACAAACCTTCCATGAATAGCTGTCCTGACCTTTAGCCCTCCCACGTACAGCCCACCCCTTCTTTGGTTTGCTATGGTTGTCTTAGCAAAGCTGTTTGAAAAGTAAAATTTCCAGGGAGTAAATAATTATTACAGAGCTATCTGGGAATCCCTAAGGCTTTGGGAAAAAATGGGTTGAGCTGTCACAGAATCACAGGGTATCCCGAGCTGGAAGAGCCCCACAAAGATCTTCACTCCTGGCCCTGCACAGACACCCCAACAATCCCACCCTGAGCATTTCAGCCTCCCCTGAGGAGCTGCTGTCCAAGGATATTTACAGATAATTCATCAGAGCTTCTTTTCATTTCTCCTTTTTCTGTTCAGTTTTCTCCTCAAACTCATTATCCCACCTCACACTTGGTGTGTCAGGCAGCTGGGGTTTCTGGCACATGGGTTTCTTGCTGACTCTCCAGATGTGGCTCAGATCCTTTCATTTTGGGCACTTGGCTTCTTTCCCTTGTCCTGTGAGGTCTGATTTTCCTCTTCAGGTTGTCTGGGCAGCTCCTGGCTGCCTTCAGCAGGCACAGGGACGTGGTGCTGCTCTTCCATGGCTGGTGACACAGCATTTTAATTACACCCCCAGCAATTAAGTGCTGCCAGAGCTGGCAGGATGCAGAAGCTGAATCTGCAATATGCTCATGTGAGGAGTCAGAAATGATTAATAAGGACACCAGTAAGGTTTGGAGGCTGATTTGTTTTTCTGTTTGGTTTGTTGTTCTAACATGGAGAGGAGCCTTAAAGCAAAACCCTCCTGGTGCCATCCTGGCTGAGGGCAGCTGCTTCTTAATTCTGTCCTTTTCTCATGGTAATGGGGAACAGACAGGGTTTGGTGCTTACCCTCTTACTTAGATGCTCAGTGCTTCCTCCTTAACTGGATTTTGCCATCTGAACTCTGAGAAACTTTCCCTTCTGCCCTGCATGGTGCAGATCTGGTGTTTGGCAAGAGGGTCACTGCAGGCAAAAGAAATTCCTTCCTTGCCTCCTGTGAAATTCTCATCAGCTTTTTTTTCCTGAGAGAAGAAGCCATGAAGTCCCTGGGTTCTGTCCCTTGCTTGAATTCCTTAAGGTAAAGCTGACAAGCTGCCAGAATTCATGAGCACCAAAAATGTCATCAGCATAACTGGCTGAGGGGTGTGCTGCAAGGAAGGGAGGGAGGGTGGAAGCAGCACCTCTGCTTTTTGGGGCTGTTTTTAGTTCTGCCAAGGTCAGTTGGCAACATGGCAAGGTCTGGTTTCCAGCACTGCTGCTGTGGAGAAGAGCTGGGATCCCTTGTGCAATGTCATCTTCTGCTCCACGGTGCTCAGAAGCAGAGAGAAGCACGGGGAGAGAAAACAGGGAAGGCTGCACAGAAAATACCTGAGCTTAGGGAGTGTTTTAGGGCCTAATAAAGGTGATGTTCCCTGGGCCAGGAGCTGGGTTTGGCTCCCAGGGGTGGAATGGGCTGGCTGGTGGTGCAGTGGTGGAGTTGACACCTCACAGCCCAACTTCCAGCGTGTGGTGCAACTTCTGAGGAATAAAAAGGCTGAAATTTGAGGTGGAAATGCTGCTCCAAGGCCAAAGTGCTGTCCTTGGGATGGACAGTTTGCTCCCATGGTGCTCAGAGCTCCTTTCCCAGGCTGCAGCTCCTTTTTGTGGTTGGGAAGCTCTGGGGTTTGGTCTTGGGCAGCAACAGACCCTCCTGGGGAGGCTCTGAAGTTTAATGGTGCAGCTGCTTCGGATTCAGTTCCAGCAGTTAAGGAAGATTAATTCTTAGTTAAGACAGGTAACTAATGGTAGGAGGCTTTTTACCCCTCTCAGGAGGTGTTTGCAGGGATGTTGTTGAAAACTGCCACTGCAGGGCTGCAGAACTTGAGATGGAGCTGGTGAGCTCCTGAGATTGATTCCTGAACCTCAGATACAGGGAGGGAACTGGAAATATGGGAAACTATTAAACCTGACTACAGGCACCCAGACAAGGCTCTTAGGAGTGTGGGAGGAGAGGGGAGGAATTTGCTGCCTGAAGGAGGCAGCTCCAGAGGAAAACACTTGGCAAATGCTGCCAGAAAGAACAGAGCAGAGTTTCCCCCTCTGGGAATCCTAAACACACTCAATATAGAGATGAAAAGGATGAAAGCAAACCCCATGGGAGTTTCCTGGGCTCTTGATGTTCCTCACGTGAGCTGGAACAACTTAAACACAGTAAATGTTTCTCAGCTCCTTTGCTGGGTTCAGGACTTTACATGGACTGAGTGTGATGAGGGGCACCCCAGGGCAGGAGGGATGAGGGGTCTCTGGAGCCCAAGTGCTGTCATGACCAGTTCCTTGTGCTGGAGGATAAAAGCAGGATCTTGAGAACTTGCTTGACAGTGTTTTTCCACACTTCCACTCCTATCTAGATCGTACACAACCTATTTCCCCTTCTTCTTTTCCCACCTGGCCGTGTCTGCCAGTCTGTGTCTTTTCCCTTTTTAACTCATCCAAGCCTTGAGATTTCCCAGTTTCTTTTTACTCCACACTCATTCCTTCTTCTTTACATCTGCCCTTCAGTTCCTTTCTCAGTCTTTGCTTTCAAATCCTCTCACAAGTTGTGAAATTTTCACGTATTGTGAAAAAAAAAATGCAGTTTGCCAACTTTTTTTGGCATCCTGATGTGTCCCTGTGTGGCAACAGAAGTGCACTTGGCTTTTAAATCCTTCCAGATCATGCAGTGAGCTTCAGGACTGCACCAAGTTTGCAAATAAGTTGTTGATTGCAATGTTTAATGTTGCTTGCAGTGGTTTATTATGGGGTACAGGTATCCCCTTCATTTGGTGCCTCTGCCTCATGGTGCTTAAAATTCACAGGGCACAGAGCTGACAGCTTGAAATGTCTAAAAATTGGAATTCAGGGCTGTGGTTTTTTCCTGGAGTGCTCAGAAAGCATTGCCTGGAGAACATGCTTGTTCTGAAGTAAATGATGGAACAAAAATGCTGCTAAAACCATTGTTCTTCATTGGGACCTTGGCTAGGAGGGGTGTGGAAGGGCAGCCCCAGCCTCTCCAAGGTGCTCCTGGTGGTGCCATGAGCCACTTGAGAGAGGGAGGGACAGGCAGGATCCCATGGGGCTGGGGCTCAGCCCCTGATGGGATTGAGGGAATGGCTAAAAACCCTCAGAACTGTGCTCTCCTTTGGGGGAACACAGCGTGGGCACCCTCTGGAAATGGCTCTGGAGCACTCAGAGGCAAGAGAAACACCAACCACTACTGGGAGTTGTTGTTTGGGGTTTCAGGAGGATGCTGTTCTCTCCAGATGTAAATGGATTTGTGCTGCTGCCTCGTGGCTTGGGTGTGCCTGGGGAATTTGTTTGAAACCTGCCATGAAATTATTCTGCTGGAGTTGTCCAGCAGGCAGAGGAGTGACCAGGGGGCACTTTGGGTGCAGTGCCAGGACACCATCAGCGTTTCTCTGCGGGGGCTGCCGAGGTTTGGGGGTGTCTTTGCCTCCTCTGGCAGGAGGGATCTGGGTGCTGGGCTTGCTGGGGGCTGGCCAAGATCCCTGTCTGCAGCCTGGTGTCTGGCAGCCCTGCATGGAGCCAGCCTGGCACAGGCTGGGCCCTTCTGCACTGGGTTCACACCATTTCCTCATTTCCACTCCTGTGAGACAAGAGCAAGGATATTATTTTTTTTTTTGGAATTCCTGTCTTTTCTTTCTCTCTCCCTGATGCAGTCAAGCAGCATCCCCAAAATTCCTGTTCCATTTCCAAGTGCTGTGCTTTCCTCCTCTCTGGCAAGACAGGTTTTGAAGAATATGTGCTGCTAAAAGCATCCTGTTCCTCATCCTGATCGTGCCCTGAAGTTCCAGCAAATTAAGCTGAGATATGAAAGGAACTTGAAAAATGCTTCTTCCCTTTGTTTAAATGGAAGAATCAGGCTTGCTGTGCTGCATCTGCAGTCTGTCAGTGCCCAGTAACAGCTGAGAAAGCAGGATTTCTGCAGCAGGAAGCATCAAAATGATACAAAAGGGGCTCAATCTGCTCTGTGTCATGGAAAAAAACCCACCCCAACCTCAGAATACTTGAAATATCTTTCCTCCAGTTCTTGTTCTTCAAAGTAATCCCTTTGTACACTGAGCCAGTCTGTCTCTTGACTCTGGAAAGGCAGAAAGTTGGCAGCTCTGAGGTTAATCCTTGTGGCCTTTGCAGCCTTCCCCCATTACAGGCAGCCTGCACTGGGCTGGGAGCATTTTGGAGGAGAGGAAGCTGTTTGGTGACCTGTGCTGTGGCTTTTGTGTGTGTGTGGATAAATGTCTGCATCTCAGTGCACAGTGCAATGGAACTTTTGTCTGTGACATTGGTTTTTTTGAAGCTCAGACTGATGCATGGGTGGCTTCAGAGCTGCTGCAGGTGCTCAGAGGAGTGGTCTGGGCTCCTGTCACGAGTGGAGCATCCATTGCCACGTGCAGTCAAACCAGAGGAAAGGCTGAATTCCAGAGCCAGGCTTCCAGATTCCCAGCACCTTTCAAAACCAGATTTGATCCCAGGGCAATATTCAGAGGTAAATTAACAGAGAAGCAGCAAAACTCTTTATCCTTAAGGATAAAACTGCCCCTTTGACTTGGTGTTTTACCTGTGCTGCTCTTTTGGGGAGGCTGCAGGAGCAAGGTGAGGAAGGTGGGCTCCCCCTTGGAAAAGATGATGATAATGTATATTTGCTTGCCTAATTTGAATCTTATCCAGGTCAGCCCTGGAGTTATGTTTGAACAAACAAAAAAACAACCCCTAAAAATAAATCAGCAAGTTCTATTTGCTGTTGCTGAGCAAAGCTCCTGAGACAGGGCTGGGAGCTCCTGTGAGAGCCTCGGGCTCTGTGTTTGCAGATGGTTGGGAAGAGGCTGCAGCCCAACTGCTCCAGAGAGGCTCTGCTTGGATCCCTCCAGGGAGGGACCTTTAATTGTGTTTGTGCAGCTTCCAGAGCTCTGCCTCCCGTGAGCTGGGGCAAAAGCAGAGCCCCTGGCTGCTCCCACATTCCCAGACCTGAGCTGTGTAACAGTTGGGTCATCACAAAAGCTGTGTTCACATGGCACCCCTGGAATGCTTACTGATCTGATTTCTCCTTTTCCCATCTGCAGCACCTCTGTAATTGCTCATTTGCTCCCATCTGCCACGGAGGTTGAAGGTTGTAAGAGCTTCTATTAAACCCTCCAAGCAGCAGGAGCTGGGGGAGTCATCTACTTCAAAGTTATGGCTTAACAAAACCCCCTAAAATTAATTGTGGGTGGTTTACTTGGACCCTCCTGTCCTGATCTCCAGTCTTCAAGCCACCAAACTCATTTATTCACAGCAGTGCCTTGGTGAACAGGTGAAATTAAACAAGGAGCTGGTGGAGTTGTGGGTCAGCTCTTGTTGCTGGCTTTGCACCTTTTTTTCTCAGGTGTAGAAGCCTGTGCTGGGTTCACTTCCCGTGGAGCAGCTGCAGAGCTCTCTTGGCAGGTCCCTGTGCCTCCAGGAGGGTGGTTCTTGCATTGCTGGGGGTTTGGGGAATCTCTGTCCAGCCCTACCTGGGCAGTGAGCTTTCCTGTTAAGAAGGAAAGGAGATTGGGGAGGAGTTCTAAGTAAATTCACACTTCCATTCTCTAAAGTGCTTTGGTCTTATTTTTGCAGCTTCCAGATGTTGTGCTCAAAATGGGCTCTTGCAAGGCTTTAATAAATAAGAACATAGGGGTGGGGAAGGAGGATATCTTTGTTTTCCAAAGAAATGATCTTCCTTTGCAGATGATGACTGAATTGTTCCTTGGCTCAGAGTAAGAGACAGGACTTTGTGCCATCCCCAAGTGGGTGCAGTTTGCCATTCCCTGCTCTGTGCTCCTCTCTGAGCATGCTGCTGCCAGCTGGGATCAGGAAACAAAACCCCCTGGTGCATTTTATAATTTACCTCCACTATTTCGTGCATTTTCTCCCCTCCAGTGCCTTCCTCCTGTATCCCTGGGCAGCCCTGAAAGCCCTCCTGGAAGGGCTGAACACTTTTTGCTCATTTATTTTCTGTGTCAGGCACAAATCTCTTTGTTTAAAGCTTGGTCTAAAGTCAGTGTGTGAAGCAGAAACAAGATCAGGGCTATAAAAGGACATTGTATTTGGATTTTCTTGCAGGAGAAGGGGCTTTCACTGGGTTTGTGATGAGCAGGAGATGCTTTTTTCTGCCACATGTGCCTGCCTGGCATGGGCTTGGTGTGTGCTCTCTGCAGCATGGCAGGGCCAAAGGGAAACAGCTCCTGAGCTCTGCCTTAAGGAGTTGCTGGAAATCTGAGGGCAAAGCTAAGTGGGAGGGTGGAATGAGATTGGTGTTAATGGAGGGGAAGACAAGAGAAATTCAGGTCTCTGGATCAATACATGTGGGCTGTGGAAGGGAAAAAGCTTCCTGCAGGGCAGCTGCTGGGAGAGATCCTGCTGGATGTTAGGAAGGAACCCAGAAATGTGGGGTTATTGCCTCTGTTTAGCTTAGAAATGGTGCTCAGTTGATTAATCAATTAATTAATGTGGTCAAGCTTGGACAGTTCCTTGTGAGTGCTCACGTAGCAGAAATGCAGAGGTCTGGTTTCTGTGCTCCTCTGGGGCTGGCAGAAAACCACTGCAATAATTCTGGCAGATTTATGATGCTGGGAAGTTTTATGGTCAGGAAAGCTGGGAAATAATGTTATTGGAAAGCTGTAACTGGGGTTAGATTTCAGAGCAGTATTTGGGTAGATTGCTGCTGCTGCAAAAGCTCCAAGGTGCCAACTGGAGATAATCCAGCTGCAA
This sequence comes from Rhipidura dahli, assembly GCA_013399225.1. Classification (NCBI taxonomy): domain Eukaryota; kingdom Metazoa; phylum Chordata; class Aves; order Passeriformes; family Rhipiduridae; genus Rhipidura; species Rhipidura dahli. The sequence goes on from VXAC01001659.1 coordinate 402,048, forward strand.
CTTGTAGCTTGCTTGCTCCATTTCTGAGCCAGTGACTGAGCCACTCAGTGCCAGGATCAGCCCCAGAACACACCAAAAAATGCTGCTGTTTATCCAAAGAAGAGGCTTTTCCTTGTGTCACCTTTCCTGATGTCATTCCATGCAGCTCTTCACATGCACAACATCCAATTTCCCCTCATCCCCATACAAAGAGCAGCTCCAAAGTGACCCCAGGAAGGATCTGCAGCCACCACCCCCCCTCAGACAGTGGTTCTGCAGTGCTTGTAGCTGCATCTGTCACTCTGGGAGCTGCAGCCTCAGTCACCAGCCCCAGCTTGTGGGGAGAATATTGGTGCAGAGCTCTGGTGTGGTGCTGATGGTGTTTCCTCAGCCCCTGCCCTGAGCAGGGAGGACAGGCTGCACTGCTGCTGGCACTTTGATCTGGGAGCTGCTGCTGCATCCTTGCTCCTGAGCAGGATCCAGTCCCAGCCCTGGCAGCAGGTGTAGGGCTGGCAGGGGAATTTTCCTTTGATCACTTCTGCTCTGGCCTTCCTGCATCACTCACGTGCAAGCAGCACTGCCCCAGGGGATGAAAGCAAAGGCTCATTCCAGCAGCAGGAATTTTCCTGCAAGACCTCCTGGCAGCAGGGCTGAGCTCTGTGTGTGTGCTGGGCTCTGTGCTGTTTAGGGAAGCAGGGCTCCAACCCTGTAGCTCCTCTCCCTGCTTTGTGGTCATTTCTTTCCTGGAATCACAGAATACTCTGAGCTGGACGGGACCCACCAGGATCATCCAGTGCAGCCCCTGGCCCTGCCCAGACCCCCCAGCAGCCCCACCCTGGGCATCCCTGGCAGCGCTGCCCAAACGCTCCTGGAGCTCTGGCAGCCTCGGGGCCGTGCCCATTCCCTGGGGAGCCTGGGCAGTGCCCAGCACCCTCTGGGGGAAGAACCTTTCCCTGAGATCCAGCCTGAGCCTGCCCTGGCCCAGCTCCAGTCATGCCCTGGCTGCTCTCCCTGTCACACAGAGATCAGAGCTGTCCCTGTTCTCCCCCTCACCAGGAAACTGGAACTGCACTGAGGTCTCCCCTCAGTGTCCTCTTGTCCAGCTGACCAGACCAAGTGACCTCTTTGTGACCACCAGCAGCAAAGAAGGAATGCTTGGAGTTGAGCCAGCACAGCTTCTGGGGGCTTGTTCAGCAGGGGGATCACAGTTTGGGCAGTGCAGAAAGCAGCACTGGGGGCAGCCCCTGCTGTGCCTTGCTCAGGCCAGGCTGAGGCAGTGGCAGAGCTGAGAGCAGAGCCTGGGTGCTGCTGGTTCAGCTCTCTCTGCAAAGGGCACTCGTGACTCAGGCCTGTCCTGGCCAGGGCATGCAAAGGGAAGGAGTTTCTGTTCAGATGCTGACTGCACTTCCTGGGCTAATCTTGGGGTTCTGATAGAAATGATTTGAAAGTCCTTTTGTAGGTCATTGGGTCACTTGTCACTGTTCTGGGACACTCCTGGCAGGGGAGGTGCTCCATGCAGCTGCTCCTTTAGGCAGCTTTAGGGTGAAGGAAGCTCCGTGTGCATCCCCTCCCTGGGGTGCTGCTTCCTGGCATGGAACAGCACTGCCCTGTCCCTGTCCTCTGCAGAGGGTGACACTCAGTCCTGTGCCACCCAGGAGCTCGTCCCTGTCCTCTGCAGAGGGTGACACTCAGTCCTGTGCCACCCAGGAGCTTGTCCCTGTCCCTGCTGTCACTGCTGAGCAGGTACAGCACTGGCAGGAGCCATCTCCCTTTGTTCTCCCCTTGCCCTACACTTGTATTTCCACGTTTCCCTAAACCAGGACATGTCCCCTGTGAACTCAGGCCTGGTATTACAAGAAATGCACAATCCCTGGGTTGGTTTTTTTTCCTGCACTAATCCTCTGGCTGTTAACATGGATCTTGCCCCTGGCTTCAATTTCCTTTCCTGTTCAGTTTGCAGCTGCCCAGTGCAGCTCTGTGGGAGCCCTGGGATGCTGTCAGAGGGGATGTGAGTGCCTGGCAGAAGACTGGCACACACTTCCCTTGGCAGCCTGCCCGTGTTTGTGGAGCTGGGTAGAAGTGCCCAGGAGAGAACCAGCTGCAAGGAGCTGTTGAGAAGTCTCATGTAGGGGCAGTGATAGCCTAAAGCTGTAGGGAGAGAGGGGAAAAAGTCCCCATTTCTGTCTTTTGGGAGGTCGGGTGGTACCTGGAGAAAAGGAGGGGCTCAGGCACCTTTGTCCTTTTTCAAGATTTAGTTTGCAAATTCCAGGAATGCTCCTGCTCAGGGTGTTGGAGCTGGATGAATCAGCTTTGTGGTTGTGTCTAAATGGAACATAATTTAGTCAGGCAGCTCATGGGAGGTCCTTTTACAAGCAAGAAAAGGCCTTTGATTCCCATCTCCCTTTGGGATCAGGGAATCTGCTGGAGATCTGTGGCTGTCACACGTTGGTGGGATATTGGCAGGGACTCTGGATGCACAAGGAGGGGATGACTTGCCAATGAAAGTAATAATGATCTTTTGTTATTCATTCAAAGGCATCCTGCAGCAAAGTAGGAACAAATCCAGAGTGCTCACATCAAATCCTCCCTATTTAGGGATGTGTGAACCAGGATAAACAGCTAAAGGGAGAGGATCCAGTCTGCAGCTACTCCTGGCCTCTTTAAAATTGTCCTCCAAGCAGGAAATGATTTAAGCTGCACTCTAAAAGCCTTAAAACAATGGGCAGGATGAAAGTGTAATTCCTTTAGCCCAGGGCACCTTCTGGGGAGAAGCAGCAGGAGAAGAGGGGAAGGGGAATTTGGGGAGGAGAGTGAAATGAGCCATTTTCTGCTCTTGGATGGCAGCAGCAGGGATCTGTCACTGAAGTCATTTACACCCAGGATAACCACGAACCTGTCCCAAAGCATTCCAGCAGCTGGAGGGGATTTATTTGGATGGAAAGAATGTGTTCAGCATAGCTTGGCCAAATGACACCTACGGTGGACTTGGCAGCTGTTAGCAAGTATTTATAGGATGTAAACAGCCAGGGGAAGGAGGATGGAAATGGAGCAAACTGTGGGGGACAGAAAATGGGAGGAAAATGGGAAAAGGAAGATTTTTTCTTTTACTGTTTTATGGCTTAGACTGCAAAGCATCCATCCAGGTGGGATGAACGAATCCAAACTGCTTCTTACTGATTGGGCAAAGCATTTGAAAGCAGAGGCTGCAATTTTGGACTGCTTGGAAAGGCAGCTGGCCTCCAGTGCAGCCTTCTGTGGTTCTGTAATGGTTCTGTGGGATGGGCAGGGATCCCTCTCCCACTGGGGGATAAAAGATCAGGTTTGATGAGATGTTCACAGGATCAGATCAGATGTTCCACCTGTGCTCTCTCCTTTCTGATGATGGGGAGCAGCAGAAAGGAGCGTTTGCAGCAGTCAGCAGCTCCTGAGCCTCCTGAACACCAGCTTGCACCTCCCATCTGTCATGTTTAGTGGCCACTGACAGCCTGGTACCTTTGATTCATCCTTTCCACATTTAAATCCATTTGTGGTTTGACCTTTCCAGCATGTGGTAACAGTGGCTTCCCCACTCTGTGCTCCACGTACACCTGTCTGCAAATTCTTTCCTTTCCATTAAAATCTCTGCATGGTGATATCACTGCTGGCCCTGCATGTTCCCCATCAGTCAGGGTCTTCCCCAGTGAGTGATTTGAGTTCAGTTGCTCTTCATGTGAAGTCCATCCCATATTCTGGTCACCTTTTGTGCTTCTGTCATTTTTTAGTTCTGCTCTTTTTTTTGGGGGGGGTGAGAGGTCTGAGCTTGCTCGTGGTTTTCCAAACGCTGGCCCGTCCTGGATGTGTGTTCTTCTGCTTTCTGGTTTTTTCTGGTTTCTTTGATTTGCCACTTGACCTTGCACTGAACAGCAGGTTAATATTTTTCAGGGAATATCCTCAGGGGTTCCCAAATCCATGTGAACTCAGCTGGATAAAAACTGGTTGCTGTAGGGGCGTTGCTGCTTCTGTTTTCCTCTTGTCCCATCAGCGCTGAGGTTCATCTGTTGTTCATCAGCTGACTCCACTCTTGCTCAGAATTCCTTCTGCAATTGAGACCAAGGAATAGGTTTAATCTCCTGAAGGAATTTGTGTCATCCTCAAAAGTTGCCTCCTCATATTCCCCTTGCTCGGGTCTGTGTGCAGACTCAACCTCTGCCCTCTCATCCCTGTTTGTCTCTGCTTGCTTCTGTTCCCACCTTCAAATCCATTACTAATCCATGTGGTGCCCCCTCCCAGTATCCCAGGCTGGCTCAGGGGACAATCACTGGAAAAGGAACCTGTGGGAAGGGCTCTGAGCTGCAGCCTTTCCTGGCTGCTCTGGGAGGACCCCAGTAGGTTCTGCTCCCCTTGCCCATCCACCAGCTCAGCCCCTGGCTGCTCCCATCTCCCTGCCTTTCCCACCCATCCAGGCTGCGTGGTTGTGTTCCCTCAGCTCCTCTGGGAGTCTCTTGGAAGATCCCTGCATTCATCCTGTTTGTTCCTGGCACCGGGGCTCACTGAGCAAGAGATTGGCAGCTCAGCTGGCGTGGCCCTGCCTTCCTTAGAAGGCACCATTCATCACCAGCCTTTGCACTCCTTCAATGACTGCTTGGCTGACTGTGCCTTTTCTTTCCCTTTCCCCTCTCCCTGGCACAGGGGCTGCTCCCAGGTGGGTGTGATCCGGGCGCTGATCGAGGCTGGCATCCCCGTGGACATGATCGGGGGCACGTCCATCGGCGCCTTCATGAGCGCCCTGTACGCCGAGGAGCGCAGCTTCAACCAGATGAGGATCAAAGCCCGACAGTGGGCCATGGTAAGCACTGGGATTGCTGCCCTCCTTCCCTTGGGAATGCTGCTTTCCCTCCCCTGGGAGTGCTGCTTTCCCTCCCCTGGGAGTGCTGCTTTCCCTCCCTTGGGAATGCTGCCTTCCCTCCTCGGCTGGAGCAGCTGCCCAGGAAGGTGCAGCCTCCTGAATTTCCGTGTCTGTGCCCCAGAACAAGGCCTGCCTGGCAGTGATGGGTCACCTGGAAAAGGTGCTCCGTGTCCAAGGAGTCAGGGAGGAGGCAGCTCTGCACAAAGCCTGGTCACACTGAGTGATGTTGTTTCAGTGGCCTCACCTGTGGTTATCTTTGGTTTGTCTTCTCTTTTTTATGTGCTGGGACCTGTTTCCTTTCCAGCTCTCAACAAATGTGTTTCTCTTTTGTGTAATTCTCTCTCTTTCTCACATGCTGTCATGTGTCAGTGGAGCTGAGGGACAGAGGTAATCCTTCTCTAAATAACTCCCAAATGTGTCATTCCTGGGCCTGCCCGTGCACTCCACAGCAGTGGCACTCTGGGTCAGGAGAAATTCCTAACTCTCAGTATTTAATACAAACAAAAACTGATTTTCAAAGTTAACCCAAGTTTTGGGAAGGTTGTTTTCAATAGTGACTCCAGTGGGTGAGTTTATTCATCGTGGATTTAAAGACTGATTGGGGTTGGAAGGAACCTTAGAGATCATCTCCTTCCACCCCTCCCATGGGCAGGGACACCTTCCACTACCCCAAGGTTGCTCCAAGCCCCATCCAACCTGGCCTTGGTTTTATTTATTGATCAGATATTGGATAAAAACTGTCCCAGGTGCCATTGGTTCAGACTGACTGAAGGTGAGGGTTATTTCTGAAGTTTGCACATCAAACCCACGTTTTCCTGTAGATTTTCTTACTGAAAATGAAGTGACAGAGGGTATTTTATAAATGAGATGAAGATTCTTATCTCTTGGGTTTCAGGGGCAAATAGGAGCCTGTCACTAGCACATGGGCACTGTTTCTGCCTCCCAAGGATCTTCCAATCTGCAGTGGCTTTGCAACAAAAGCTGTCTCTTGGAAGCTGGGTTGTCTGAGGCACTGAAATGCAGCCTGAGGCCCTGGGATGTTTGTGCTGTCCTGGTGGGCAGAGCACTGTGGCACTGATTGCCAGAAGAATATGGATTTTATGCTTTTCATTTAAGAACTGCCTGTGCCTGGCTGGCTTGGGAAGCACCCAAAACATAAATTGTTTATGATCCAGAGCAGTTTGCTGGAATCACAAACCTGGGGGAGGCTCAAGATTAAAGACATAAACCCAAGTGCACTGAGCTGTGGCAGACATCCCTTTCACCTTTCCCACCTGGGGCACTACCAGGTGCCTCCAGGGCAGCATCTGAGTGTTCCCTGCAGGGCTTGCCCAGCCCTCTGTGGCTCTCTGCCCTCTCTCCCAGCTCTTGGTCAGGCTACAGCCATGGAATTTTCCCTCTGTGCATTTGTCCAGAGGATTCTCTCCTTGCTTGTCAGGTCTCCCCTGTGCAGGACATGGAGATGTTGTTTCCTGGGCTTCTCAGGGCTGTGCTCCCACTCTGGAGCTTGCCAGCCTCATCACAATCACTTTTGGCAGGAATAGTTGGAGATGAAATGAAGGCATTTAATCTGTTGATGAACTTTTGAACACAAATTGCAAAGCTCAGAGTGTTTCACAAGGTAAAAGGCAATTTTTGGCCCAGCCTGAGGCTCTTTCAGGTGCTGGTGCCTTGAAACCTGCAAAGAAGCAGTGGGAGAGGTGCCTGACCTCTGTCAGAGCAAACATTTCATCTTAGGAATGAAGAATGGATTTTCATGAGGGCTTCCATGAGCATTCTCCCAGCCCCATGTCCAACCCAGAAATTGTCCAAGGCTTTGAGGAGGACAAAAGCAAAGCCTGCTCTGCTGGAAGCCCTTCTCACTGGCACCAGAGTGGCTGCAAACTGAAGGGAGCCCTGAAATCCCCTCTCCCAGAATATACAGAGTGTTTAGGGGATGATAAATCTTTCATTTGGACTATTCTGGGCTGTTGACTCTTGAGTGGTGTTTGCAGGGAGAGGGGAAAGGAGCTCCAGTGTGTGGGAAGCAGCCAGGAGGTTTGTAGGGGATTCTTGGAAGATCCACTGCAAGGAGCTGAGTGTGGGAGAGCTGAACCATCCCTCAGATAACCCCAAAATCCCATGGGTTTTTTATAGTCAGGAACACTGAAAAATCCTGGGATTATGCTGGCTTTTCACACCCATTTTGCCACAATTCTGCATCAAAGAACAAAAGAGCCAGAGATGAAAATTCCTCTTGTCCACCATCACCTTTGCTCTCTCTGAGCAGAACCTTCTCTCTTCTGTGCTGAAGTTTTTTATACCCCAGGGTCACTTTAAAAAAAATTATTTTAGAACTGAAGGTCTTTTTAAAAAGCAAGCTCATCCTGCAGCAGAGCTGTAGAAGTGAAAGTTCATGAGAAGTTAATGAAGAATTGGGCAGGAATTGTTCCCTGGCAGGGTGGGCAGCCCCTGGCACAGGGTGCCCAGAGCAGCTGGGGCTGCCCCTGGATCCCTGGCAGTGCCCAAGGCCAGGCTGGACATTGGGGCTGGGAGCAGCCTGGGACAGTGGGAGGTGTCCCTGCCATGGCAGGGGTGGGATGAGATGAGATTTAAGGTCCCTCCCATCCCAAACCATTCCAGGATTCCATGACCTGCAAACCCTGGGAGCGCTGGCAGAGCTGGCTCAGGGCTTCCCATCCTGGTGGTGTCAGGGGATGAAGCTCTTGGAGCTGCTGGAGCTGATCCCAGAGCTCCTGGTAGGAAGTGGAGCAAGAGCCAGAAGGCTCTGTCTGCCTTTCCAGAGGGTGATCTTTAACTGAATTTGTCTGGGGAACAGGAGGTGGTAGCAGCTATTCTTGGAAGGCTGAGGGAGGCTGTTGGCCATCAGCATCAGCTAAAGAGCATCTTCCAGCTCTGAGAAATGAGAATATTAAGAAATCACTGTTAATGAGAAGTGTTTTGTCCATGGGCAAGACCCACTGTCAGGATCAGGAGAAATGTAGAGGCTCAGCATTATAAATACCACTTGCAACCAGGGAAGCCCGATGGCTGGTGCTGAGTGGGAGAGATTTTTCTTCAGTATTAAATAAAGGGCTCTTTGCAAGTGCCTCTTCCCCTGATTTAATCACTCTGACTGCTGTCAGAGGCCTAATCCCTATTTTAGGTGCAGCACTAATTCCATCTCCTCTGAAGCTGTGGGTAGCAGTCTATAGTTAGTTGGCTTGGCACAGTGTCCTCAGCACATCAAAGCCAGAGCGGAGATGTGAATGAAGCTGACGCTTCTCCTGGGTTTGTGCTCAGCCCTCTGCATTCTCCCACATTCCCCATTCCCATCCTTGTCCTTTAGGATCCTTTTTTTATCCCTGCACTGGTGTTCTCCGGGCAGGTGCCTGGGAGAAGCTGGAAAGCAGCTGGACATGACAATGGAGGCTGATCCTGCTGCTCCTGGGATCCCTGCGAGAGCAAAGCCACGGGCAGATGTTGCTCACAGCTGCTTTGGCAGCTGGCAGCTTTGAGCCTGTTCCCTGTCTGTGCCTGGGAATGATGCCCTGGTCTCTGAGAAGGTGTTTGTTAAATCACAGAGAAGGTGCAGAGAGAGAAAATATTTCATCTCACAGAAGTATTTCATCCAGTGAAGCCCCATTTAATTTAGGAGGGTTTCACTGGGGCTTGTGGTCTTCATTTACATTTTAACTTGATGTATTAAGCATGGAATTTTGTTAAGATTTATTAGGATTTGACAGCAACAGCCTGGTTATGGACAAATACTGTGGCCATAATGCCATAAAGTTTAGGGATTTTCATCATTTTCTATTTAGGTTACTACATAGGTGAAATAATGCTGTTGAAATGGAAAAAAAAGGAGTCCATGGAAGTTTAATTGCAGGATCTGTGTGTTGGAAGAGCTGAGCTGAAGGGTTGGAATGCAGGGACCTGACGTGGTCTGGTTTCCCTGGCTGGTGCAGAGTCTGTAGCAGTTGATGCTCGTCCATAACACATCCCAAAAACTGACTTTGGGAGTGACAAACCGTGGACTCCAACCCAGGGAAAGTGTTTAAAGCTCTTTAACATGTGCCTGACTGAACCTTGCTGCAGTCCCAGAGAACCCCAGGCACGATTTTCTGCTTCCACTGAGGCAGAGAAAAGCTTTAAGTCCGGGAGAAGAATGAAGTGTGATCCCCAAATGAGAAGAGATGGATGAAGGAATTCCTGTGCCACGGATTTATGGTTTCCTTCCCACACCACTGAGCCACACAGGTGCTGTGGGAAGGGTGGTGAAGAGGAAGGTAACTCATAACATCCTTTTTTTAATCAAAAAATAAACAGAATGGAGCTGCCCCATGCATGTCCTTGTGCAGAGGCTGAGTGAGGCCTGTGCTGGGCTGTGGGGCTGATTTTGGGGCTCAGGGGAAGCAGTGCATGTTCCTGCAGAGCCTGACTGCAGGATTGCTGCTGCTTTGGCCTTTACTCAGGGGAAATTCACCACACTGGGAGCTCCTGGTTGTAGGTTCTTGCAGTTTTTGTGTCCCCTCAACACTTCCTGCACCTGTGATGCTTCCAGCATGTCAGCTCTGAACTCCTGGAGCAGGATGGCTCTGGAATAAATGCTCACATTCCCATGGATTCTGCCCTGTATTCACCTCTGAAATGCCTTTTTTTTCTTTTTTTTTTTTCTCTTTTTAGGTTATGAACTCAGTGTTTAAGACTATTCTAGACTTGACCTACCCAATAACCTCTATGTTCTCTGGAGCAGCTTTTAACAACAGCATCAACAACATCTTCAAAGATAAGCAGATAGAGGTGGGTTGTTTATTCACCTTATGGCTAGGAATTTATGTCCCTGTGTTCTGTTGGAGCAGAAATAGCTTTTTTCCATGCTAATGTGGGAATCTGGAGCTGCTGGGTGGCTGAAAACGTGGTGAAACTGTGAGTGTGGTGTTGCATGACTGCAGGAAGGAGCCTGTTCTTTCTGGTGGATTTAGAAAACACAAATTGTGGATGATTTGTAGCCTTTTCAGCTTGACAAAGGGACCCCATTGTCTGAGAGGAGAAGTGAAAATTGTGACTGAAGAACAGCTGGGACTGCTTCATCATTATTTTTGTGCAGATCAGGTCTCAGAGACCTTCAGGGCACAGCCAGAGAAGGGCTCCAATGGGCTTGCAATGGGTTTGGATTTTTGAATTTTAGTTTCATCCCTCTGGTGTGAGTTTTTCTGAGCAGCCCAGTGACAGGTGCAATAATGGCAGAGTCCTCTGTGTCCTGGTTTGCACTTAGGGACCTTTTTGTAATTTGCTGGGTGTTGTGTGGTCCAAGAGGCACCTTTGGAATCCAGCTCTCCTCCATCCCTCAGCAGCAGCAGATTGTGAAGCACATTATCAGTGTTTGCCTTCCTCCATTACCCAGCTCAGGGAGTGTTTGGATAGCCTTGGAATTTCACCTGATTTGCAATTTTAACCGAATTATTCCCGTGTTTGCATCCTTGTGATGAAAAGATCATGTAGCAAATCAACACTGTATCTACTTTAAATACATTTGGTAAAAATAAGCCAAAACATTCCCTACCTAACTGCAAGCATGAAAGTAAGTGATTAATCATCATGTGCCTTAAAATAGCAGCTTGCTGTGCAGAGGGGAGGGTGCTGGAGACAAACAGGTTTTAGAGAATTGTGGCACCATCGAGGTTGGAAAAGATCCCCCCAGCACTGACCCCTGTTCCCAGGTGCCACATCCCCAGGCTTTTGAGCACTTCCAGTGACTCCAACACTTCCCTGGGCAGCTGTCCCAGTGCCTGACCATCCTTTCCATGAAGAAATTTCTCCTGCTCTCCAACCTAAACCTCCCCTGGGGCAACTTGAGGCCGTTCCTGTCTCTCCTTGCTTTGGATTCCAGCAGTCAGTTCACTGTAGTTCCTTTTTAAGATGCAGCAGATTCCTTCCTTAGGAATTTTAACAGCTGTAGTTGCATATTCTGGCCTTCCTTTGCAGTCACAGGAAGGTTTTGTGCAAGAGAAATCCAGCTCTGAGGCATCCAACAGCATCATCTCTGTGCAGGTGTGCTGACCATCACAGCCCCTCAGTCTGTGCCCAGGGTTTCCTCGTGTGGGGAGAAGAATTCCCTCAGATAAATAAGGAAAAATGTTGTGTAGCTCAGTCAGGGAAGTCAGGAGAGGGTTATTCCTTCATTGCAATTCCCACTATCAGTGTGGGGTAACCAGTGCTGGAACTGGGAGCTGCCCCAAGGTAAAGGGAGACTGAGAAAGTAACAGCAGCTGAGCCAGAAACCTTGAAAAAGTATTTTCTGAAAGCTTTTAAGGCATCCAAGCTGCAAACACCCATCTTTTCTGCCTAGTTTGGGTGAGTAGCAATGATTTCCACGTAGAAATTCCTATCAGTGAAAGTTAATTACAGCCTGACAAGCAGAGGTTGTGTTGGGTGCTTGGCCACAACTGCTCCCTCCTGGGAGATCTGTAGTGATCCCAGCAAAACCTGGGAACTTCCTACCCCAGGGGCTGCCCCTCATGGCTCTGGAAAAGTTTCAAATTCACAAGTTCTGGCTCAGATCCTCCTTTTTGCTGCTGTGGCCATGGGCTGACACCGCTGTGCTTCCTCACCCCTCTCCCCCACAGCAGCCAGGAGCAGGAGCTGTTCTTTCTGGCACTGAAATTTTCCATTTTCTCTGGAATTTGCTCTCTGCCAACCCCTGTAACGTGGGTGTCTCCTGGTTCCCAGCACTGTGGGGGCCCTGGTGACAAAAACCCCGTCACAGGCACTTCCCAAGCAGGGATCATCCACGTGGGTCCCTCAGGGAGCACAGGAAACCCAGGATGGGGCACTTGGGCACACAAACCCAGGCCAGGGTGCTTGAAAGAAATTTCTCAAGACACAGAGCTATTTTCCTCTCAAATTGTGAGAGGAAATACAGTTGTGAGAACATCAGCCTCTGGAATTGTTGTTCTCCGTGCCAGAATCCTTATCCCCATGCCAAAATGCCCTTGTAAATCAGCTCAGCTGGGGGTTCAGGTGTGAGGAATCAAACAAGACTTTTATTAAGTCCTGTTTCAGACTGGAATGATGCTCTTGTTCCAAAATCAGCAGAACAATCCCTGAGCAAGGAGGTTTCACTGCTAGTTTGCTCTTTGCAGGTGTTTGCATGAGCACAAAAGGAGGTGGCAGAGAGGCTTCTTTTCCCATTCCCCTGTCCCTGCTCCATGTGTGGTTGGTGCACTGAGAACTGCAATCCCCAGAATATCCTCAGCGTGGAGAGGCACCTTGACACTGCTGTGATCACACTTTGCTCACCCCCTTCCCTCTGGCATTCACAGCAGGGTTGTGATTCTGGTGCAGTGTCTGAGTCCTCCCCGGTCCCACCAGCTCTGCAGAGCTGCTCAAGAGATGAGACTCACCAGAAAAAAAAGAAAAAAACAACCCCCTGCTTCTTGGCAGGGCAGAATTTCAGACTGAACAGCACAGAGATCACACCAGGAGGTGCAGCCTGAGCACTGAGGGAGGGCTTCCAGCTCCAGTGGTCCTGGAGTCCAAAGCTGTGCTTGGTTTGAGTTTAAGGCCCATCAGAGCTGTGCTGGAGAAGGCCCAGAAGCTCTGTGCAGTGACCAAAGGCTGCCTGGGAGAGCAGCTTTTCCCCTTCAGCCTTGGTTGAGCTTTTCTGACTGACAGGGCAGCATCAGCTGTTCCCAGCTCAGTTTACTCAGACCAGTCCTCCTCCTTCCCCTGGGCAGCTACCATTTCACCAGGCACCATGGAAACTTTCCAAAACTGTCCTCTCCCCCCCAGCAAAGCCCTGCACACTTGGGAGGTCACCTTCCCCTCTGCTTTTTCCAGCTGGTGGGAGGTGAGACACAGCTGAAACCAGAGGGAGAACTTCCCCTGGGTGCTTTGGTCTGGCCCTATTTAATAAACTCTCAAAGCTCTTGGCTTGGCCACTCTTTTTGTGTCTCACCCTCCTTCTGTTCCACATTCCCCCCTGTTGTGTTACCCTGCAGGACCGCAGGCAACCTCTGGAATCTTCTTGGAGTTCTGCCTTGCAGGGTCCTTTGTTCCTTTGGTGTTGTCCTTGTTGGTTCCAGGGAATGTTGGCTCTGCATTTCCTGCTGCAAAGACCCCTGGCTCCATCACCAGGAGGTACAAACTGAACATTGTTCAGTCAGGAGGCCGTGGATCACGTTCTTCATGTTCCTCCAGCACTAAACAGCCTCAGGATCCCTTGGGATGGGAGTGACCATCAGGCCCCCACCCTTCACCTGAAATGAAAATTTCACCCTGCAGAAGGTGACTCTGGGTTGTGTGAGGAGCTCTCTGTGCTGTCTCTGCACTCTGTGCTGGGGCAAGGGGTTCTTGCTGCTGCAAAAAGGAAATGAGGATTTTTGTCTGCCTTGGTTCCGAATGAAATGTTTGCAAAACAGACAAATTAATGAATTTAAACACAGGGCTGAGGGTTTTTTCTCCATCCATGCAGGTGTGTGTAGCTCTGTGTGGTAAGCTCCAGAGGTTGTTGCTGTGGTGTGTGCCAGGCCCAGGCTGTGGTTAAGTGCAAGGTCACAGATTGAGTGAAACTGAGCCTCCTCTGTTGCAGGATCTGTGGATTCCTTACTTCACCATCACCACCGACATCACTGCCTCGGCCATGAGGGTGCACAGGGATGGTGAGTGCCAGGCCTTGAACCACCCTGTGGAGCTTCAGGGTCACCCCTTAGTCCTGCAATTTGTCTCACCTTTAAATTTGTCTTTCCTTTGCTGTGTCCCTCCTCTGTCACTTGCTGAGCAGCAGACTCTGGTTGCACACAGGTACCAAACTGCAGGGCTGCTGGGAAGGGATTCAATGAGATGCTGCCATTCTTTGTTTGAGGAGAAAATGGGTCCATTGGCACCTTCTGTTTCCTTAAACTGAAGTGCAGGTGTTTCAGCCATAAATCAGACTTAAAGCAGAACTTTTGGAGATTCAAATTCCCCTAAATGAAGCTGTCTTCCCCCAGAACAGGCTCTGCCAGGAGCAGGGGCTGGGTTGGGCTCTCATTTGCGGCCAGGCCTTTCTGTTTCTCAGTGAGTGAAGAGGGGGGGAGGCTCTGAGGTGCCTGGGCTGTGTCCTTGCTTTGCCTTTTGTCTGTCTGGGGTAACAGGGCAGCGAGGGGAGGCTGCAGGAGAGGCCTCCAGGTGCCCCAGATATGCCTGGGGGGAGCTGCAGCCTTTGCTGCCAGGGCTCTGATGTTTGTCCTTGGAGCTGGCTCAGGTCACTCTGGCCATTCCTGCCATTCCTGGGGGGTTGTGGAGCTCCTGAAGGACTCTGGGCTTTGATCAGGGCAGCTGAAACAAGCAGAAAAAGGATTAACCCTTCCCAGAGGTTTTGGATTCCCATTGCCCAGCAGGTTAAGCCAGTTGAGGTCAGGCAGCTGACTCCATCCAGCTGCTTGTCCCTGTGGAAGTTGAATGTGAGGATAGGAATCAGCTGGAGAGTGGTTACGGTTGTCTCCACGGAATGGAGATAAATTAAGTTCCCAGCTGCTGCCATTTCCCATCTTGGTTTGGTCTGTGAGGTGTAACACACATCAGCACTTTCCTTGGGTGGAAGTTCCACTAAAACTATGACTAATAACCCCCAAATGTGCCAGCATTAACCTGTGCTAACAGCAGGAGTGCTGGGCTTGTAATTAGAGTCAGAGCTGTTATCTGTTTGAAAAAGAAAAGGGAAAAAAAAAAAAGTCAATTCCCAGGGAATTTGCTGGGAAGAGTTGCTGTTAGAAGCACCAAGCAGTTAATTACTGAGCAGTGAGTTAACACTGCAAGGCTCACTTGTTCCTGGTATTTTAAAGATTTGCTTCTCAGACAAGCCTCTTGGCCTGTGGAAATGCACTGTCTTCCCAATTTGGCTGATGCAAATGTTAAGAGAAAAATCAGTATGTAAGAGCCCTGAAGCAGAGTGTTTTACAGGAAACATGGCCAATCAATTTCTACTTGGCTAAACTTTGTTTCCAGAAGCTTAAAGGATGATAACTGCTCCTTACAGCACCAACAGAAATGGCCCATGAGAAGATAATGGTCCCCACCAGGCATTTGCAGTGGTTTCACAAGTGAAAACATTGCAGAGGAGGGAAAATAGAATTTTGGGGGTTCTACAGCTCGTATTTTTCAACTTCAGGCCCTGCTAAAAGCCAGGGCTTTGTGGATCTCTGTAGAACACAGTGGCTTCAGCTGCACTCGTTCTGTCCATCCCTCTGCCCTCAGGAGAAACCTTTCCCTTCCCTCCTGGGGGCTGCACAAAGCCCTGCTGCTCCCTGCAGCCAGGACCATGCTGAGATCTCACACTAAAAGTGAGGAATGGGCTCAAACCCCTGTGTTCTGGGGCTTTTTTTGCCTCACATGTGCACAGTCTCTGCTTTCTCCTAGCCAGGCTTATGGTATAGAAAATAACAAACTGCTTTAATAACTTCCTCACAGTGTTCTGAGGAAAACCTCCACCTCTTGATTATTTTAATGAGTGCACCAGCCTTGCCCCCCCCACCCTGCATGGCAGTAATTAATGCTGGGTAATGAAGGCTGCTGCCCTCCCTGCAGGCTCCCTGTGGAGGTATGTCCGTGCCAGCATGTCCCTGTCGGGGTACATGCCCCCCCTGTGTGACCCCAAGGATGGCCATCTCCTCATGGATGGAGGCTACATCAACAACCTGCCAGGTAGGAGCACAGCCCTTGGGAGTAGAAATGCCCACATCTGCCCATCAAACAGCCTGCAAACCTTGGTTTTTTCCCCCTCAGACACACCTTTAAATGCTGCTTCCCTGGAGTCCTTGCTCTCAGCTTCCTGGGTGTTTCCTTTATCTTGGCTTTATTAACATTATTTTTTTATGAAGCGTTTCCTGATCATTCTGAACACACAGCTCCCAGCCAATTCTGAATTATTTCAGTGCTTGCTGAAGGGAGAGAGAGTAGGACTCAAAGCACAGACATACAGCCTGCCTTGGAGTTCATCTTCAATCAGTTAATTAAGAAATAATTCTGAGGGAACAACAGCATTTGCTGCTCAGGCTGGTGTCACCTGGAGCACATGGGGCAGTCAGGGGGCCCTCGAAGGAGGGCTGTGGGGTGTGGGATGAAGGCAGCAGGGTCCAGGGCTGTGAGCTGGCAGTGTTTGGGGTGTGTTCTGTGTCAGGTCTCACAGCAGGCAGGAGGGTGGGGGGCTCAGGGGGTGGCCAAGGCAGCAGAGCCCCGTGGGGTCACTGCTGTGTGTGACTGTGCACGGGGAGGAACCTCAGGCACAGACTCCCCCCCTCAGCATCCCGAGTGATTTACATCTCCCTGTCACAACCTGACTTCATTCTTCCATCAGGGCTGTGTTTACCTAAAGCCCAGAAGTGGAAATAGCACAAAAGAGATGGCCCAGAGCAGCACCTGGCACTGCCTGTGTCTGTAAGCAGAGCTGTGAACTGCAAACCAAAGCAGCTCCTGCACCTCCACAGCTGGGGAGGGCAAAGGGCACACACAGGTGGGAAACACACAATAGACTGAAGGAATGTAAATCCAAGGTACAGAGCAGATCTGATTTAAAGAAGTGTCTAAATTAAGCCTCTAAATTGGCTCTTCAGAGCTGTGGTTTTCCTACGCAAAACTATTCTGGAAACTGCAACTATCTTGGACTCTGGGGGTGTGAAAGAAATAGAAATTCATTCTGTGAGGTTCATGTCCTTCTCTTCCCTCCCCTGGCGCTTCCCTAAATCCTCACCCGTATCCAAAGCCTGCAGCTCGTCCTTTTACTGCCCTTGAAGTAGGAAGTGTTGCCTCATTTCTCTCCCACTTCCAAATGTGAATCTTTCTCTTGGATCCCAGAGCTGTTCCCAGGCTGACATCCAGCCTCTCCTCGCTGGCAGGTCCCTGAGCTGCTCCTCCCACTGGCACCTTCTCCTTTCAGGGTTGCCTGCCCTCTCTAAGGCACTGCCACTTGTTCTCTCTGCAGGTCCCCCAGGTGGTTTTTTTAGAATTAATGTGGGTTTGATGTGCTCTGTCCCTTTATTCCCAACGTGGTGTCACTGCCCTGGTGCTGTGTCCCACCCCAGGGCTGCTGGTGACCTCGGGGAGAGTCAGGCCATCCCTGAGCCCTGTCAGTGATGTCCCCCAGCAGTTCAGCAGTGGGGACTCACCCTGGGGTCACTCAGGGCTGGATTTGGGATCCCTCCCTGCACACAGCCCTGAGCAGGGCTGCAGCACACATTCCTAATGGAATCACAGAGCTGTTCAGGCTGAAGTTCCCCTCTAAGATTATGGAACCCAACCATTCCCCCAGCACTGCCCTGTCCCCAAGTGCCACATCCACCTGGCTTCTGGATCCCTGTGGGGAAGGGCTCTGATGATCACTTCCATAGGCTGCTCACTGGCAGTAGGTGTGACCTGAGCCATGTAGAGCTGTACCTGCACCTGGGAGCAGCAGCAGCAGGGAGGGCACAGGGGCTCTGACACCTCCTGTCCCCCAGCTGACGTGGCCAGGTCCATGGGGGCCAAGGTGGTGATCGCCATCGACGTGGGCAGCCGTGACGAGACCGACCTCACCAACTACGGCGACTGCCTGTCGGGCTGGTGGCTGCTCTGGAAGAGGTGGAACCCCCTGGCTGAGAAAGTCAAGGTACTGGGAGCTGGACTGGAATGGCAGCTGGTTTTCCAGGGCACTGGGAATAGTGGGAGAAGCGGGAAGCTTCCCTCTGTTGTTCAGGGAGAGAGTCTGTGGCAGATTTGTTGTTCCACTGGGTTTGAGTTCTTGTGCCCCCACACCACGGGGAAGGCAGGGATTGGGAAGGGGCTGGCAGGATTCTTAGAGCAAAGAAACCTTTTCTTGGAGCAAAGAAACCTTTTCTTGGAGCTGCATCCGTTCTGAGAAAGTCAGACTTCATTAATTTTACCAATAAAAGTAGTAAATCTGTCCAGTTCACTTTGTATCCTGTATGTCTCTGAACTGCTGACTTAGGGAGATTTTAGCACCAGGCAGTAATTAAGTACAACTGATAAACATGGGCCTGCAGGTCACTTCTCCCCCACCCAGAGCACACAGAGCACCTTCTGAAACTCACTTGGAATGATGCCTTAAGAGGCCTCCTAGAAACAGANTTTGAGGCATCAGGAGGGGCTGAACTTGTGCCTGGTGTGGCGGGCAGGTGCTGAACATGGCCGAGATCCAGACGCGGCTGGCCTACGTGTGCTGCGTGCGGCAGCTGGAGATGGTGAAGAACAGCGACTACTGCGAGTACATCCGGCCCCCCATCGACCGCTACGGCACGCTGGACTTCGGCAAGTTCGATGAGATCTGTGTAAGTGCCCCCCTGGCTGCCCCCAACATGAAACAGGACAGGGGAGCCAAGGCAGACTCTCCATAAATTTAAATTATTTTATTCGCCTCATAAACTGTCTGGAGACCTCAGAGATGCAGCAAGCTCGTGCTGCAGGCAAAACCCCCCCAGATTTCCTGCTTGCAGAATATTCTTAAAAGCTGCTCAGCCAATTAGCAATTGCTCTGAAGGTTACAGGCAGCTGTTCCAACCAATCTTCTGTATTGCACGTACTTGTTAAAACAATACTTGCTTGTTTTATACCTTATACAATAGTGCATAATATTCCATTATTAAGCTTAACTTTATCATCTCTTGCTAAGCATAAATTTTGCAACTCCTAAAAGTTCTCTCAGCCAGGCCTAAAACCGTGGCAGGTTCTCCTGCCTTTGTGCTAATGTTCTAATTGTATCTTCTTTAATATTTTCTCAGTGAAGCTGCTCCCTAAAATCTTTCTGCTCAATTCTTAAAGCCTGCTTTTTGTTTCTCACTCTTAGAAATCTCTTTCCTTTTTTCTGGGTTTCCTCCACAGGGCAGCCCCCTGAGGCTGCCACTCGCTGCTCTGCTGGTGCTGATCCGTGCTGGAGAGTGAGAGGAGCTGGCACAGAGGGAATAATTGACACTGGGTGATGCTGTGGAATGATAGCCAGGGCAGGAGATGGGATTAGCAGCAGGAATTGAGTTAGTGAGCTGGATTATGTAATGACCTGGGAAGGGATCACTTGGCTCGCTGTGTTTTGTGGCAGTTCCTGCTCAGCTGCTGGGCGGGTGAGAGGTGGATTCCAGCCCCAGTGTCTCCTGTGCTCTGAGCCCTCATCCAGAAACCAGAGGAGAGACCAACTCCAGGGCTGGAGAGGGGATCCAGGGCTCTCAAAACCTGTTGCTCTGTCCTTCCCATTTGGTTTTTCAGCATCATTCCTACCATGTCCTGACAAAAAGAGTAAAACTTGGAGCCATGGGTCTCTTTTTTCCAGTTGTTTCCATGCTATTGGCAGTTATTAATTACTTTTTCTCCTCCTGATTCATTTTTTTTCCAGGAAGTGGGATACCAGCACGGGAAAACTGTATTTAATGTGTGGTGCAGGAGTGGAGTCCTTGACAAGATGCTGAAGGACAGGCAAGAGACCTGCAAATCCAAAACTGATGTGAGTGCTCAGGGCAATGCCCTGTGCTGCTGGAGCTGCTCAGGGCTGGGACAGGGGACAGTGGCTGCCCTGAGGTTGGGTCACAGCTCTGGCTTTCTTGGCAGGGAAGTTCCAGTTGGTTTTTTGAAACAGTTCCCACCTCTCTGAAGAATTTGGATAATACATTATAATATATTCTGATCTATGCTTCCCCTTCTTTGAATTCCTCTGATTCAAAAGGCTTCATGTTTTACCCAGTAATTCTTCTTTATCATCTTCTAGAGAGAGGGAAATGAGCAGTAATTTTTTAAGGGGTGGCCAGGATGAATCATAACCATCGTGAGCCTCGCAGAGGGAGGTCAAGTGAGGTGACAGATGACACTGAGGATCTGCAGCTCTCCAGGGGTGGGTGGCAGAGCACTTTGGCTTGGAGACAGGGAGAGGATGGATGGCAGGAGGGACACTGGGCCAGGGATGAGGTGGGGGTGGGTGATTGCACCTCTGAGCCCTCGGTGTCAGCAGAGGCTGTGAGTCACTGAGGGGTGGAAATGGCTCTGCTGGGATGAGCTGAATGTCACCCTCAGCTCCAGGGGGACTTGACACTTCCCATCCTCAGATGGAGCTGCCCACGCTGCCTGCCAGGGCCAGGGTGGCTTTGGAAGGAGCACACAGGGACTGAGCCGTGGAGGAAAGCAGCTGGTGATCCATGAGATCCTCAGCCAGGGATTTCTCACAGGGAACACACCTGGATGAGGAGGTGCTTTAGTGTGGGTCCTCAATCCACCTCTGACACCTCCTGATCAGACATGAGGGGCTGGGGTTCAGGTTTTGTGTTAAAAGTCAGAAGGAGAAGTCAAGGGAGGGAAAATTGTGTCTCAGAATTGGCTGTGTCCTACTTCAGCCTCACTTTTACAAGCCTCAAAAGTTTTCACTGCTGTAACAGCCACTTCTTTTAAAGGAAACTGCTTTTAAAACTGTCCTTTTTATGGGCTGCAGTAATGGAGAGGAATATTTCACTTAAATCATGGTGTCACAACAGCACAATGGACATTTATCACACCTGCCCTGGCTTCTGGGGCACTTCAGGGCCCTGCAGATCAGATCCCATCCTCCCTGGCCCTGCTCTCAGCTGATAAAGAGGCACCAAGTGCTGATTGCTGAGGTGCCAAAGCATGGAAATGATGGGGTTGGGAGAGGGACTCACCAACCCTCCTGGGTTACAGAGCAGGAACCATGGGCTCCGTGCATCCCTGCTGCTCCCAAGGACCTGCAGGGCCACCTGCTCATCCCCCTAAAACTCTGCAGCCTGCTGAAACCCAGGATTTTTGCATCTGGCTTCTGTTGCAGGTTTATTTCTATGAAGTAACAACTGTTGCAGCTCCCACCGGGGTGTTTTTCTTGCTTTCCTTACTCCATTAGAATCACTTAAGTCCTTTTGCTGTGTTATCTTCCAGGCAGAGCTGCTGATATTTTTAACTTGCCTTTCATTAGCAAAGGTTTTGATGCTTTATGTGTTTTAGTTCTTCATCTATTTCTGGAGTGCTCAACATCTGAGAGCTGAGTGCCATTTCTTATCATCTCATTTCCATGGCGTGAGCATTGCCATTTTATTTAAAAATCCAGATAATTAATCATTTAGATGCTTTTCCTTCACTTTGATCATTCAGTCCCTGTTTTTCTTGCCTCCAAAATGCAAATTCTGAAGACACAAACAACAGGAACCTTACATAAACTTTACTTTGAGCAGCCCTTAACTCTTCCCCAGCATGGAATGCTGCAGCACCGTTAATTTGATCTCCTTGGGGAAGTTTTGTCTACTGAGGTGTGTTATTCATAGTCAAAGCTAAATATAATCCAGCAGACTACAATAGTAACTGTATTTCTCCTCTAATTCATTTCATAAAGATTGTGCCAGAGAGAAGACTTTTCTCCTTGGGAAAAAAGAAACCATCAGAGAGGTTTGAGAGTAGGTTTCAGGTGCATCTGAGACACTTCTTTGCTTTGTGTTATCTGATGGGAGGGTGAGTTTGTCCTTAAAAGTAGTGAGAGGAAGCACTTAAACATGAAACTCCTGTTTGTAAAGCACCAAATGAGTGTGGGGGCACACCTGGTTTCCCACAAGTGGTTTTCCAGTCCGGGTGCTGAGGCTTTGGGTGCAGCTCCCTCCCCAGGTGCCCTCAGACAGGCTGAGCTGGGGGACAGCTGGGGGACAGATGCTCCTGAGGGCAAACTCACACTTCATTCCCATCCATCCCCACCTCAGGAGCTGCTGATGGTTTTCCTGGGGCACCCTTTGGTGCAGAGCCCTGGACTTTGATCCCCTCCCTGCCTGTTCCCCACTCCCAGGGACAGCCTGGCACTTGTCTGCCCGAGAGCTCTGTGCAGCCACCTTGTCCTCGTGGGTTTTGGAGCCCAGGGACAGCCTCAGATGTGGCTGTGTGGTGGCCAGAGGGTGCTCGTGTCCCTCCTGGGGTCGTGTGACACAGCTTGGAGCTGTCAAGGAGCTTTTCTTCCCCGAGCTTTCTGCAAGTGCTGCCCTGGGAATGTTCAGGTTGGATGTTCAAAGAGAGCCTGGGCTGACTCATCCTGTCCGGCAGCTCCTCAGCAGCCACAATGAGCTTCCCAGCTTCTTGTATTTCAAAGTGTGTGTCCTGAGCTGGTCCATTTCACACAGGTCCCTTTTCATTCTCTTCAGGCTTTTCTCTGCCCCCGTTGCTTGTCCTGGATCTGCTCTGTGCTGTGGCTGTTCCAAATTACATCAAAATCAGCTACAGATAAAAAGGTCAACTGAGAGCACTTTGCTGCAGCAGTAATGGGCTGCTGCTGTGACCCCACAGGGGTTGTGTGATTCACAGGGTCGGTGTTCCTGCCAGAAGAGCAAAGGATTGTTCATAAAACCCTGTGTTAGGGAGCTGCTCTGGCTGGGAGCACATGGGCAGCTCTGGCTGTTTGGGAAGACAACTGTCACAGCAATTCCTGGCAGCCCAGATCCCTCTGCCAGCTCTTCCCCATCCCTTTCCTCTGGCTTGGGGCTGTTCCTGTGTTCCTTAAACTCACCGGGTTTAAAAAAAAGGTGAGAGGTGTCCAGGTGTCCACCTGGTGACATTGTGCCCGGCCCCAAGGAGGGAGGTGGGGCTGCAGGAAGCCCGAGAGGGTTCCTAAATGCCAAAGCTGGGTTTTCTTAGAGAAGAGACTGGAGCAGGAACTTCTCAAAATAGAGAATCCTCAGCCCACAGCTTGGATGAGACACAGTGAAAATAGCAAGGGTGTATTGGAAGGAGGAATTGCAGTGGGAGATGTCTCTCTGCAGGGTCTGGCTCGCTGCAGCAGCTCCAGCTCTGGGGCTTGCAGGGGTCCCTGGGGGGCTCCTGGTCACCCCAGTGCCCCCCTGTCCCTGCAGCCTCTGTGGCATCCCTGCAGCTGGGGGATGGGCCCACCTGGGCATCTCCTCCCAAGGGAAAGCAGGAGCTCCCTGGGGGCTGCACCTGGACAGGGACACTGATGGAGAACAAAGCAGTGGAGCGAGCTCTGTCCATCCCAGAGCCCAGCCCCTCCTGTGCTTGGCTCTGGGGTCTTTTCTACACTTTGCTAAATTTTTCATGGGGCTTCTTGTTGCATGGGTGGAATAGGAGCCGTGAAGAGCCTGTCCCACTGGTGGGAATCCCATCTCTGCCACCAGCCCTGCCTCAGGAGAGCTGCTCTGAGGATTTCTCACTGATGAGTAATGGCTTTTGAGGGGGCAGCTGTGGAGAATTTGAGCGTCTGGAGCACAATTTGTCTGTTGGAGATTGGTTTTTATCCAGTGTTGACTCGTTGGGGTTTGCTGTGTTTATTTGCTGACAGCCCTTCACCCTGTCCTGTGTTTCAGAACGTGACCTGTCCCACCACGTCCTTCACAGACCTGGCAGAGATCGTGTCCCGCATCGAGCCCGTCAAGGCTCCGCTGGCCGACGGTGAGTGGGGTCGGGAGGAGGGACAGCTCCTGCTCTGACTGCCAGCCCTCCCCTCCCCTCCCCTCCCCTCCCTGTGGGCACTGCCAGCCATGGGGGGCCATTCCCTGCTCCCCCCGAGCCCCTCCTGGGCTGTGCCCCCGACAGGCCCTCGGTGTGCCCCTCCTGTGGGACAGGCAGCAGCGGGATGTCCTTGCCACGGTGAGGCACTGCTGTCAGTGTGCTCCCAGGTGGGGATAATCCCTGCTCAAGTCTCATCTGAGGGAAATAACACGAGTGGCAGCTCAGCTGCCATCCCCTCGGGCTGTCCCGTGTCCTCCCGATGGCTCCTTGGCCTCTTGGGCTGAGTTAAAGCTCTGCCTCGGGGATGTTTTCCCTGCTGTCGTGAGTAGGATCAGGAGTGACTCACTGGCTCCACTGCTTTTTGTGTGCTCCCGTTGTTGTGGGAGCAGCAGTGAGCTGATGAGGAGCAGGTACCAGCTCCTGCAGGGTGGCACAAAGGTGCTCCGTGCCCTGTGACAGCCCTGCCCTGCTCCTGCTCCTGTCCATGGAGCTCCCAGATCCAAAAGGATCGGAGCCTTGCAGGCCTGAACCCCCCCGAGTGTGTCACCAGGGCTGGAGCTCTTCCTAAACAGTCTCTTCCCCTCCTCCTGATTCCTGTTCCTGCAGAGGGAAAGCTAAAGTTAGCAGTGCTCCCATCTGTGACTGTTTGTGGAGATGTCCCTGTGGTAATTTGAAATGCTAATTACTATCATATGCCTTATGAAGAAAATATTAATCAAACGTGGTTGAAGCAGCCATTGTGAATAAGAGTGAAGAGTTCATGGTATGTGGTTATTTAAGGCTCAGGCACTGAGACTTGCTGAGATTTAACCAGAGCACTGGGACAGATCCTCCTCCTTTCTGCAGCTCCTGATTATTCCCCCGCTGAGCGCGGCCGTGGATGTGAGCGTGGCAAGTGGACGCGGCTCAGGGAGCAGATGTGGCACGTCCTGGGCTGAGGAGGGGCAGTGCAGGGGCTGCTGGGGCTGGGATGGGCAGGGCAGGGGCCACATGTTCCTCAGGGATGCTGAAATCCCTTGGCTGTAGAGTCTGGAGGAGGGGGAAGATGGGATGGCAGCAGAGTTGTGCACGTGGGCCCCGTCTCGTGAAGGATCCTTTGTGTTCCTGCCCTGGGTGGCTCCGTGGGGCTGCAGGGACCCTGCCCACATTTGGGTGGCAGTGACAGCAGTGACTTTGTGTCCTCTGTGCACCAGACTTTTGCTGAAGAGGTACCTGGAGCTGTGGGGGAAGGTCTGTGTGGCGAGGGGAGCTCAGGGTGACACCTCCCTGCAGTGGCCTCGTGGCTGTTGGGTGGCTCCTCAAGGCTGGGGAGCCCTGGCATTGGGCTGCTCATGGGGGTGAAGGTGTTCTGAGGCTTGTGGCCCGTGTAGGGGAGGGGACAGGGAGCTGCTATTGGGCCTGGCTGTGAACCTGCACCAAGGCCTTGGTCCTGCTTGGTGCTTCTGGGAGGGTTTGTAGCGCCCAGAACAGTCACTGTGAGCCTCATCCTCGATGGGAGGTGACTTTTGGGGACAGCAGGGCCACCTCCTGCTCTCCTTTCCCCCCTCCAGCACCCAGAGCTGCTGTGTGAAGGGTGTGAGAAGGGTCGCCCCTCTCTTGGTTCTGTGTCTGTAGAAAGACCTTGTTTAGTGCTGGGAAAATCAAGGAGTTGGGTTTTGATGGCAGCTGGTTTTATTGGAGGTATAAGCTCCAGACTCTTGTTTGTGGTGTCTGTTGCTGTTCAGATGAGTTTCCAGTTTCTCTGGTGCATTATCATTAGTGTTTTTAGTAAAAACTATCATTCTTTAATTTACAGTAAAAAAACCCAACAACAAACCACTAAAAATAATAAAAGAAGATAAGAAAGACCAAATGTCTTTAATCCCAGTGTTCTAGCAGTCGGTTGTAGTTGTGTGTTAGGAGACAAGGCTGTGGAACAGACTGTGCTGTTGTCTTCAGCGTGGAGCAGATGCTATTGACAGCTCCCAGGAGAAAGGCTTCATCAAGGATCCGGCTTAAACAGGAGCCCTTCTCTTTACCAGTGGGCTGGAACCCAGGTATTGCTCCAGAGCACACTGGAATTAACTCAGGAAAGGGGTGGCAGAACTGGTGTCACACAGAAGGATTTTATGGTGACAGTGAAATGTCACTTTCACACCTTAAACTGCACCCTGAAGCTCTGGGTGCCAGCAGAGGAAGGTGCTGCCTGCCAAGGGCTCTGCCTGGCTGCCCACGTGCCCTGGAGTCACGAGTGGCTGGGACAGGCTCTGCAGGGGCTGCTGGTGCCCTGGGGGTGAGCTGGGAGCACCCAAAAGCCCCCCCAACCCAGCACATTCCTGGAGTTGCTGTGAGGAGTCAGCCCTGGCACCAGCTGGAGTCAGAAAAGGGTTTGAGTTGGAAGGGACTTAAGGCTCACCCAGTGCCCCCCCTGCCATGGGCAGGGACCCCTCCCACTGTCCCAGCCAGCTCCAAGCCCCATCCAGCCTGGCCTTGGGCACTGCCAGGGATCCAGGGGCAGCCCCAGCTGCTCTGGGCACCCTGTGCCAGGGCCTGCCCACCCTCCCAGGGAACAATTCCTGCCCAATATCCCATCTAACCCTTGTTGCCATCAGCTCGAGGCCATTCCCCCTTGTCCTGTCCCTCCAGGCCCTTGTGGGGTCCTGCTCCTGCTGCCTGTCTTGCAGACCCTGCAGGTGATCTCCAGGTGCTGGGAGAGGTGTTGGCTCTGCCCTGCTGTGTCCTCATTCCACGGGAACAGGCTGGGACTGGGGCCTTGCTGTGTGTCCTGCACAGCTCTTGAGACTCCCTAAATTATGTTAATCTGCTGGATTACTGGAGAAAGCAAGTGACTGTCCTCTGCAGAGAGGAAGGGAATGTGAATGTCACCATCCCCTGGGGAGCAGGGATTGTGAGGCACTCAGTTATCAGCTCACACCAGGCAGAGCTCACCCTAAGCCTGGGATCCCTGTTCCCAGAGCCCGTGACCACTGTGTCCAGGGGAGTTGGGATTGGCAGCTCAGAGGCTTCTGAAGGTGTCCCACAGGTCTGGCTGGGCTGAGGGGTGGAAAACAGGAGCTGGGCTGTGAAGGGCATAGCCCAGGGAGCATCCCCCCAGGACCAGAGTCTGTGTCCCTCGGGCTGGGAACCCACCAGAATGACCCAAACAGTTGGACAGGGCTGCTTGTGCTGTGGTTCCTTGGATTCTGCAGGGCTCCAGGACAACAATTCACAGAGAGGATGTGGTTTACTTTTATGTGCTGGGGAGCTGAGATCTGTGTGTAAGCAGTCCCAGCTCACTGAGCTGCAGAGAGCTGCTAGCAGTGTCCTGCCCGTGCCTGTGCTCAGTGACAGTGGCAATCAGTCCTCTCCCAGTTTCCTCTGCTTCTCTGCCTGCCAGTTAAACCCTGGGCTTTGTCTCTTCTCTCTTTAGATGAGTCAGACTACCAAACTGAGTACGAGGAAGAAGTTCTGGACAACCAGAAGGATGATTATCTGGATTTCATAAGCAACCAGGTGGAGGAAGACTCTGACTCGGTACGAACTGTGCTGGAACAAGCAGTGGCTGGTCACTGCTGAGTGGTGTGAGGTGGAGGGTGTTGGGAAAGGTGCTCAGAGAAGCCCCTGGGAGGGACTGGCTGAGGAGGAGTGTGCAGAAATGAGTTTGCTTTTCATTAGTACAGACACTAAATGGCACATGCTCACCCTGCTCAGGTCAGTCCCTGCCATGTGTGGCAAAACCTGGGCACAGTTAAATCCTGGTCCTGCAGCTCCGTGGGTTTGTTCATGAGGTGGATCAGGGCTGGAGAGGCTCAGGGAGGATCTGTGGGGTGGCTAGGGAGGAGGTAGTTATGGAGAAGATGCCCAGAAAAAAGCCAAGAGGGGACAGGCACAGCTTGTGCTAAAGAAAACTCTCCCTGGGGACAGTGGGAAATAGTGCCCTGGACACAGAGCTGACATCTCCCTGGGCTGTGCAGGGAAAGGTGCAAACTCCACCCTTGTGGGTACTTGAAAAGCAAATCGATGCCCTGAAGAACCAGCTCCAGCTGAGCCCCGCTCAGAGAAGATTTATCTTCCAGAGGTCCCTTCAAGCCAGGGGGCTTTGGTTCTGTGGGACAGCAGGCCCACCCTGAGGTGAATGTGCACTGTGAGAGCAGGTGTGCTGTGGGGTGACCCCCAGGCTGAGCAGCACAGCTCAGACAGGACACATCCCTGACTGCAGCAGGGTTTGCAAGGTGCCTGTTGTGTTAGTCATGAGCAGCTCCTCGGTGGGAGCACGAGGATGGACTGGGAAGGCTCCGTGTGAAGGTGTCAGATGGTGTCAGCGTTCTGAGAGAGGAGCTGGACTGGTGTGGCTTCTGTTTGCTGGGTTTACCCGAGCTGGGAAAGGAGGGGAAGAGGACAGGTTTTACCCAGCTCAGAGAGGACACTGAAGGGTCAGTCTGTGCCTCCTTTTCTCCTGCAGGATGAGGACATGCAGCTGAGGAAGCGCAGGAACGTCCCCAGCGAGGAGGGCCAGGCGAGCAGCACGGGAGAGCCGGGGTAGAGCTCAGGAGAGGCTGAGCTGCCAGCTGAGAGCCACAGCCCATCCTACTGACAGAGCAGCCCTATTTATTTATTTACCACTTCACCAAACCAACACCCAGATGAATGAAGCCAGAGTTCGTCCTTCCCCAGCCAGGGCTGGGCACTCAGCACCAAGCACAACCTGCGCCGAGCCCGAGTCCCTTTGGAGCTCCGGGGAAGGGGGGCTGCTGTGGGCCCTGCTCCTTCCTGCAGGTGCCAGGAGCAGCACTTACTGATCACAGACTGGCAGAGGGGAAATGTGCAGTTCAGAGCTGCCTTGATTTTTTGCTGCTGTGTTTTTTAGCCGCTGTTTTTACCACCAGGGCCCCAGGAAGGCCAGGATCTCCCCCTGCGAGGGGCCGGGGAGGCTCTGAGCAGCAGCACTGGAGACAGGGAGGGGTTTGAGGGGGTTGTGGGTTGCAGCGTTGCTTTCTTTTCATACGAATCAGGTAACTGTGTAATTAACTCCTCAGTGACTTCCAACCACGTACTGGTGAGCAGTGCTCTGGCAGGAGCAAATCTGAATGTATTTCACTTGAAATCTAAACCTAAGAAATCATTGGGAAGTGTGGCCACAGAGCCTGGATCCTCGAGTCATCAGCAGGACATTTACTGACAGATCATGGAGCTGACACTTGCCAGGCAACTCTGGAATCACCACTTGGCTGTACTTGCCCTGTTGAATTAAAGTTATTTTGCTGGATTGAAATGTCTGGCTGGTTTTTTGCATCAAGTCCTACAAAGAGAAAAGTTATCAACGGCTAAGAGCCCAACTTGCCTCTACTTTTATCAGACTTGGAAAGGAACACACAGGGGGTTTCCAGCTGCTCACCCCAGCAGGAGCCACTCTGGGTATTGTCGGGCACTGGGAAGGAATCTGCAGTGCTCTGTCCCCAGGGCTGCGGCTGTCGATGGCAGCTGGAGCCTGTCCAGACATCCCCTGGTGCTTGCTCAGCTTGTGCCACATCTGTCACTGCCAGTGGCTGCATCAGCCAGCTGATTGTTGCTTTATGTAACCTCCAGCTCAGCTCCAGCTGTAGGTGCTGTTGCCTTGAAGGGATTTGTCATCCGACCGCAGCACCGAGGGCACCCCCAGAGCTGCCTCCTTCCCTCCCCTCAGCAGCCTCAGGCCAGAAACGTGTTTGGTGGCACCACTGAGGAATAGTGAAAGCTGGAAATGGACCTGTTCTCTGTATTTAACCCCCTCTGGAGGAGCTGCAGCAGCTGCTGAGGCCCGAAGGCTTCACGGTGGGTGAAGGTGACGCAGAGCTTGTTCCCACAACAACTCCGATGGCAGCCAGTGCCCACCCTGAGGCAGCAGCGTCGGAGCAAGGCCCTGAGGAGCCACGAGCAGGAGCTGCAGTGAGAATGTTCCCCTCAAAACCTTTTGGTGACACATCTGGTGGAGGTAAAGCCTTGGCTGAGCTTTCAGAGACGCGTCCCAGCGATGATTCACAGCGGCTCAAGCCCCCATCCTGCTCGGGGCCTGGGCTGAGCCCCTGCCAGCAGCCGAGGACGGGGAGCGCCCGCAGGGGACTCCGGGCAGGGATTTGGGCACCGGGCTCCCTCTGCCGAGGGGATGCCGTGGCGGAGGGAGGGTGCTGGGGGTTGTCCCCACCGAGGGCTGGTGGCAGTGGCGCTGCCGTCCCCACAGGCAGCGCCCTGGGGCCGACCTACTGCCAATGGCTCGGTGCAAGCACCAAACTCGGCCGCTTCCTTCGAGCCCCTGGAGAACCTCCAGTGGCCTTTAGAAAGAAGAAAGAACATGAGGCAGCTGGCAGCACCTGTCCAAACCCTCCAGGAAGCCCTGCCCCGGCTGAGGGAGAGCTTGGATCGGTGCCGCGGGGCTGCTCAGGATTCTGTCCCCGTGTGGGGCCGCGGTGTCCCTGCAGCCCCTCCGGGCCCGCCTGTGCTGGGCCCCAGCCATGCCCCTTCCCCGGCAGACGTCATTGTTCCCAAATTAATCTCATCCTGTTTGCTGGTGCTCCCTGACCTCCCCCAAGGTGTGATTTTCCCCGGGGCTGCGTTTGAGCTGTCGGGGTGCGGGGGCTGGGCTGCGCCGCTGGGTTTCGCTCGCTGTCGCTGGAAGAAGAGCTGGTGAGAAAATCACCAAACACCAAATACATGGAAAATATTTTTCTCTCCCTGCAGGGCTCCACGTGGCAGGACCGGCACCTGCCACTGCCTCTATCCTGAGAGCCCCACCAGAACATGACCATGGGGTGCCAGGTTTTTTTGGCCGGGAGGCACTGGCACTGGTTAAAGTGTCGTTTGTTTGATGAGCAGGATTTTGGGATGTTGTGCTGGCACCAAAGCACTGACTCCCATAAATATCCCTTCCCAGCTGCTGGCTGGTTCTGCTCCCACTGGGACTGGGGGGTTTGTTTGTGCTCTTTGTCCCTGTCCCCTCCTCAGGTCATGGAGCGTGTGACCCTCTTTTTCCCAGTGGCCTTAATTTGGGTTTTAGGACAGAATATACCATAAATACATATGAATATAAACATACCATAATTACATATAACACCATAAACACAACATGTATGTGCCAGGATGGCTCCTGGAGGTTCCTTGCTGGCAGCAGGAGCAGCATTCCAAATGCTGGGAAGGTGCCTGTGGCCTGAGTGTCACTCAGCTCAGCCGTGGCATTTGCACGTGGCAGAGCCACGGTCACCACTGCCACCAGCATCAGCAGGGACAGCTTTTAATTAGACCTCATGCACTCAGGGGTTGTGGACAGGAATGGGCTTCCCATCAGGAATCAGCTGGGCCCCCAGCTCTGGGAAGGTTTATCCATAAGGTGTGACATTTGTGTCCATTGTGCCCTCCTGGATGGCAGCAGGCAGGAGCCGGTACTGGTGAGGCACAAGTGCTGGCAGTGCTGCTGGGAATCCGTATTTTTGGGAATTTGTCCCTGGCAGTGTGGCTGCTGGGGAGGGAGGCTCAGCAGCACCGCTGTCCTGGTGGGGCTGAGCACACGTGCAGGGATCATTTGGGATCAGCAAGAACACCAAATGTGCATTAATTTTAAATGTACCATAATTGACAGATTTTTTCCTTGGATAAGGCACATTAGATGTGATGCACAGTCCCAGGGGAATGTGCTGAGCAAAGCTGCTGCAGCTCGAGCAGCCCTGACCTGGGCTGAGCTCTGCGCTGTGCCCGTGCTCGAGCACGTTGCTGCTGCATAGGCAACTCTGGGTGGCACAGGTGACCCCAGATGCCCTGTTTGCCCCTGGCATTGCCTGCCAGGCTGCTCTGGAGCCCGCTGGAGCTCAGTGAGGTGCTCTGTGGTGCTGCTTGTGCCCGTGGCTGTGCTCACATCCAGCACAAGGTGTTGGCTCCATCTGGACCGTGAGCATCCAGCTCTGGGTGGGCTGAGCTGCCCAGCCCTCCCTCCTCGCAGGGACTGATGGCTGCCTCGAGGCTCAGGCTCTCGGGGGAAGGTTTCAGCTGATGGCTGCCACTGCCAGAAGGGCTGTTTCTTCGTTTGGAAGGAGAACCTGCCCAGCCTGTGTGGGGTGTTGGCTCTTGCGTGGTCGGATGAGTCAGGGAAGGACACGTGTGTCAGCTCTGCTGTCCTCGGTGCCATTGTTCTCACTCCTGCCTTGGTGCTTTCCCCCTTCCCACTGCTGTGCTCCCCCAGTGTGTGACCAGGTTGTTGTTACCGTTCCTCTCCCCAGTTAGATGCTGGATTAGCTGCATGTGGCTGGTGGGTGAGTTCACTCCCTCGCTCTCCCCTTCTTGCCCATGGCTCAGCCCCGGCACTGTCACCTGGTGGCTGTAAAATCCCTCCCCTCCCCTTGCATCCTTGCTGGAAATAGAAAGCTTTTAACGCAGCAAAGTTCAGAAAAGCTTCTAGAGCAGGGCCGGCAAAGCGATGGCCCCCTGGGATTTTGGGGGTAATGAGGCAGGAAAGAGCTGCCAAGGAGGAGGCTGTGCCAGCCTCGTGGAGCGGTGCCTGGGCTGCAGCCACGGGTGCTGACACGGGGCTGCACAGCCCAGCAGCCACAGCCACCTTCCAGACTCGTGCTGGGACACAGACCTGGTGCTGAAGGAGATTTTGGTCCTGAAAGCAGAGGGGAGAGCTGAACTTTGCAGGAGTTGTTGGGGTGAGTGTGTCCCTTTATGGAGCTCCTGTGCAAGCAGTGAACCTTGACATGCACTTGCAGAGTCAGGAAAGAGGTTTTTAGAGTGCCCAAGAGAGAAGGTCAGGACAGATTCATCGGCTGCCCAGTGACACTGGGAATGAGCCTGGTCCCTGATGGAGCCGTGGGCAGGGTGGACACCAGAGCCTGGGAATGGACCACACATCCCAGCTCCACTCCTCATCCTTGGAAGTGTCCAAGGCCAGGCTGGACGGAGCTTGGAGCAACCTGGTGTAACGGGAGGTATCCCTGCCCAGGGCAGTGAGATGCTTTAAGGTCCCTCCTCAGCCAGTCTGTGATTTTTCTGTTCACCAGAGCCAAGCTGGGGGCTCCATAAGGCCCAGCTGGGCTGGCTACACGGTTTGGCCCACTGGGAAGCAGAGCTGTTGAGGACAACTCCCTTGGGCACCCAAATCCAGGCTGCCAATCTGGGAGCTGATGATTTTATCCGAGGCAAGGGAAATGTGGAAATGCAGAGCCCAACCAAAAGGCTGTTGAGTTCCTGCAGAGCAGCACCCACCTGAGAGCCCTGCACATGTCCCTGCTGCAGACAGCCCTGGCTCCCACAGGACCCTCCTCCTCCCCCCCAAAATCTGCCCCTGAGTTCTGTGCAGATCCACAGGGAGCCCAGCACCACGTGCTGGGAAAAGGGTGCCCTGGGGGGGCTGCTCCTGGGGCTGGCAGCATCTTCCTAGCACGTGGGGACCCAGCGGGGCGAGAGCTCTGCCTTCCCAAAGTAGGTCACGCTGCGAACTCGAGCGATGTCGTGGGCAGAGCTAAAAATACCGGGGGAGCCGAGCGCTTCCCCGGCAGCTGCCCAGGGCCACGGCCTCGCCAGCTCGGGCTGTGGCCATCAGAGGGTCACCAGGGCCCTGCTGGGGCCAGGCTGGGTGAGGAGCAGGTGGTGGAAAAGCCCCCCTGGGGCTGCAGGTGCAGAATCCACAGGAGAAAGTGTCTCTTGTGCTGGTGGTGTATAAATCACTGGAAGGCACCTGGCAGTCGACCCCTGCTCCTTGCACAGACCCTCCTGCAAGCCTGGGATGTCTCATTTCCAGCCTCCTCATCTGCCCCTCAGAAAACCCCCTCGGCTTCCCTTCATTCCATGTTCACAATTACTGGCAGAAAATGATGTCGAGGACAGGAACGTAATCCCAGCCTGGTGCAAGAGCTCAGCAAAGCAATTCTGTTGGGAAAGTGGGTGTTTTTCTTTTAGTGTCATGCTTGTGGTGGGCACCAAGAGGATGGGGAAGTGTTGCAAGTGGTGCTGCAGGGACAAGGCCAGATGGGTTCCTGTGCTGCTCTGAGGTGGAAGTGACAGAAGGTTCAAGCTGGAGCCTGTCTCCATGACCTGCACTCCATGGGGTGTCTGCAGCTCAGGGACTTTGTCCATCTCCTCCCTGGGGCCTTCCCTGACTCCTTTCCCCTGATGATATCTAACTTCTTTGCATCCCATCTTTTTCTGATGAAACCTTTCCTCCCATCCTTTTTTTTGGATGAAATGTTTCCTCCCAACTCTTTTGGATGAAACCTTTTCTCCATTCCTGCTTGAAAGCTGGCCTATTTTAACAGTGCCAAGTAAAAATGGGTTGTGCACAGAAAAGATCCCAGTCACTCTGTAGAACTTCTTTGTCATAATTATTCACTGCCAGTCCTTCTGCTCCCAGCAGCTGTATAATTTATCAGCTGTGTTTTGTGCTCATTTCTCAATCAATGATGAAAACATTGATTAGTGTCAGGCTGGGACTGACTCAGGAAGAATCCCTCTAAATCATCTCTGTTCATTGACGAGCCCTTGTTTTTGGAGCTGGGTTTGCAGCTCTCCATCCAATTAATGTGGGCTTTATTGGGATTGTATAGCGCTAAATTCGTAATTAGGGTGTCATACGATATTAAGTCAAACACGTTGCCAAAAGCTAAGCAAATAATAGCTGCATGGTAACCTTTATCTTCAAACTTGTAATTTTCTCAAAGGATGAACTGAGGCTCATTTGACAAGACACTTTTCCATTGCACCCTGCTGAGGGGTGTATTTTTAATCCCTGAATTCTATATTAATTGAATCCTCTGTGTCCTCTCCATTTTTCAATCTGGATGTGCCCTGCTGGACCGAGCAGCTGTTAACCAGGGCAGCCGTGCCCCCTGCCAGCATCCTGCCAAACCTGGCTGCTCCCAGGCTTCCAGATGCCCAGAGGCGGCTCGGCTCGGCTCAGTGCGCTGCTCGAGGGCCCTCAGGTGCAGCTCACACAGAGCTGCTGCTTCAGAAACCCCACAGATGGCACCCGAGATGCTCTGGGTTGTTATTAGACCACAGGCAGTTTCATCATCCTCATGTCTGACATTCCCATCCTTTCCATAGGCAGAAAGGACCCGCTGGGGGCCTTGTCACAGGCAAATCTCCTCATCTAGGAATGCTGGGGCCTCTCCATGCTTGGAAGGCTTCAAAATTCACCTGGGCGATCCCTGAGCAAGGCAGTGTCACTTTGACATCAGATGTTGCACTGGAGACACCTGAGGTTTCTCCTGGCCAAAATCCTTCTATGCTTCTCTAAGTCTATGAAGTGAGTCTGTAATATCATTAACATTTCTTTTGTTTCTAATGCATTTAGTGAACGACTCTTTACTCGCCGTGGCTTTGCCAGACATGGATTTTCCTGTCTGTTTACCCTCCCCTATGAACACCTCTGCTCCATAGCCTGTTATGGTGGTTGCTGCATATTGATCAGTATTCCTTTCTTCCTCTTCATATTTAGTGTCATTTTTCTTCCAATGGCTGTGTTCAGGATTACCAACTTACAGGATTGGGCTTTCAGCCAAAGTTACATTTTCTTGACTCTGCAATCTCAGCTTTTCTGCTCTGTCTCAAGCTCGACTCAAAGAACTGCTAATTTCTCACTCTGCAAAAGGTTTTTTCCCTTGAATTCTCAGCATTGTCACCGTCTCCATGAGGTTTGCGAGGGTGCTGGTTCCATAAGTGATGAAGAGCCCAGGCCATGGGGGGTTGGGTTGATGCTTCACCATCCTCACACAGTTTTTCTTCAGGTGCAACCTGAATTTCCCCACCCATTGCTCTTTTCCCTGTCCTGCCTTCAGCCTTGTATATAACCAGAGTGTGTTGCTTTAATTTCCTGGGGTGTGTCAGTCCCATTTTCAGCCTTTGCTCACAGGTTGCACTCTTGCTCCATCTGACCCCTCCTGGTGCTCCCCTTGAGCCCTCTCCAACCAGTCCAAATCTCCCCTGAAGCATCACAGGCTGGGGTTGTGGCAGCCCTGAAAGCCCACCCACAGTGGCTCTGGTACTGTGTTATTTCTCATGCCAGGACGTTCACCTCTTCTGCACAACCACAGCACTTCTGACTCCGGTTCTGATGAAGGTTTGCAGCCACAGCCACGTCCTTTCCTGCAGAACAGTGATGGACTGAGCTGCTACCCATCCCAAGCCTGCAGCCAAATCCCACTCAGCATTGCTCTGAATCACTATGAACCTCTCAGGGCTGCTCTTCTTCCTCTCCACAGGACAGCTTGGAAGTGGGGCAGGAGCAGGGACAGCAGAACCTGAATGCACACCACGGCCCCTCCTCTCCTGTGCCTTGGGCTATTTTAGTAGCAATTGTGGAATTTGTTCTCCTTGCCAACAGGGTCTAATCTAAAAGGCTCTTTACTGCCTGTGCCTTTGTGTGATGCTCCAGCTGAAGCAGATGGCCCCTATTTTGCTACACCCTCACCATGGCCAGGAGCTGCTGACAGCCCTGAATGTGTGTGCATCCCTCCCCATCCTCCAGCTGAGCTTTCTGAGTCATCCTCCCCGCATGTTTGTCCCTGCTCCCTCCCTGCTCTTTGCTCTGTTCAGGATCAGTCCCCACGTGCCCAACTGCTGCTCCCCTGTTCAGCCTCATGGCAGGCAGAAGCACCAGGTCAGGGGAAGCTGTTCCTGGTCCCCTGCTCATCCTCACGGCAGGCAGCAGCACCAGGTCAGGGGAAGCTGTTCCTGGTCCCCTGCTCAGCCTCATGGCAGGAAGAAGCACCAGGTCAGAGGGAGCTGTTCCTGCCATGCCCTGGGCTCCATGGAGAGTGGGACCTGCATTTCCAGTGCTTTGGGTGTGCCCTCAGAAGCTCTTCCAGCTTCCCTCGTGTGTGTAAACCCCACCATTTGTTGGCTGACCCCACAGCTGCTTGGTGCCATCAGCTGGAAGCACCCTCAGTCCAATGTCTGTGTCACTGATGAAGACATTTGACAGCACTGGCCCCATGCAGACCCCTGAGGGACACCACTTGTCACTGATCTCCATCTGGACCTTAGGCCATTGACCACTACTTTCTGGATGTGACCACCCAACCAATTCCTCATCCACTGGGCAGTCCATCTGTCAGTCCATATCTCTCCAATTAAGAGAGAAGGGTATTGTGGGGGACTGTCTCAAAGGCCTTACAGAAGTCCAGGCAGATAACATTTTCTATAGTCCCTTTGCCCACTGATACAGATAATCTGAGCCCTTCTGCCAGCAGGTGTTTCATTGCAGTGGTTTCATTTCTGCACTTTTAGATACAGCAAGGGTTGGACACGGTGCAGGGTAGGGTTGGAGCAGAGTTTTAGGAGTGAAGTGTTTCCAGGGACACAGTCACACAAACTTCCCCATAATCACAATATTTTTTCTTCCATCTTTGATATGACGCAGTCACTTCAAACTTCAGCTCTTCTTGTGCTGCGCGGTGCCAATGTCAGGACAAAGTCAGGCTGATATTTTGCCAAACAATGAAATACTGAGATGTGGATGGAGCAAAAACTGAGTAATCACTGAATCATTGAGCAATCAATTACCACCCAATCTGTTCCTGGAGCTGTTTCTGGAATCCCGACCTTGAGGAACTTCCATCGTAAGGGCCAAGTCCTGCACTGCTGAGCAGTCCCTGGGTTCCCTGGGAGTAAAACGTGTCTCTGGTAGGTACAAAATCAGTTCCCTTCACCAGGAGGGTGGTCACGTGTGGGAACAGGTCACCCTGAGAGGGATCAACATCCAGCAAGTGCCTCAGTACGGCCAAAAGAAGTTGCTGTGCCGAACTTCCAGCAAAGACCTCCAGAAAGCCTGGTGTGACCAGGGCTTCCAAAATTCTGTGGAGGAGCTAAGGAATCTCTTTTCCCTTCATGGCATATCCATGTTGTTGTTTCCTTTGTTAGATCAATTGGTTTAATTATTTATTGTAGTTTATTCTGAGGGACTGGCTTATGTAAATTTGATGTAGCCAGGAGGAATGAAATGACACTGCCATCCTGCTCAAATCCTCCTTCCTGCTACAGCTGCTGCTCCTGGCTTTTGTATCTCTCCACCTGCTGTACCATTTTAAGGAAAAAAGAGGTATATAATATTATGCTGCTCTTGAAATGCTCACTCTCCTGTCAGCTCTCCTGACCCAGAAACGTGGTGTCTTACCCACAGTCTTCCTCTCCAGGGCAGAGTGAGTTCCCTGGCAGGGATTTAGGATCATGCTTTTGAAAAGATCCACCCAAGGGATGGGCACCAACCACAGCAATCACCCACGCTGAGGCTGTGTCTTTTCTTTGTTCAGTAGCCTCCACCCTGGAGGGATTGAAAAGATGTGTAGATGTGGCACCTGGAGACATGGTTTGGTGGTGGCCTTGGCAGTGCTGGAGGAATGGTTGGACTTGATCTGAGAGGCCTTTTTCAACCTCAGTGATTCTACAATGCTGATACTTCACGTTTCAAGCCCTCAGTCCTGACAAGGCTTCCATGTGAGATACAAATCTAATAAATAAGAAGCATGACCGAGTGCTAAGACATCTCTGTGGCTTGCCTGTGACCCGGTGTCACCTGGCTGTTGTAAGGCCAGCAAGACCCAGGTGGAGCAGCCTGGTCAGGAAGGCAGCTCAAGGTTTCAGCCAGCAGAGTAATAACTAATTGAGTGAATTTCAATCATGAGATCCACAGAAGGAGAGCAAACTCCACAGAGTAGAAGGAAATTGCATCTCAGAGTAATCTGGATGTGGGTAGATAATTAGGCCTGTATTTCATGGGAACATTTGCTGGGCAACATAATGAAAAGGCCAGCAACATAATTTTCTTTAGGTAGCGTGATGCCTCCCACTGGGGTCGTGCTGTGCCAGTGCTGCTGCTGCACTGCAGGGAGCAGGGAGCAGGCAGAGGCAGTGCCCAGCCCGACGCTGCTGCACAGCGGTGCCAGGCTGAAGCCTGCCCTCCCCATCTCTAATGCCTGCTCAGAGAGAGCTGCTGAGGCTC
The DNA here is from genome assembly GCA_013399225.1 of Rhipidura dahli. Classification (NCBI taxonomy): domain Eukaryota; kingdom Metazoa; phylum Chordata; class Aves; order Passeriformes; family Rhipiduridae; genus Rhipidura; species Rhipidura dahli. The sequence continues at coordinate 440,288 of VXAC01001659.1, forward strand.
CTGCCCTGCAAAAAGGTGGCAACCCCACAGCCTCATCGCTTTCCCACCTTTCCAAACAACACTCCAAGTCTGCCCAGGTTGTGCTTGCAGAGCCAGGCAGAGCCAGTGCTACCTTGGGAGTCTCCCAGTGGGAAGCCCGGCTGCTGCTACTGACCGAATTTGGAACTGCTTGTGCTCCGAGTCCTTGCCGATCCAGCCTGGGAGGTCAGTGGAGGCTGTGGATTTGAGGGATACCCAGGTGTCTGTGCCTGGGAAAGGCTCTCGTGGCCAGCAGGAGTGTGCTGTGCCCTCTGAGCCAGGCTCTGCCAGAGACAGGCTGCTGCTCTCGCCCCAGGAGGGTGCACCCACCCTCAAATCCCCCCAGACTACGACTGTGTGTGGGAAGTAAGCTCCCAAGACATTTTTCAATGTTTTTTTTCCCAAATTTGGGATAAAAAGCTCTGTTTTCCCCTATCCTCCGCCCACAGCTGAGCACAGAGCCTCCCTTCCAAATCTCCAGTTTGGGAGGGCTGCTTTGGCTTGCTCTGCCAGGACCTTGCTGCCTTGAGCAGGAGCAGACAGATAACAGAAAATATGCTGGCAGAATTAGGAGACTTGGGAAAAGGTAGTGGCTGAGGAGGATGGAGGAGAGGGTTTAATCTGTGCTCAGGGTCTCAGGGGGCTGGGCTCCCCTCCCAGCAGCACTGCCCTCAGCAGCACACCAGGGCTGGGACGTGTCACGTACGGAAGGCAGGGCTGAAAGGCTGTACCCAGCCCTGGCAATTACTGAAGAGGTCTTTTACTAAAAATAGCTGGGGGTCAGCTGGCCAGCATGGGCTCGGAGTGCCCTGCATCTCAGCTGGTTTGGAACTGTTCACCCAGGGGTAAGGACTACCTTTGGTACTGAGTTTGAACAAGCTTTGCTGATGTCAAATGCTTGGCCGTATAAGAACAGCTCTATGCAAATTAATCCACTCAAAGCAAAACCGTAACTCCTGGCAAACTCCAACTTGTTAGCTATTGATATTGCTTCAGTGATAGACAGCCTAATTTTAATTATACCAGTGTTGGGAAAGTTATTTTGTTACAGGGCCTCGTTAGAGTGAAGTTTGTACTTGATGAATACAACAGCAACATCTCGAAGGGACTAAACTGGCCAAGTAGGAAGGTGGAGAGGTGACACTTGAGTGACCTCCTGGTACTCAGGAGGCCTTGAGCTTCCCAGGCACTTGGCCATAACCACTGTCCTCAAGCTCTTTCCAAACAGTGCTGTGTGAATAAACCCTGTCAGCTCCTCCAGCTGCCTCAGTGCTGAGGGTTTATCACCAGCTCTCAGGGCTGCTGTGGCTTCTCAGAAGAGTTTAACTGGGGCAGGGTGCTTGGGACAGTGGGCACATCAGTTTGTCTTCTCTTTTCAGTCTTGTGCTTTGCCCTTTCTGTATCGACCCACTCAGGCCAGTTGTTTTGTGCAGAAAAATGGGAGCAGAGGGCAGGGGGCTAAAACCTTCCCTGTCCTGTCCTGTCTATGCCACGTCTGCACTCTGAGCTCATCATGTTCCTGGGGAAGCACCTGCACCTCGGCTTAACTGGAGTGATGTGCAGCCCTGGGAAATGTCCCTGGGGAGAGGACACACACCTCCCTGGGCACTGCTGACCCTGGTACTCTCCCTTCCCAGGGCCTGAGTGACTCTGTGTTCTCTGCAGGGACTGCAAACAATCCTGGTCTCAATTTGGACCACAGGAACTGCAGTCATCACACATGGGCCATTAAACACTCCTCTTTATCCTGGTTTTATGCTTACACACTGCTGAGCCCCTTCCCTTCTCCCAGGTTTATATTCCAACCAAAGCCAGGGGCCAGCATGAGGCACAAGTGCAGCTGGGGTGGGCAGGATGATATTCAGCTGAACCTGCAGGAAAAAGAGGCTCTTTCTGAGGATAAGTATCAGTGCAGAGCCCAGTGCTCGAGGAGTTGGGATTGTTTTTCTCCTGTATCTTTATCTTTGTAATTATCTCCTCTGGATGTCCTGAACCTATTGCTTAATTATTCACTATCATGAGGTCCTTGTATAACTCTTCAGTGTCTCATGGATTTATGGCCCTGAATGCCTTAACATCAGCAGCAAGCTTTGTCACTCCTTCTTTCCCCAGTTCATTTTCAAGATTATTTCTGAATATGCCAAAGTGAGCAGAGCCCTGCCAGGTCCCTGTGGGGTTCCTTTCCAGTCCTCCCTCCATTCAGGATCCTGCCTATTGGGAGCTGCTTTTTGAGAATCCTTTAACCAGGAATTTATCTATTTCAAGGCTTTTCTTTTAATCCCACAGTAGCTGCGTTCCTGTAAGAAACTCATGTGAGCCACCTTTTGGAAATCCAGGCAGACTATACCACATGCTTATCGACCCCTCTAAATCATCCCTTTTTTTCCAGGAAAATCAACTTTCTTTTCTTCCCAGTATTTCAAATGTACCCAACTCTGCACTAATGGAACTCTTAGTGACAATTTCACTTTGCCCAGGAGGGAACCTCAGACTTCAGGGTCTGTCTTAACCCCAAACCATTTGCATTTGTCACCCTGAAGCCCTCAGGCTGTTACACACAGTGGTTACATGCTACAATTAAGTAATTAAACTGTTTCACCTCTGAGCTCTTGCTGGACATTTAGGTGAACCATCTCAGCCTGGTGCATTTGCACTCTCTAGTTTGGCTATTTATTCCTCAACTTCTTCTGTTGACACTTGAACACGAGCCAAATCCAATGCCACGTCCATATAAAGATGACTTTTGGCACAGGAACATCTCCAAGCTTTTCCTCACTGACTACAGATGCAAAATATTCATTGTTCTTCTGTTCTGACCTTATCTCCTACGAATGCTTCTCTTGCACCACAGCCAACTTCTGACTCTCCAGCTTGACATGCTTGAAGAAGTATTTATTATTGTTTGCCTCTCCCTTCTGCAGGTTGCTGCTGTGACTGGTTTTGGCTTGCCTTATTTCTCCTTTTTTTTTTGCATTTAAATTGTCAGGATCCACAGTTTTCACTCGTTTCGATAAAAATGGCTTTTCTAAACCTAAAAAGACTGTTTCCTTAAAGTTGGAGTATCAGAATCTGATCTAAGACCTAGACCTAATCAGACCTAATCAGGTTTGAAGTTCTGGGTTTTGCACTGGACAGAGGTGTGCTGTTTGGTTTGACAGGATGCAGAGACACCAGATTTTCAAGTGTGATGCATTCCTCTGGACAAAACCCATCCCTGGTTGGGGTGGATTTTCCCTGGCTTGGGCTTCATGGTTGTGCACCTTCCCTGGTGGAAGGAGGGAACCTTCCTCTGGCCAGCTGCGATTATTTTGGAAGCTGCTTTGGGGTGAGATCCCACGAGAGCCCCACAAGTGGAGGTTTTGGGGCTCAGCTGTGGGGCTGCGGTGCTCCCGGGCCCGTTTGCCTGTGTGTGTGTCTGGGAGGCCCTGTTGCCATGGAGAAGCCATGGGAACTGTCTGCCTGGCTCGCCTGACTTTCTTCCCAGCACGAAGCAAAGGCATCTCTCCAGCTGGAATGAGCCCCCTGGCTGCCTCCTCTTCTGGGGTAACCCACACCCCTAAATGCCTGGGAAGGCAGGGAAGAAGCAAAGAGCAAGAGGGGAACCTGCAGGGAGATGGGTGAGGGCTCCTGGGGTGCTGTGGAGTGGTGGAGCTGGGTGCTTCTCTAGGGCACACAGAGCAACACGGGAAATTCCCACTGGATCTATGGAAATCCTTCCCTGTGAGAGTGGGGCAGGCATGGGATGTGGACCAGAGCATTGTTTGCATCTCCATCCTTGGAGGTGCTCAAAACCCATCAGGCCAGGCATCAAAGTGAGCCCTACTCTGGGTTGGATCCTCCCCAGCCTCAAAGAGGGAGACCTTGCTGGGGAATGGGCGAGGGAGAGTTTGAGGGACGCAGGGGATGGAGGCATCCATCTGGATGCTTTTTCATTCTGGGAATTGATAACACTGGGCACAACTTCATGGAGACTGTAATTGCTTGCATGGCTCCAGTTCTCTGCAGGTGGGTTCTCTTCTGTTTCTCCTTCAAAACAGATGGATTTTCTCTCCTTCTCTGTTGTAGGAACTCTTGGGTGACATGCCTGTGCGACAAAAACCAGGGTGGGGGGATAGTCATGAGTAGACGTTTAATGGGAGTTGTCTTTTGGGGGCAAAAATCCAGTGTATTGAGGTTGGGTTTTGTTTTGCACATGAAGAATGTCACTGTGAGCAACTTTGGGGTGTTTCCAGGTAGATCTGGTGGGAATTGTGCCAGGGATAGAGCAGACCTGCCTGTTAGTTTGGAGGGTGGGTTGTATTTTTAAGGAATAGCATTTGCCCCACCTGGCAAAATATTTAAACACAGAAATAGAGAACATTTCCCCCATCTAGTTTACATACAGGGGGAAAAAGGGTTGGGAAGCACAGGCTGACCTTATTTTTTAAGTATTTCCATGTCTTTATTGTGCACACGTGGCACTTTTTCTGCTCACAGCTTGGGTCTCAGCAAAGATACAGCTCTGGAAATTGTTATTCATAGTGAATTCCTCAGATTATGATAAAATTCTGCTTGGTGAGGTATTTGTAGGCTGCTCCTTGCATCCACACAAACCAGGGGAGTTGGGTACCTTCTTCATCTTTTTTTCCCCTCTCTCTCCAGAAATTATTTTTCAACGGGTAGATTAACAGACCAAACAGACTTAATTTGTTCAAATCCTCTTAAATTTTCTTGCAGATTTTACTTTGGAGTCTATGAAGAGCGAGGACTGAAGCTTTTCCCCTGCTTTTCCTGCAGGTTCTCTGCAGGACAGTGAAACATGAGCCTGTGCTACAGCCCTTCCTCAGGTACAGACCAAGATGTGTCACTCCCTCCTTCAGCTGCCTCTTTTCACAAAGCTTGCAGTAACTTTCATTATCTATAAAACTTCTACCCCTCTGTCCAATATTGCTGAATGAGTGGCTCTGAACTCCTGGGATTCCTGCACTCACCTGCAAGGTCAGGGGGACAACCCAGGTGCTTTTTCTGTATTATGAATAAAATGTAAGAACTCGCTGCCCCACTCAAGTGTCCTGAAAGTAGATTTTTATAAAATACTTTCCCAAGGAAAAGCATTTTCCAAACCCTCCTAGGGATCAAAACCTACACCCATGAAATTGATCTGAGGGCTGGAACCCCTCTGCTGTGAAGAAAGACTGGAGGAGTTGGAGTTGTTCAGATGGAGAAGAGAAGGCTCTGGGGAGACCTTCTGGCAGCCTTTCAATATATAAAGGAGGCTTATAAGGAAGATGGTGGGAGACTTTTTATCAGGGCCAGGATAAGATGTAAAGGAATAGATTTAGATTGTGCATTAGGGGGAAATTTTTTATGATGAGGCCGATGAGGCCCTGGCACAGGGTACCCAGAGCAGCTGGGGCTGCCCCTGGATCCCTGAGAGTGTCCAAGGCCAGGCTGGACATTGGGGTTTGGAGCAGCCTGGGACAGTGGAAGGTGTCCCTGCCCATGTGGAGGGACAGCAGGTCACACTGGGCATGAGGATGTTTCTGAGCACCCATCTCTGCCTCATGGGTCCGCTGCCTCCAGTCAGTCTGGGAGTGGCTGCGTTGCCTGCTCTGGGACCTGCTCAGGGGACAAAACCAGCAGTGTTTGTGTCAATCCTTCAGAGTTGTTGTGTCCAAAACCCAACAGCCCGACCCTTCATGGCTGAGCCCACCCCATGAGCAGAGGGACACGGCTGCACTCGTACACTACCCTGCTGCAAACAGAGCCCCCAGCTGTGGAAAATAAACCGTGTGTGAAACCTTTCACCCAATCCGTCACAGGCAGGCTGCAGTTTTATGTCAAAATGACTGATTCTTTTGAAGGTTGCATGTCTGTTTCCTGACAGGAGCTTGGAGGGAGCGACCCTTGGGCCTCCCCTTGCAGCCGTGTCTGTCGGCTGATGGCTGGGTGTTCACCTCGGGTAGAATCGCGGAACCACAGAGTACCCGAGCTGGAAGGGTCCCAAAAGCATCACCGAGTCCACCTCCTGGTCCTGCCCAGACCCCCCAGCAGCCCCACCCTGGGCATCCCTGGCAGCGCTGCCCAAACGCTCCTGGAGCTCTGGCAGCCTCGGGGCCGTGCCCATTCCCTGGGGAGCCTGGGCAGTGCCCAGCACCCTCTGGGGGAAGAACCTTTCCCTGCTCTCCAGCCTGACCCTCCCTGACCCAGCCGTTCCCTCGGCTCCTGTCCCTGCTCACAGCTGCCCCTCGGCAGGAGCTGCAGCTCCCTGAGGCGTCCCCTGGCCCGTCCCTCCTCCGGCTGCAGCCGCTCACTGNCCGCGGGGCCCGGCGATGAGCGCTCCCCCGGCCGCGACCCCCCGCGCGAATATGGGCACAGCCGTGTCCAAAAGGAAGACGCTCAGGAACGAGGCCATGTCGTCCGTGGCGGCCAAAGTGAGGTGGGTGCCGGGGGAGCGGCGGGCGGGGGCTCCGGGGGGGCCCGCGGGGCCGGNTTGCAGCCGTGTCTGTCGGCTGATGGCTGGGTGTTCACCTCGGGTAGAATCGCGGAACCACAGAGTACCCGAGCTGGAAGGGTCCCAAAAGCATCACCGAGTCCACCTCCTGGTCCTGCCCAGACCCCCCAGCAGCCCCACCCTGGGCATCCCTGGCAGCGCTGCCCAAACGCTCCTGGAGCTCTGGCAGCCTCGGGGCCGTGCCCATTCCCTGGGGAGCCTGGGCAGTGCCCAGCCCCCTCTGGGGGAAGAACCTTTCCCTGCTCTCCAGCCTGACCCTCCCTGACCCAGCCGTTCCCTCGGCTCCTGTCCCTGCTCACAGCTGCCCCTCGGCAGGAGCTGCAGCTCCCTGAGGCGTCCCCTGGCCCGTCCCTCCTCCGGCTGCAGCCGCTCACTGCCCACGGCGGGGGTACCGCCGCCCCGCGCGGCCCCTCAGGCGGGGCCGGCGCCCCCTCCCCGGCCATGATGTCAGGCGGGCGAAGGAGGTGCCGCTGGCCAAATATAGCGGCGCTTCCTGAGCGGTGGGGCGGGTTCGTCCCTCCTTCCCTCCCTCCCTCCATCCCTCCNCCCGCGGTGCCGGGACCCTCTGCTCGCCCCCGGCCGCCTCGGGGACCGTACCGAGCTGGGGGGAGCCCCGAGACCCTCGGGACGAGCCCAGGCGCACCGGTGCGGTGCGGGTTTGTCCCCCTTGGCCACCCCGGGGCTTGGGAATGGCACCTGCCGGTGGGTCCCTCTCGCTGGCTGCCCCGATCCCCCAAACCGGGTTGCTGGTGGCGGCGGGCGGCCGTGCCGCGCCACGGACCCTCAGCCTCCGGAGAGGTGACTTGTCCCCAGAGGCGTCCCCGCCGCCGGCCCGGCCACAGCACCCGCAGGGGTTTATTTGCTGGGTTGGCAAGGAGCGTGTCAGAAGCGGGTTAGTCAGGGATGGATGTTTCCGATCTTCGGGAATTCGGAAGCGCGGTCAGTTTGCCCGGTGGTTTCTCCTGGGCTGAAATGCCGGGTGCGTGTCCGAGGGCAAAGTCAGCAGCCTCCTTCAAGGGATCTCGCTCCTTTGAATGGCAAAACTGCTCTGTGAAAACCTGCGCCCACCACATCTGCCCTCTCCAGTAGCGTCCCAAGCTGCATGGATCAGTTCAGGGATTTCGGTTCTATATTGTGCCTGTTCTGGTTTTATATTGCTTGTCCTACAGCGTAGCATTTCATTCACTGCCTGCTCCCAGTGCTTTTCAGTATCAAACACGGGAGATCGGAGATGGATTTGCTGCTTAATTGTAGTTAGGTTTTAAAAGCTGTCACAGACGAGCTGTGCCCTTTTCCAGATGAAAGGACCCTTCTCCCTCGCTGCAGTGCAAGTGTCACAGCAGTCACCCAGAGACTGTTTGGGGGCATTGGCGCAGCTTTGTAGCTGCTCTTTCAGCACAGCTGTGCCAGGGGGTAGGTCTCTGTCTCTGCTACAGCTAGGCTGGCTCTTTGCTGCTGGGGAAAAATTGGGAGAAATAAACTTTTCAGCTACATTATGTAACATCTTCTTTGTGTTGTTAGACCAGATTGCCTTAGAATAACCTGGAGTTGCATGTAGGGCTCAATGCGTGTTGCTGAGAGATCTCAGTCACCTCTCTCTGTAACTCAGCATTACGGCATCTCTGCTGTGCTGGGAGGAAAAAGTCTTACGGGTTGAAGAGATGCAAAGGTGTCTGTATCTTGCCATCTGTTTGAGTTGTAAAGAAATCCATCCTTCATACTCTGGAGTATCTCCAAGGACAGCTCTCCAGACAGAGCCTGCAACTTTTCCCCACGTTTTGTTGCACCCTGTCCATAACCAGCAATGAGAACATTAATGCTTTCCATGGCATTCAGAGATTTGGAAGTGGGATTCTTTGCGGTGATGTCAGCCAGGTGCATATACAGAAATGACACGTAAAGCACCATAAGTGCTGTGGTGGGGTTCTGGGAGTGGGATTAGGCAGTCACACAAACAACACACTCAGTAACTGGGAGGATTTCAAATGCTAGTGTGGGTGTTTGGGAGCGACTAATGTGTTTTGAACGTAATGACTTGTTAGCCTACACCAGGGTGGGCAGATGCTGCTCGGGTTGTCTCAGCTGTGTGGAGTCCAGGAGGTGCCTCGGGGGTTCTGGTTTGCTCTATACCTGCTGTAACTGCTGACAAGCTGCAGGGACAGGTTGGTGGGAGCTCTGAGGTGTCTCTGGATGGTGTGAGTTAAGGTGGTTTGACCGGATAAGTTATGAGTGGATTTGGGCTGGGGGACATAACGCCCTTGAGGAGTGTCTGGTCACCTAAACCACGGCACAGGACAGGTGCTTTTATGTGTCTCCCTGTTGGTGCCCGTGCTAGAAATTCCTGATCCAAAAATCATTTGAGGAGGTCAGCAAACTTGCCGAGGGGCTCCCTGCAGAGCGTCTTTGCACGGAGAAGGTGCTGGTGGTGACAGGTGCTGTCCATGTGCCTCCATCCTGCCGCTCCAGGCACGGCTCAGCCCTGCTCCCATGTGCTCTGTCATGCTTAGAATTCCTACAGTGGCAGTGACCCACCTGATGAAAGGTTTCCTGGAGCACATCACCCACAGCTCCTCTGCTCTGCCCTGGATGCTCCTGCATGTATCCCCCGTGTCCTTACCTACAGCAGGGACTCTGCAGGATGCTGGATAAGGCTACAGAGAGACTGCTCTGTCCACCCCACAAGGGCTGGGCTCTTGGGTCACCTATGTGGGTAGCACTGCTGCAATGATCATGTGCCCTGTGGGTGTAGGCAGCTGGGGGATCCTGTTCTTGTGCTGCAGGAGGAGATGCCCTGGGACCGCTTCTCTGCATCTTCTGGGCTCTGCCCTGTTCGTATTTCTCATGACTTCTCTTTAGAGAGAAAAATCATCTCAAGGAATTCTGCTGCAAGTCCAAGTGGCCACGGTGTGTATTTCTTACATGTGGCTGGAGTGTGTGTGCACACTTGAGTGTCTTACTGAGCAAGGAGCTTGTTTACTGGTGTGAGTAATGGGATCCGAGCAGGAGGTGCAGGCTCCTTAGATTGTTAAATTAAAATCTCCGCAGAGCGACTCAGGGGAGTCTCCTGTCCCAGGACCATTAATTAAGCTCCATGCAGCTTGTTGTGTGCTAGGTCTTTTAAATAGCTCCTTACAAACTAATGACACAATTGCCCTGTGCCAACACTGTGGAGAGCACCCACGATGCTGCTGACTTTGGTCTCTGTGGTCTCTCCTGGGGGAGTTGCAGTGCCCTTCACGCCTGGGAAGGGGCTGTGCTTGGTGCTGCTGTGCTGCTCACCCCTGAAGGGCTCGGATGCAAGATCTCCTTGTCAGGAGGGGTTGTTCCCTCCCTTCCTGTGCTTTTATTGCCCTGCAGCTCCTGGGCCCCAGCGCTGAAGGCAGGGCTGCCGCGGTTGTCCTTGAGCGGTGACCTTGGTGCTGCCCCTCTGCTGACAGCTCCTCTCCAAGCCCTGGCTCTGGGTGTCTGACCTGTGCTCCTTGGCTTCCTTAGAACTTCTCCGAGGGTGCAGATGAACCAAAACCCTTCAGAAACGGGCTTTCGTTGCCCTTGCTGCCTTGACACCTGCAGGAAAACCCTGGCACCCCGAAATGTGGCAATAAGACAGATGTGTTCCTGCAGCTCTGCTTTGAATTGTGCTGGCCTACAGCTGTTCTTGGGGAGAGTGTGACAGTGAGAGCAAACAGACATGAGGCTTTTGCTGGGTGTTCCAGAACCATCTCTTCTTGCTGCTGTTAGCTCAGGAAACATTTTGAGTTGAGAGTGTGGTTCGTCTTGCCCAATTTCATGACCTTGGCATCTAGTCCAAGATAGCCACAGGGAGGTAAGAATTTGGTCTCTCTCCCTCTCTCCTGCCTGGAGAGGGATGAAGAGTGGCTTTGAATACAGCATTAGTTGTTGTGAAAGGGTAAATTTTTCATTGAGGAAATGCAGAGGTAAGTGAACACATAGCTTTTCCCAGGTTTCTTCCTGCATGAGTGTTTTTTTGTCTTAGCTTGGGGTTCTTCATGGAGTCTAGATTCTTCTTTTCTGCTTGTGAATTTTCTAATGAATGGTATGAACTGTGTCTTTGATTGCCCTTTTCTTTTAACTTCTTCCTGCACTTCTTTTCTCCTCCTTCTAACTTCGTGATCATTAATTGCTCCAAGACTGTGGGGTCTCTGAGATCCATAGCTGATATCCAGTCTCCCTTTATTGAGAGTGAGAATTTTAAAATTAAAATTTTCCAGCTACCATTTCTCCACATAGATATTTCAGAAAACTAATCTTTGTCAGGGTATTGTTACTATTAGGCTTAAATATCGTAGGTGTCAACAGTCTTTAATGACTGAGCTGTTAACTGTGGATGTGCTGGAGGTGTTCCCTTCTCTGCTTGGTGACAAGAGCAGGATTGCTGCTGTAGGAGGACGTAGGTCCTGATGATGCAGGTCTCTTCTCTCCTGTGTGCCTGAGATGCAGCACTGTCAGCTGCTGTCACAACAGATTCCTGCTGCAACTCCTCTGGGCATTACTTCTGAAGGAGCACGAGAAGGTGGTGGGTGTTCTTTATTTTTCCATGTAATACTCCTGAAAAGTCCAGGTTTTGCTTAGCTTGCTGCTGTGCTCTGAATGGAGTTATCTGAGGTTTTTCCTGTATCTCTGACTGTTTAAATCCGCATTTCTTCACTCTGTAAGTGTCAGTTTGGTGGACAAATTTATGTGCATCTATTTCTCATAGCTGCTCGTGTGCATCAAGGCCCCTTTTATCCTGTTGATGCGATTATTTCAGAGACATGAAGGCCATTCTGTGCTTATTACATTGTAATTGAGATCTTTGTTATTTGGCGGCTTTGCTCCTTCGAGCAAATCTCTGTCTAGACTGTCTGTGCTTCTTCACAGTTCTGCTCCAGACCCGAGTCCAGCTCTGACATCTGAGGCACAGTGAGTACTGGAAAATGCCCCCAGAAGGGCAGCTGCCTTTGCTGCCTGGGCTGTGCTGCCCCATCCCTTCGTCCCTCCCTGGAGCAATTCTGATGGAATGCTGGAGGAAAGGCTGGTGTTTTCTGAGCCTTGTCTGTGCTGCTTAGACTGAGCAGCACAGCATGCTAGAGCCCTGGTCCCTGCTTGATGCCCTTCTGTTAAATCAAACTGTGCTGACTGTGTGACATGCAGGTCTGGTCTGCCACTAAAATGAGAACCTCTCTCCAGATGAGTCAGGGCTAAACTTGTCTTGTCATCAGCTGATCACCTCTCAGTGCCACCTGCTCATTTGTATGCAGCTTTTGCAGTGTCACACACTCAGGGTTGTAGCTCACCGGCCAGTGGAGCTGTAAGGCACCTTCATTTATGTGAAACAAGTTTTCTTTTTCATCTCTTGCCAGTTAAAGTATCCCAAGGTGTCTCTGCTTAGAGCCCAGTTGAAGAGTTCTATGTCCAGGGCTGTCCGATGGTGTGAGGGGACTTGAACTCCACTGGCAGCACTAGTGGAGGCAAAGCTGAGCTGAGAGAAGTCTGATTGTATGACTTGTAATAGATAAAAGAGAGAGAAAAGAATGGGATGAATAGAACAGCTACCATCTGTTTGAATTTTGCTCTGACTTTATTTTGATCAAGCTGACGGGTAGCCAAGGAGAGCGGGGAAATGGCACGTTAATGATCCCAGCAAGTGCTGGTGAACTGGGGTGAGGGCAAGGAAGGAACAAAATGGGCTTGGCAAGGGGGAAGTAGCCAGAAGGAGCAAGTGTGGCCATAAGGAGCAAGTGTGGCCATCAGAGTCCCCTTGGCAAAGGGCACGTGCAGACATCTGCAGGAGATCTGCTGAGGCACAGCCAAGGAGAAGCCGATGGCACTCGGGAAGCGAGGAATGTAGAAGGGAACCACTGAGATAATAGGCAGAATAATTAGTGTGTTGTTTCCAGTGTAATTGGCTGGAAACCCCCCGTTGCACACTGTGCTGTGCAGGCAGTGTCACTGTGTTCACCGTGGCTGGGGAGCTGTGCCCACGTTTGTTTGCTCTTGGGTTGGCCTGAAGGGTCTGAGAGCCGTGGGGTGAAACAGCCGGGGCAGAACTGCAGGTTCAGCTTGGGCAGGGAGCAGAGCTTTTGGGCAGCTCCATGCTCCTCATCTGTGCTGCTGAGCTGCACGAGAGCTCTGGGTATGGCCTGTTCTCTGGGAGCACTGGCACTTGGGATTGTACCCTCCTCCCTCCTCTCCCCGGTGAAACGAGTGAGGTAAGAGACACTGCAGCACCTTCCAGCTTGAGCTCTTATTCTGCCTGACACTGTTGGGCTCTTACTCTGAGTGACGCTGTTTTCCCCATGGAATAAGGTGGGCTGCAGGGCAGCAGTGCTTCTCTGGCACTGTCTTAGCCTGTTTCCAGTTTGGATCTTAGGAAATGTTTTGCACTGGTTTTTTGAGCCTGTGGTTTGCGAGCTAAAGGTGGAGCATTGGTTCAGGTTTTCAGACAGACGAAACAGCTTCAGGCACTGGTGAAGAGCTGAATGGAGAGAATGACAGATGAGCTTGGAGCTCGTGGAGCTTTTGAACTGCTTAGAGACTGTCATCATGTTTCAGCATTTTTTGTTTAAATCACCATGTTCTCTCACTGATAATTTACCTGAGAACTTGCTTGCTGTTATTTTTTTTACATGGGATGACTGCTGATGCAAAAGAGAAGCCTCAAAGTCTTTCCCAAGGGTGTAAGTGTGTGCTCTGTTTGTGAATGGTGTTGGTGATGCCTCGCAAGGACAGACATTTCCGTGGAATCCCATTAGTTTTGGTGGAAGAGATCTTGGAATCTCATGCCCAGCCATCTTATCAAAGCTGTGCTGTTGCTGGTGGCGTGCGAGATCAGCTGTGGCTTTGGCTGAGCTTTAACCACCTCTGGGATGGAGTGCAGGAGCAGCTCAGGAATCCTCTTGCAGCTGAGTAGCCTGATGTTAAAATCATGGAATTGTTTGGGTTAGAAAAGCCCTCCAAGGTCAACGAGTTCAACTGGAAACCAAACCCTGCCACATCCACCACTAAACCGTGTCCCCAAGTGCCACATCCACACTTCCAGGGGTGGTGGCTCAACCGGTTGCCTGAAGTAGCCACACTGCAGTTCCCAGCTTTGCATTTGTGTGTTGCTCCAGGATCAAGTCCTGCTTTTTGCCTGGACAGAAAGGTTTGAGGGTGCCAGGAACATCCATGAGGTGCTTGTCCTCCTGGATGGGTGAACCACAATGCTCCTCACAGTGAGGATTGTGGGCTGATTGTAGAGCTCTGTGTGACCATCTCAGGGGGTGTTCAGCACTGAGGAGGACGGTTTGGGCAGCTGCCACCACAAGCCAGTGTCTAAAGGTACAGCCTGGGACTGGACACGTGAGGCTCCAGGAACAGGGAAAACCTCAGCACTGTTAGTCTGTAAAGATGCAGAAGCTTAAACCTTTCTTCTTACACAGCTCCAGCTGTGCTGCTCCAGAGCATTTTGCATTTGACTGTGCTGAAATTTAGTCCCGGGGAGATTAAATTACTCTTTCTCCATCGCTCATATTGATCCTGTGTTGCTGGCTTTGGATGACAAATGGACTTCCCACTCCTTCCAGCCCGAGTTACTCTGGGAAGTGCATTGGAGCCTTGTTAACCTTTTCTCCTCTGGGAGGTGGTACATAAAAGCAGTGGGGAAGATCCTGGCTACACAAGCTGGGGTGTGCAAAGCAGAAGGTGGTTTTGGAGGTCAAAGCCATTTTCCACGTAGATATTTAATGGCCATTATGAGCCTTTTGCAGCAGCTTGAGCTGAAGAGGATGTTCTGAGACTGAGCACCTCTGAAGGAGGAGGACAGGGGATGTGATGCCTCGGTATGGAGAGTCTTCCCTGTTGCAGCAAATCGTGTCCTTCCCCAGGAGATGCTGATGTGCTTGAGGGCTGAGGGTGCTCAGCTCTTGGTTTCTTGCCTTGGCTTGGCTTGCCAAGGAGGTGGGCGGCTGTTTCACCTCCCTCTTTGCAAATATCCACCCTGGGCTGCCCAATGGCAGCTCAGCCCGATTGGGATGCTGCAGACCTTGGAGAAATTGTTCTACAAACCTGGGGAATGGATGGCTGGGGAAAAGCTGGCTCTAGTATTGGCTCTCTTGAGTCACAGGTCTGTTGGGTACAGGAGAACAATCACAGCACCAGGACATCACAAATGCCCTGGCAGTTGGAGTCCGGAGATTGCTGCATTCCAGGGATGCATGCCTTGACCAAGGATTCCTTTCCTTCGTGTGGGTTGCAAGCAGAAAGCTCTTCCCTGGTTGGAATATTCATAGGTTTGCTCTCTTACGTAGGCCTGGATGTGTGATAAGGGTTGAGCTCACCCTGCTTGCTTGATTCTTAATATATTCCAGTAAAATCTCGGTCATCCACAGGACCAAAATCCATCAGAGAAGCAGGAACTGCTTTTGTGGGAGGTTGTGGGTGTCTCTCAAATAAGCTTGTCCAGTAATCCAAATACTGACATAGCTGGGGCTTGAGAACTTAGGGTTCAGGTAGGTAAAATGGGCATGAGCATCCACATCTGAGCTGTGATGGCTCCCAGGTGAGAGCATTCAGGACCTATAGGAGCCTGGAGGGGTGGTTGGCTCTGGGGTGGAGGTGCCTCCTTCCTGGGGCTGCCAGGAGGGGCTTAACTCAGGGGGGCTGGAGGCGGTGAGCCAGTTCCTATGTGCATCTCAGATTTAAGGCAGGTGCATTTCAGTTTTATTTTTTGTTTTTCTAATGGAGAAGCTAAAGCCTGAGCTAGTCCTGGTCCCCTGGTCCAGCTTTGTTTCCCACTTTGGCCAGAGGAACATTGAGGTTCCACTGGAATGCTGGTGTGTAAGGAGGAAGCCTCACTGCTCTGGCAGTGCATTCACATGGGCATCACCTGAGGCTGGGGGAGTGGCAGCTGCAGGAGCACAGCAGTGCATTGGGATTGAACTGTTCTTCTTTCCTTGGCTTTTAATCATCACCCCTCTTTCTCTTTCTCTCCTTGGCTGCCTCGTGGTGCTGGGACACAGAGCGGCGAGGGCTTTTGGAGAATACCTTTCACAAAACCATCCTGAGGGCAGAAACGGCTCAGGTAAGAGTACCCATGTGCCTTGGTTATGTCCATGTGTGCCTGCACCTGTGGTTGATAGCCTTAAAATGAAAATGCATTTATTTATCTGTTGTAAACAGAGTGAGATCTCAGCAGGAGGAGTTGCCCTTGAGGAGAAGAGGCAGTTTGGTGGCCCAAGGCTTGAGTGGGCTGTGGGGGTGAGTTCAGTTAGTGGATAAGTTCCCTGTCATAAATTCACCCCTGCAGCTCATGTCCCTAGGAGAATTCCAGCTGGGAAGGTTCTGCACCAGGCTTCTGCACTGGTTTAGCTCTCCCATGTCTCTCTTTCACTGGGGTATAGAAAACAGGTGAGTTATATTCTGTTCACTGGTGTGAATCCTTGCTGGCAGAGGTAACATCTGGATTTATTCCCAGTGTTTGCTACAATGGGTTAAACTGAGATTTGCCTAGATGAGGGTACCACATATGCTGGCTGTGTGTCAGTATTTTCCATGCAGATATTGTCCCCATCAGCTTATCAAGAGTTGTGCTTGATGGGCAGGAGACCACAAGGTAAACTCACCTGACTTCTAACAGGGCTGTGTCTTCTCTGTGATGAAAGAAAATATTTTGCAGACAACAAATTCATTACAAAACCTATAGAAAATCCTGTGGAATTCACAGAAAATACTGTGTTAACAAGTAACAAATTGTTCTGTGCTGTTGAACTGTTGTGCAGGGGATAAAGTTGTTAAATAGAATGAAATGTTATCATTTGAGGTAAGCTGTGTGTGTTTAAGCCTGTGCAGGAGATGCCTCTTGCTGTAAGAGCAGTCCCACAGTCTTTGGCAGCCAGCTGAGTCCTTGCCTTTTTCCTTGGATCTGTTCTAATGACCTTCAAGTTGTCCTTGGCTGAATTGTCAAGTTATCCTTGGTTGGGAATGGAAAGGCTCTAAGACAATGTGCTGCAGTTTTCCTGGATTCTTTTCACAAAGAACTCCAGTGACACTTTACATCCAATATTTGGTCTAAGAACAGCACGTGGAGGTGGGAAGGG
The DNA here is from genome assembly GCA_013399225.1 of Rhipidura dahli. NCBI lineage: Eukaryota > Metazoa > Chordata > Aves > Passeriformes > Rhipiduridae > Rhipidura > Rhipidura dahli. The sequence continues at coordinate 456,875 of VXAC01001659.1, forward strand.
AAGGTAAAGAAAGGCTGGGGTTTGGTGCAGCTGAGTTGAGGTGTCTGTGGGGCAGCAGGAAGGGAGGACTGGACAGGCTGTGCACAGACAGGAGCTTCCCAGAATGCCAAAACCTTTTTTTTGTTCCTTCCATTGTGGCCGTTTCTGCAGCTGCTTCTGTCACCTGGACTCTTTGCCAGTCTTTTTTTGCAGCCTCCCCACCCCAGTTTCCAACAGGGAGAAGTGTTGGCTCCTGCTCACTTTGTAGGGCCTTTGTTATACCTGTGGGGTCATGCTGGGGCCAGGCAAAGAATCTCTGATGGAGACAAGAGGAAATTTCAGATCCATTCAGGTGCCCACAGCCTGGGGAGCCCTGGTCAGATCCAAGGAGTGGGAGCCTCTCTGATGTGCCCTTAAAAAGCTGATGTTTAACTCATCCCTGGGGTGCTGCTGGTTGCTCTCTGACTGTGGGTAAGGAGGGCATGGAAATGGAACAGATCCAGTGACTCCTGGATTATGTGCCACAGCCAGCCTCCCCAGAGCAGCATTTCAGCCCTCTCCGTGCTTGTGACATCCATAAGCTCTCCAGGGAAGCCTTTTCACCCACTACCCCTTGGTGTATCAGCCTTGAGATTGTTTTTGAATCCAAGTGAATTTAGTTGCCACAGGCAAGAATCAAGCAGTGAGAGACACTTGGAAACACCACGATACTTATGGGATCCATCAGTATTCACTTGGAAAGAAATAAAATTCCCTAGAAATTACTCTAAATTCTGAGGAAGATGGGAGAAAAAAAAAAAAGAATTGTCATTTTTAAGTCATCTTCTGAAAATCTGCAATGTATAACTTAACACAGTCTGTAACACTTCTTTATAAATAACCCCAGTAGGAAGGTTGCTATCCAATAAAAAACACTGTGAGTAGAAAATTCAGCTCCTTTTAGTTCATCCCAGCAGCCCGATCACAGGGAAGTCACATCTTTCCTTCCTGCCCAAATTCCAGCTCAGGATCACTTGGGCAATTTGTGGAGGCTTCACCTTTGGCTGGGCAGGGTGCTGGAGCTGCAGGATTGGTGTCACCCAGTGGCTCCAGAGAAGCAAAGGAAGGGCCTCTGCTACAAGACACAGCACAGATGCAGAGGTGAATCTGCTCCAGCTCCTCAGAGGACAGGCAGAGGAGAAGAGGGCCCTTGTGAGCTTCCCCAAGCCAAGTGGCAGTGGGGAGTGCCTGTGCTGGTGTGTGGAGGGAACAGCCACACACAGAGGAGCTCCCTGATGCTGCCAAAAACTGGCACAGGGCTGGAGACACCCCAGGTGAGGCTTCAGGGGTGCTTCAGGCTGAGTGACCTGCAAGCTGAGCTTTCTGTGCCACCAGCAAGTAAAGCTGCAGCTGGTCAGTGCTCTGAGAGGGACATCCAGACATCAGGGTAAGCAGCAGGGTGGCCCTTTTCTCTAGAGGATGTTTGTCCTGTCCTCAGGACAGACCCAGCAGCGCACCTGGCCCTGCTCTCGGTGCATCCCTGTGCTGATGAGGCAGATGTGGCCTTTTTTAGGAAGAACCTGTGCTCTGTAGGTGGCCTGAGCTCAGGACAGAACAGGGATGTGAGATCTCATCTCTGAGGGCTTCAGGTGGCTTCCAGCATCAGCCAGGGCAAGCGTGGTGTGGGTGTATCCTGGAGCTTGTTGGGGAATGTGCTGTTGGCTCCTAAAGGGAACAAAGACGTGGGTCAGGGTGTTACCATGGAGATGCTGAGGCCACTGGTGAAGCTGCCACTTGCTCCTTTGGGTCCTGTCTCACAGCAGCAATTTCACCTCTTCCCAGTAATGTTACAGGCCAGACTAAAAGGTTGCTCACCTATGAGATGCCAGGTCAATGCTGTCTTGAGTTTGTTTGTTTGTTTTCAAAGCCCATTTGAGCAGAGAAGACTAATTGCAACCATTTTGTTGTAGTTCAGTGACCTTCTGGTTTCTCAGAGCAGCTCCCTTAGAGAAGCAGCCTTTGCCTGTTCCCTGGGGCTTTGCAGGGAAGAATGTGACATTCCCTCCTTGGGAGCAGCAGGGTCGGGGTGCCCACACTGAGGCTGGTTTGGTCAGAGCTGAGGGAACCCCCAGGGAACACTGTGCATGGCCTTGTGCAGAGCTCAAGAAATACAAGGAGCTGCTGGAGAGGCTCCAGTGGAGGTTACAAAGGTGGTGAGGGGTCTGGAGCATCTCTCAGATGAGGGGAGACTGCAGGAGCTGGGTCAGGTTGGTCTGGAGCAGAGGTTACTCAGAGGGGATCTGATTAATGCACATAAATATCTCCTGAGGGTGGCAGAGGATGCTGCCAGACTCTGTTCAGTGGTGCCAGTGACAGGATGAGGAGCAGTGGCCATGAACTAAACCACAAGGAGTTCCACCTCAGCATGAGGAAGGTAAAAAGAGCCCTGGAACAGATGCCCAGGGAGAGTGTGGAGCCTCCCTCTGCTCTCCTCACTGGGGGAATCACCTGGATTCCTCCTGGTGCAAGGCAAAAACATCATTAACTTCATTCCTGCTTCTGGGAGCAAGGCCATTTGCTGCACACCCCAAAACTTTCCATTCATCTTCAATGACTACAGCAGTTCTTTCATATAAAGTTGGAACTTAATTGTCATAAACATCAGGTCCAGAGAGTTCCAGCTGAGGAGGAACAGGGAAGAGAGAACTGTCTCTCTGAAATTTGTTTTTGCTGAGATGACAGATGTTCTTTTAACAGGGTTTGTCTGGATTCCCCTTTGCCACTTTGCCTCTGATGCTGGAGCAGAGGCTTTAAATCGAAGGTGCTTTAATCATCAGTTTAGCTGCTAAATACAGGAATAAATTTGGAGCTTCTGTCTATGCCTTGTGGCTCTATTCTGCCTTGATTTATAAACTCCTCATCCCACAAGGTAGTCTGCAGCCAATAGGAGTTTGGCTCCACAGTTGTGGATGGGCATCAGGCAGCTGGGGCTGATCCCAGCCCATTCCCTGCTCTGGAAAAACCTGGTGGCAGTGAAAAGAAAAACGTGCAAGTCCTTTCTCAGCTCCCTAAGTCAGAGTGAGTGCTCAAGGTAGAGTTACTGAATGGGAAAGGAAGTATTGTAAGTATCTAATACTAATAAATGCCTAATTATCAGGAACTACATGTACTGAGAACGTGGATTCTTTTTTTTTCCCAACTTTTTGCCAGTTGCCCAGCACAGATTATCACTGCTGTCAGTCTTTGGTTTGTGCATGTGGCCTGTGTTGGGCGGTGCTGCGTGGAAGGTGAAGAAAGAAATGTCTCACAGGAGCAAGTGAAGCCAAAAAGACAAAAAGATGCGTGTTCAAGTACTAACAAGGGGAGTGAGAAGTGGTTTGGCTCTCAGGAGTGGATGTCAAGCCCTGCTGGACTCAGCCTAGGCAGGCAGGGAAGTGATGGAAATGCCATGTGGATGTTTCTGGTACCAATGAGCACATGATCTACAAATCAAGCACGTTGGTCTTCTTCCCTTCGTCTTGCTGCTCACAACAAATCCATGTAGAGCAGGAATCAAGATGAAAAGAGCCCGAGGAGCCTGATTTATCTGCTCCTAAGCAGCTGTGTGAGACAAAGGTGTTGCTGCTGGAGGCAGGTGGGGGAGCAGAGTGGTTCCCAGGTCAGCTCTGTTGGAGCAGCTGCAGAGCAGGGAGCTGTGCCAGGCTGCCCAGTCACGCTGCCCGGGGCTGCCGTGGCAGGCTGGGGGAGCAGCTGGCAGTGGGAGAGATGGCAGGATGTGAAAATGAAAAGGGAGCAGCACTAAGAGGCGAGGCTGTTCACAGCAGCTGACTCCAGAAGGCAGCTCCAGTCATTGCTGAGCTCCTGTTGGTGCCCCTTGGTTCTCCTCGCCCAGCATCCCTGGGGCTCAGCTCTAATTCAGCACTGATTCCTGAACCAGACTGACTTCTTTCCCAGCAGAAGCAAACTGTTAACCTCAAATGCCATCGAGGCAGCAGGTTCAGTGCTTTGGCACATGAATCCAGTTTGCTGCAAGCACAGACAAGGGTCACTGGTCACATCTTGGGGCTGCTGGTGTGTGTGAATGCACAGGCTCCTGAAGTGGTGTGGATTCTGTTTCAGAGGCCAATAATTCATTATGATGGATGTCTGAATCTCTTTTCCTTCCACATCATTTTTTTTCCTGTAGATAAATTCTTTATTAACGACTACTCTTGAATAAAGCTTCATATTCCTTTTGCATATGAAGCTGCTTCTCCAGTGTGTAATTACTGAAGGTGCTAAATTGAATGAAAATGAAGAATTATCCAATTGTTTTATGAAAAGAAAGCACATTGGTGTGCTGGCAGCCCTTTGTAGTGTAGATCATGAAAACTCCTACATAAGTACAAGTGAAAACACCTTGAGGAGGGGACAGGTAAGGTAGGAAGAAAGAATTATCCTCACTTTTTTTATGCTAGATCAGGGAGGTAGTTTATGTCAAATATATCTGGTCAATCCTCCCAGGATTTCAGTAAAAGATTGACTCTTCCTTGAAACCAGTTGTGGCCCACTTACATGTCTGTAAATTTTATGGAGCTGAACAGACCTCAGTGCTTATAAATAGAGACTGGAATTGATCTCTTTGCTCTTGTGATCATGAGCGTTTTCAGGCACATTATGCTTTGGGGACTTCATTTTTCTGTTGAGCCACAGATCCCAGAGCTCAGGAATTCCTGGATCTCTGAATTCCAGAGCTGTCAGTGTGTGAGTGAAGGTGACATTCCCCTGTGTTCCCTCTGAGGGGGCTGTGCATCTTCCATGCAAGTATCAGTTTCAGGAGGAACAGGGGCAGCTGTCAGCCACGATTTTGTGGTGTCTTAAGCAATCTGTAGCGTCACTGTGCCCACACAGATTAGTAAATTTGACAAGTTGAGATGAGTACTTAGAGCTGGCCTTTGTTTTTAATTTTAAAAATGGTTTGCTTGGCACTATTAGCGAGCACAGTTCTTGGCAAATCTCAGGGAGTCGTTTGGTGGTGTTTTCCCAAGACATGCCCACTCTGGAGCACAGTTAATCCTGGAGCTGGGGAGGATCTGAGCTGCTGGAGAGCAGATGCAGGGGACCTGCTGCCTCTTGAGGGCTGGCACGTGGTTGGAGAGGCTTTGGAGCCTGCTCTGGGCACTGTTTGCTCTGTGACACCGTGCTGTGCAGGTGGGTACAGGCTTTTGGATGGCAGCCTGTGGAGCACCTTTTCCCACTGGAATGGCCCTTGTTGTCCATCAGGCTCCTACTGGAGCAGGTGCAGATGTCCACACTGACCATGGGGCAACAGAGCCCTGCCAGCCTTCCACATTACCTGGGCAGTATCTGAGGGGCACTACCCCTCACTACACCTGGGCATGGAGTTTTGACTTTGTGTGAAGCCTGGGCAGAGCATCAGCTGCAGGTTCAAAAGGCCCAGCTCTTTCTTCAGGACGCCTACAGAGTCTCCTCCCTGCCAGCTCCAGTATCCAGAGATGGTGAGGAGACAAATGAAACCTGACTTGTGTCAGCCTGAACAGCCCTGACAGTCACTCCTTGAGCAGAGTGGCCAGAGATGGATTTATTTCCTGGTGGTGCTGGAGGAAGTTGTATCTCAAGCAGGAAAATGAGACAGGGGTGACACCCCGGTACCAGCTTCGTTCTGGTTGCAACCTGAGCAGGGGGAGAGGCCCTGGGCAACGTGAGCATGTTCCAGGATGGATTTCAGATTCAAAAGCTGACAGTGCATGGCCTCAGCTTGGGAGGGCTCCTGTCAGAGGGGCTGTGGAGCACTTCACAGGCAGCAGTGAAAGGTCCCTGTTACACACATACACCACCACTCTTGTCCAGAGGCAGGTCTTCTCTTCCTCCTTCACTTCATGACCAGTTACAAGGTAGCCAGGCCTTCAAATTGTGGACAGATTCTTCCAGGTCATGACTCAGTAGCTAAAGAAATTATGTTCCTTAAATATCTACTGAAGTAAAGGCTTGGCTTTGCTTTCTGCCTCTGTTTTAGGTGCTTCTGTCTGTGCTGGACACTTCATGATTTCATTTTTTGGGTAGTAGTCACATAAATAATGCATTCCCTGCTGAGCCTTTTTGCCAGTCCCCGAGCTGCTTCCCATCTGAAGGGAAGTGTAAGAGGTAATTAACAGCCACTTGAAAAAGGATTAGCAGGTGGGTGGGAGCTACTGTTGGGTTCATGCATGGAATTGCCATGGAAATGCTGAGATTTCCTGGCACTTCATCCAGTGTGTGGGCTCCAAAGATAGTTGCACTCATGGGCCTGTCTCCTTTTGATCTTCTTACCCTACAAAGGCAGTGGCTGTGTTTTCCTTCAGGACAGCTCCCATGGGCTGTGCTGTGGCCATCTGTGGGACCAGGGTGTGCTGGCTGGGGGTGCTGTACTGCAGCTGGCAGCTGAAATCTTGCTGCATTTCTTTCTTTCATGGCAAACCACCTGGCAGAAAATCAGGAGGAAAAAAAAAAACCACCAAACCCAAACCTTGTTGGTTTGCCCCTTTGCCAGTGTTCTGAAAGAACTTAATGAGCCAAACACTCAGAGTCTGGCACTTGGAGAAGTTGGTGCTGGTCCTTGTCCTGCAGGCTGTGACCGGCTCCGTAGCCCTCCATAGCTGAACAGGGCTGCAGCTGAGCCAGGGCTCTCTTGCATGGCAGCATTTCCAGGCTGTGCAGTGAGACCTGCTTTTGCTTCTGGCCTTGTTTGGTGGCCACACATGCCTAAAATATTGGGCCTCTTTGTGAGAAATACCTCTCATTTCAGTGCCTGCTCAGGAGGTTTGGAAGGTGGCACAGGTTCAGTTCCTGCGGGGCCCTCCCGTATCTGTCTCCCCTACACAGCAGTAGGAAAGAGCCTCTTGAATTTTCCAGTGTCTGTGGGGCTTTGCTTTGAGGGAAATGTGCCTTTTGTTTCAGATCACCTGCTGGCAGACTCCTACATCGGGCAGGAGGACTCCCCTGAGATGCAGCAGGCGGCCCAGAACAAGCGCAGGCTCTCGGTCATCTCGGACGGCAAATTCGAGAGGAGCTTCACCGAGGAGCAGGCGGAGAAGCTGCCAAGTGAGGGCCCCAAGCCACGAGTCTACACCATCTCTGGGGAGAGGCCGATGCTCTCGGAGCACGACAGCGACAGCATGGAGCTGGTGGTGATGAAGGGGGCTGCCCACGACGAGTGCCACCATGGGCACCACGCGCACGGCGCCGGCGCCTCGCACGGCGGCCGCCACTGCAAGGCCTGGCCAGGCGGCCGCCAGGGCTCCAAGGAGTGCCCCAACTGCACCAGGCTGGCTGCCCCTTCCCAGCAGTCCATTGAGCTGGAGCAGCACCCGCCAGGCGAGGCTGGGTGGCACAGGAAAAGGCTGGAGAGGATGTACAGCGTCGATCGAGTGTCTGGTGAGTTTTGGGTGCTCTGGTGTCACCCATCTCATTCCAGCACAGGGGTTTTGATTCTGGACCCTTCTGGTACCCTGGGCCAGCGTTTCTGGAAAGGGGTTGTCAAAGGAGGAGTTGGAAATAAGCTGAGCTCAGTTGGAGGCCAGCTCATCCAAGCTCCTGGTCATCAGTGGCTGCTCTGGGTGGTTTTCATGACTCCTTCGTGCAGCTCAGTGAGCTCCTTTTCTGTGGAGGAAGAGTGAGAGAGGAAGGACTCTGTCAAAGCCTGACATCCATGCTCATCCCAGAGGCAGTTCAGAGCAGCATCCTCTCTCTGCCTCTTGCTGGGCAGTGGGAATCTTTGTGAACTGCTCTGTGGGAGCCTCAGCTCAGGTTATGGTGTTCTGTACTTTGGTGTGTTCCAAAATGCTTGTTTACAGGGCTGGGAGCCACTCATGTAGTGCCACCTCATGGGCTTCCCATGAATACTAGCAAACAACAGAGTGTTGGACTTCATTCCCTCCTTTCTTCCCTGCTCAGTGTTCTCAGGGAATAGGGCTTGGAGGAAGAATTCCCTGGCATGTCCTTCGTGCCTGGCTAGCAGAGAAAAGGGAGCAGAGAGGAGTGGAGGCAGGAGAGGCTCATTTCCCCAGGGGTTCACCTGACAGTGCTGCTTCTGTTTGCATTTCCATGACAAGTTGCTGCTGCAAACCAACACTTGTGGCAGCCAGGCCCCTCTGGCATCCCTGAATATGGATTTTGATGCTGAGTTTATGATGCCTGACACCGTTCCAGGGAAGTACAAGCTGTCATCTCCTGGGCTGCTCCCAGCATCTGATACAGACACAGCCACTCCTGGGTGCAGTGGGAAGTGGCTGGAGATGCTGGATGTGGTGGTGGTGTCCCTCCAGTCTCAGCAGGCCCATGGCTCCTCCACAGTTTCCTCACAGCTGGTGGTGACAAGAAAGGAGAAGAAGCTGCTCTGCCTGGCCAGCAAGGATGTGCTGCCTGCTCCTGGCAGCAGCAGCCATACCCATAATCTGAATTCTAATTCAGTGAGTGAGCTCTGCAGCTCAGCTGTGCTGCCCAGTCCCCACCTGTGAGCTCCTCTGCTGAAGTTCTACCCTCTGAAGGGTCCCAAATGCTTTTTTCTCCATTGAGGGCAGAGATAGTTTTCCTAAGGTAACTCCAATCTATGAGAAAAGGAGAGAAAGCTCCCAGCAATGGTGCAGGCACAGCCTCCTAAGGATATTAGCTGTTGTTCATAAGGTCTGCTTTGAACCAAAGTTGGTGGCTTAAAAGCTGTAAAACACATTAAGAGATTGTCAGTGCCTTGAGATGAGTAGTCCCTGAGAAGCCTTCACAGAATTGTTGGCTAAAAAGGAATTTGTACAACTTCTCCTTCCCCACTTCTGTGGGTTGGAGGCTTCAAACAAGTAATTCATTTACAGCCTGAGTTGTTCTGCTTTGCTTCTGTCTCTGTGTTTTGGAGGAGAGCAGACTTAGGGACTGCATCAGAAGTCTTTAGCATACTGGAATGCAGTTTCATTTAACATACATATTTCCTTGGAGTGCCTTTAAACAAGACTTGACGTAAACTGTGAGCTGAGAAGGAGGGTCTGGTACAGCTTTCTATAGATTTCTTGGAAGCTGCACTTCAAAGGAAGGCTCCCCAGCTGCAGTTAGCATCTTTTGCATCTGTAATTGCAGCCACTTTCTGTACTTTCAGGGAATAATCTGTAGAATATGATGATCTGTACAAAACATTTGGTAAGATAGCTGATCTGTAGTAATTATGCCTGCAGAGGGCATGTGGAGCTTGACTGGGCTTGAGCCAAGTGGAAGTGGATTAAAAAATACCTTGACAATACCAGAATGTTAAATGTTATCAGATCTGAAGACTTGAATGACTGAAGACACAATCAGCAACAAGGGGCAAGGCATTAAGCAAGGGAGCCACAAACTGGGTGTGAAGCAAAATGAAAAATCAGGTAGCTCCAAGCCCCAGGAATCCAGCCCACTGAGATCTCACAAGTGTTGAATTCAGTGGATTTCAACACCCCTCTGATTCCCTGATTGCAGCCTCAGCTTGGGCAGGTTCCTGCTCCTGGTCACCACACACATAACTGGTGGCTTATTTTCCTTTTTGTCTTAGTGATGCAGTGTCCTAATGCCCTGGAATTAGGGGAAAAAAAAAAAATCCACAGCTGGTTTGGGCAGGGCAGTTTACAAACAGAGGTGACTAAATCAGCTCAGTTACCTGCAGGTTGGTGGAGCTGATGGGTGGTTTGGCTTCCAGACCAGAGGGACTCCTAAAGGCCAAGTCAGCAGGAGCAGGTGTGTGAGGGATTTAGTGAAAGTTCCATGGCAGAAAAAGGGAGGATATTTCAGGTTTACTGTTCTGAGTGGAAGGTAAACACTTCTCATCTTCTACTAGGCTGTATCAGAAAGAACTGGAGGAATGGGACAGTTTAAATCAGTGGTATAAAGGAAAAGGCAGAGACTGAAAAATGCTTTTAATGAAAAATGTTTCTTTTCCCTGTTTTTTTTTCTAGTTCAAATGTCACTTCTGTAATTCCTGGATTATTCTAATCTTCCATGCTTAAGATAGAGCTTTTATTCTTCACTGAGGAGCCCGACAGACAGGCTTAGCACGAATTTCCAGAACACTCAGTGGCACTGTGCATTTATATGAGGAGGATGAGACTCCAGAGCTCCAGTCAGGGCAGGATGCTGAAGGAGAGTCCTGAGAGAAGGAGCTTGGGAAGGAAATCTGGCTGTCTGAAGGGTGTCTGTGCCTGCTGGGTACTCAGGCTTTGCTCTCTCTCTGTCTCTCTTGCAGATGATGTCCCCATACGAACCTGGTTCCCAAAAGAGAACCTCTTCAGTTTTCACACTGCTACCACAACTATGCAAGCGTAAGTGAAACCACTGCTGGGCCTTTTGTTCTGTGTCTCAGAGTCCAGGGCTTGCTCAAAGCTGAGAGCCTGGAGCAGGAGTTGTGTGTTTGCCATCACTGGTCAGAGACAAGAAAGAAAGAGAGAAACTTGTCTCTTGTTAATTTTCTTTCCCACTTATTGGTTCTTTCCTGCTGCCTCCATTTGTTTGGTTTTGCCTTCTTTAACTGCTTGGGCTACCCAGCTCTTCTGTGCTTCCCTGGTTTTGTCTGTGACACCGTGGCCTGGCTGCCTCTGGGGAGTGAGGGTCCTGTGGGATCACCAGCTGAGAGCCTCCACCAGCTGCTTCTGCTGCACCCACTTCCCAAGGGAAGGTTATTCCAGGTTTGCCCTGCATCCCTCACTCCAGAGAGGTGCCTTCCTCTGGGATAAGGTGTAGCCCTGCAGCTCTGCACGTGTGGAAGTGTCAGTAAAATCCCTGCAAAGTATGGAGGGGTGTGAGTTAGGAGGAGCCTTTGGCTCCATGCAGGTTCCTGGGTGCTGTGTTTTGGGAGGCGGCAGCTCTCACAGGGCTGCACAGACTAAGGGAAGCCTCATTTCCAGGTTGTACCTGGCTTGCCAGGGAGTGCTGCCTTCCTGCTTTCAAGTATTTCCTACCTGACTGGAAAACCAGGGCAGGCAGTGAGGAAAATGAAAGTGTTCTGCTTTCCAAGGCCCTTCTCTTCTTGTCACCTTTTTCCTGTGTGCTTCTTCCAATGTCTGGGACACCCTCAGCCCTCTGGCTCTCTCTGTTTTCTTCTTGTCTAATCTGGTGTCCTTTTTGTAGTCTTACTTCTCTGACATTTCTTCTTTCCCTTGCACTTTTCCTTCCCCAAACCCTGAAAAGAGGCTGATTATTTCTCTTGGGATAACCCAGACTGGGTCAGACGTGGAAGGACTGGTGTGGGGAGGGCTGGATCTGGAGTTGAGGAGTGGGGTAGCTGCATCCCCAGATGAAACCATTTTAAAAATACTGGCTGGTAACAGTCAGTGGTGTTTCACAGTTCTCATCTGACCCACAAACCATGTGCAAAATCAGCACATTTGGACACAGCCTTTGCTGTCTGAATTCGTATTTCCTGGGCAGATCTGTTGCAGAAAGTGGCTCGTGGCTGGGCTCACAGGGCTTGAAGGCCAACGTGGGGCTGGTTTGGGAAGTGGTGCCCTGAGGGAGCCCTTGAGGAGCACAACTCCCTTGGTTGATGGGGCTCCTTGGTTAACATTTCTGGAGCTTCTGTGCTGCCTCTAGAAGTGACACAGAAACACCTCCAGAAGTTCAGGGCACCTCCCCAAGGTGCTGGGATGACTCCCCAGGTGCCCCTGGCCTCTGCTCCAGCTTTTCCAACCCTCTGTGCTCGCTCCCTTCGTGGAGCAGGCAGTGTGAGCCAGCTCCAGCAGTGTTTGTCCTGGTGGGAGCAGCTCTCCCTGCTCCAGGAGCTCATGGTGCTGCAGCCTGGCAGGCCACACTCAGCTCTTGTACATCTGCACATCCTCTGGGTCTGCGTGGAGCTCAGTTTGCATCCAAGCCATGTGGCAGCCCTGCCCCAGGGAGCATTGAGCTCCATCAAGGAGGAGTCTCACCACTGAGAAATGTTTAATTTAAAAAGCAATTTCCTTCCACCTAACAAGAAATATCCCTTCTGGAGTGAGAATTCCCTCAGAATGCTGGCTGGGGCTGAGCACTAATGAATTCCTCTTCTCTCTCTTTTTCCCTGCTTCTCCTGGAATCTCTAGCATCTCGTAAGTATAATCTTATTTTTTTTTATTTCCTTGTCTGTTGGTGTCCTGGATAAACTCTCCTCTCCTGTCCATCATATTCACTTGTGCTTTCCCTGTGCTAGGGCTCTGTCAGCTGGCAGGAAGTTAGGTGGCTACACCTGGAAGGCCGACACGGATCCCACCAAACCCTCCTCATCCTCAGCTGCTGGCACACTGTGTCCCTCTCGATCCTGCTGTGCAGAGGGGCTGTGCCTGCAGCTCCCAGGTCCATTCTCCAGAGCAGGGATGGTGGCTGCTCCTCTGGGCCGTGTTCTGATGTTTGAGGAGCAGCCCTGGGGAGCCAGGAGCTGTGATTTCAGTGCCCTGGCCAGCCCTGACCTGTGTGGGCCCTGACCCCGGCCCCTGGGCAGCCCAACCTCTGTTGCTGAGAGTTTCCCTCTGTGTGTCCCTTGTCCTGTCCACCTGCACCAAGCCTTGGACTTGGTTAATGGCTTGAAATGGTTTCCCAGGGCGTTCAGGGGCTACGCAGAGAGGAAGAGACGGAAACGAGAGAATGATTCTGCAGCTCTTATCCAGAGGTAGGGCCCCTCCCCTCCTGGGGCTGTGACTGCTGTTGCATGGGCCCTTGGGGTCACTGCTGAACCCTGGTGCCATTGACCCCACGTGGCTGTCCCTGTCTCTGTGCTGTCCTGGGGACACTGGCAGTGGCTCTGCTGGAGCTGTGGAGGTGAATGATGCTCAGGGTAGCTGATGTCCATCTTCTTAAAGAGCACTGTCGAGTTGCTTTTAACCTTGCAGTTATAATATACACCATCTGTGTCTCAGGCAGAAAAATACACACTTGAAAAATTAGAGATGCAATTTCTCCATTCCAGCTTGGAATTTCTTACCATCACAGAATGGCTTGGGTTGGAAGAAACGTAAAATATGATGTAGTTCCAGCTCCCCTGCCACAGGCAGGAATTTGTTTGAGGTTAGATGAGTACTGCTACGTGCAGCAAAAGGCCTTTGTCCCATTCTCTGAGGATTTAGTGCAGTGGTTAGCCTTGAACAGCTGGAATTTGCTGGGAGCTGCATTGTTTAGGAGACAGTATTTAGGTGTCTCATGGGAGAGCCCAAGCTGTCCAGGCAGCTGGGAGCAACCTTTTTCCATGGCAAAGGCTGCTTTACCCCTCTGTCCCCAGGGTCTGAAGAAACTCCTCTGTGGAGAGGACAGCTGAGCATTTAACAGAAAAGTGGATTTTACTCCAAAATGCCAAAAGCCCAAAGGATGTGACAGTGGCCTTGGCAATTGACAAGTTCTCAGTGTCTGGTATGATCTCAGGCTCACAGCAGACCTTAAACATTTCCATATAACATATGTTTGAAACCTTTTTGTGTAAAGAACAGCCCTGGTTCCCTTAAAATACTGTATTTATTTGGATTTTAATCTAATGCACTGTAAGACAGACCCAGGTGTCAGTGATGGTGCTTTGTACACAGAGCCAGGGCAGTGATGTGTCTGAAGGGGCACTTGTCTGATCCACAGCAGTGAATCTTCATGTAGCCAAGCAGAAAGAAAACAAATCTTTGGGAAATATTAATAGGAGATGGAAATGTGGCATGGAATGATGCTGCTCCCAGCTGCTGGTTTTCCTTCTTGCTGAATTTGGAGCCTGATGACAACAAGGGACCCCAGGCCCAAGTGAGGAAGTGCAGGAGGTGATGTGGGTTTGGGCTGTGTTGGTGTGGAGCTCTGCACAGGAGCAGCTGCATCCCAGTTTCTCTCATGTGGGTGCTGGAAGTGCCTTCTGGTGCAATCAGTTTGCTGAAACATCTGCATGGTTGTACCACGTCCTTACTCGTCCCACTAACCTGTGTGTGAGCCAGACTACTCATCACTTACCCTTTCTCCAGCTGTGCTCTCTGTTGCCTGGTGGGTGCCCTGGGTGTTGGGGGGCACGAGGAATCCAGGAGGGCTCCCCCACTCCCTGTGGGGTGCCCAATGCTTGGGCTCTCTGTCACCCTGGGGCTGCACTGTGGGGTGAAGCCACAGTCACTAAAGAGGGCTCATGGAGAGGTGACACTTCTCTTGGTGCTGCTTCTCCCTGTCTCTTCTGCTGTCCTGTATGTTCCTGTCCCGTTCCTGCCTAGTGAGTGATGAGAAACTAAAAGAAACTGGTCCCTTGCACTTGGAGGACAAAGAGTCCCCTTGCCTGGTCTGTCAGGAGTGGCCAGGACATTGTTTACACAGACCTTACTCTGGGGTGTAGCTGCTCCCAGAGTGTGCTCTGGAGCCCCTCTGGACCTGCCTGTGAGGCCAGGTCAGGGCAGCACCTGGGGAGAGGTGGGGACAGGCAGCATCACTGAACTCTGCTGTGCAGGAAGGGAGAACTGCTTTGGTCTCCCCCAGCTCTGCCTGGGGAGCAGCACTGGGAGGGCTGCGTGGTTCCCAACAGCACGGGAGGGGGGTTAGGAATGAGCACAGCCATGAGCTTGGTGTGTGCAGAGCCTGGGCACCCCCTGCTCCTGTGGAGAGAGGGGAGCAGGGACTGAAAGAGAGAGCACTGCCAGCACAGGCACTGGGTGTCCTCAGCAAATACAGCACAGGTAAACCTTAGCCACAGAAAAGGCAAAGCAGCCATGAGCAGGGGGCTGCCCTGGGGGACCCCCCTTGCCCTGTCCCAGGCAGCTCAGAACAGCCCCACTCAACAAACATCACCATCCCCAGCCCTGAATCACTGCAGACCTGCTCTCCAGCTTCGGAATGCCCAGAAGGAAATATACCATCATCCCCATTTTGTTTTCTTCCTGCCTGTTCTCACAGCCCTGAGCCCAGGAGTTGCTTCGTGTCACCTTTCTCAAAGGTTGTGTTTGGCCTTTCTTGCAGGAATTTTCGGAAGCACCTCCGCATGGTGGGGAGCCGAAGGGTTAAAGCACAAAGTAAGTGAGCACCTGCAGGTGGGGCCCTGAGGAGCTGGGGGTTCTGGGAATTCTGTCACATGCAGATGTGGGTTGAGAGGACCTGGCTTTGGGCAGGAGAGAGGATTTGACCTGCTGGTGCCATTTTACCCCACAAACAAGGAGGCCAGGCGGTTGCAAATGTCCAGGACACGTGGATGCCTGCAGCAGCCCGGAGGCTGCTCCCAAGGACCCTCTGCTGTGGCTGTGGGACATCTCTGGCGCAAGGCCAGCATCCTTGTCCCCTGTGTGGGTTTTGGTGGTCACTGGTGTGGAGGCCAGTGAGGAGAGGCCGAGCTGGAAGCCCAGCAGAGCTGCCTGGCCTCTCTCTGCAGCTGTGACCAGCTGTGGCTCCATGTGTCACACAGGCTGCTGGCTGTGCCCCCCTCCCCTGTCCCACCACCATCTCCACAGCTGGACCCAGGGAAAAGTTGCCTGGTGGGAACTGAGAGGATGGTGGAAGGAAGAAAGAAGAGGATCAGGGAAGAGATTGGAGCAAGGGGGAAATCAAGGAGCATTATTCCTCACTGGGGAAGAAATCACCTCTTAGGCCTGCAAAATGACAGTTTCCTTACCCTGGAGAAGGCAACAATCCTCCATAACTTGGTTGGGCAACTCCCTTAGAGCTGTCAAAGTGGTGTAACCTACTCCTGAGAGCTTAGGATTGCTCCAGAAGAGAAAATGGCTTGTGGTTCCCACCCCATGGCCAGGCATCATCTACAGAGTGCCCACAGCAAAGCACTGCTGAGTTCAGTTTGCTTTCTTTCCTTTCTCATGTGCTGTGAGAAGTGATGGGCAAAGAGCTTTGCCCTTTCCAGAGTCTTCACTGGCATCTGAATTAGCACTGCCTGACATGGACAGGGCTCACCTCTGGGAGGCTCAGGTGTGTCTCTGCCTCAGGAACTCTTGGGCTTTCTTCCTGTGCACAGTAGCAAAATGCCTGGGTTTAACTAAAAGCTGAGGATGGAGATGGCCTGAAGAGCTGAAGACGTTGTTTGTCTCCCCAGACTCCCACCCTGGACACGCTTCAGCAGGGGACAGGCTGCTCTTGTGATGCTGATCCGCAGTGAATTCCTGTGCTGCTGTTACTCAGTTCCCTGCTGCAGACTCTGTCTGCCCCCAGAAATAGGTATTAGTGCCCATAAGTGGCTGCTAATCCCAGCATAATGGCTCTCACATGGGCTTGCCAAGTCAGACGTGGTGGTTGCCAGTTCCCAGGGATTTGCCTGCGGTGCAGCCGTCTGAGCCAAGCTCCCTGGATTGTGCTTGGGAAATGCTGGTCCAAACAACACAACGCTCCTTGGGAGGAAAAGAAGAGCCATGAGTAGTGCTCACAAGAGTGCAGGCAAGCAAAGGCTGAAGGATTTCCTCTTTTGAAACAAAATGTGTAGAAAGCATGAGCTTTCCAGAGACATCCCCTCCCAACTCCGACTGGGATGTAGAACGTGAAGGGAGAGCTGACTGGAGAGCTGCAGCCTTCTTCTGGCCATGCAGGTGTCATTAGCTGTGCAGTGCATGTTTCTGTGAGGCCTTGCACTCAGAGCACTTGCACTAGGATGCTGGAAAGGCCTTGGTTTGATTGAGGTTTGAGCCATGTGCATTTAAGGAGAGACCATCAGGTGTTGTCCTTTTTCTGTCTGTGTTCCACGTCCCATCCTGTGCACAAGCGGGCACTTTGTCTCTGCTGTGTGGCAAGGACTCACGTTTGGCAAGTGGAAGGACCAGCCCAGGGGAGTCTGTGATGTGTGGCTTTGGTGGCAATCTGCTGGATGATTTGTTTGCTGGCAGCAGCAGAGGTGCTTTGGGATCTGTTAATGTCGTGCTCTGGTTTTATCCTTTAGCATTTGCCGAACGGCGTGAGAGGAGCTTCAGCAGGTCCTGGAGTGACCCGACTCCCATCAAAGCTGATTCCTTCCATGACTCTCGAGAAAGTGAGTTCTGAGTCCTTTGAGCTTCCTCCTGTGGGCAAACCCTCCAGCAGTTGTTGGCTGGAGTCCCACTGGAGTAACTCCTCTGTGCCCTTCTGTCCTGTCTGTGATCCTTTTTAGTTTCCTGAGATCGGAGCAGGTAACGCTCCAGGTGTATGTACCTGTTCATCTGTGTGTACCTGTATTTATTTGTAGAGCACAGCTCATCCAACCTCAGGGTATTTTGCCTAAGGGTACCCAGTGGTACAGCTCTCTTACAGCCCTCTGTTGCCATCATCCCTTATCCTCTTGGCACCAAAACAACCTCTCTGGAAGCTCACCAGGCCAAGGCTACCTTCACTGTAGTGGGGCTAACGTGGTTTCCCATGCAGGAGCCCCTTCTGAGCTCTTTCCTAGCCTGAAATAGCTCAGGAACACAGCTGATGAGATGGAGCTTTGATTTCCTGCACAGGTGATAGCTTGGGGCAATCTGATCTTCATTTGGGCTGCCAGGAATCCCTCTGGGAATCCCCAGTAATGCTGCCATGTTCTGCTTGAGGGGACTGAGATGCTGTTGTGTTCATTTACAGGAAGGAATGCCAGCATCTTCCCACTGTATTCTTATAAAGGGAATGGCTGTTTTACACAGATTTTATTGCAAGCCTGTAGGCAGGAGCTTGGTGGATATGAGTTTGCCCATGTTGAAGTGAATTTCCCTAATGAAATGACCTGATCTACCAGGTAAGCACGAGATCTGGCCCCGCTAGGTGTAGAAGACCCAGGCTGCAGGGGGAGGTGTGTGAAAGGCCAGGTTCCAAACATGACCCTGTTGTTTGGCAGTCTGACTCCTCCCTGCTCCCTCAGCTGCCCGGAGGCGGATGGAAAAGCCATGGAAAAGCCATGGAAAAGCCATGGAAAAGCTGTGGTTCAGGCACTGCCCAGCGACACTCGGACATCCCCAAAGGCACAAACAGTGGCATCTCGGTTCTCTTTCCTCAGTCCAGCAACCATCTCTATTTTTAACATTTAATGGTCAATTATATTCCTTCCAGATGTTTTTTTCCCCAGGAGGCATTGAAGGCCAACAGGTAAGGTCAATTTGGAGAGCAAGTTGGAGTCTACTGTTGCAATATGACTGTGTTTGTTGCAGCTGTCCTCACGCACGCTCTAAGACTTCTCTGCCAGGATCAGTCTGACCAACAAGGCAGATTTTCTTTATAATCCCTCAAAAGACGTAGCCAGAGCAGTAATTACTACAAGGAGACCAGCTATGAAGTCTTTGGACTTTTGCTTATCAGCCTGGCAGTGCTGAAGTGTAGAGAGTCTGTCTGCGTTCTGTCTCCTTCCCCATTTCTGGAGTGACAGGGTGACTGTTGTGCCTTCTGAGCATTTGAAACCCAAGCTTGGTGACTGCGAGAGTGATGAAGTTCTGTGACCCGTGGTGTGAGCTCTCTGTGCACTCTTCATTTGTTCCGTGTTTGTCTGTTTGAAGACACCAGCCCCAAAGTGGTGTCTGTCACTCTGTGGGTGACAAGAGGGCACGAGTGTCGTGGCATCTCTTGTGAGGAAGCTGCCAAGGCAGGATGGAGTGGGGAAGGCTGTTCTGCCCTTGTAATGCTCCCTGTGTTCTGGCAGGCCACGACCTTCAGGATTCCTGTGGGACTCTGGATGGTGACTTTGACTTGAACTGGGAAGCAGAAAAGGAACTTGAAGCCATGGCATGTGACGGAGAAGACTTTATTCCACCAAAAATAATGGTGAGCATTTCCAGCTCGGGCTCTGCCTTTCCTTTCAGTGCTGCTAAGTTCAGGATCCTCTGACAGGCACTGCCTCAGGTGTCTGTGAGGGTCACTCAGAGATAAACCAAGACATGCCATGGGTTCAGATGTGTTGTTGCTGGGGGTAGTGCGTTGAAAGAAAACCAGAAGGAGGGGTCTGTAGTCCAGATCAGAGCAGGACTGACACCAGCACAGAATCAAATCAGCCTGAGGCTTGTTAACCCTGAAAATAGAGATCTGAGCACCAGTGTCAGCTCTGCTCCTACAGTGAGGAGCTGAGGGGCCTGGAATGACAGCAGACTTCAGGCTCTGGAGCCAGCTGAGGCTTCAGCCAGAGTTGTCAGGCACTGTCTGACACCTGCAGCCCTGTGCCTGCTGTGCCTGGTGCAGTGCCAGACCCTGTGCAGGCCCCACCAGACTCTGAACACTCCCTGCAGCCAGGAGGAGGCTTTGCACGAGTCATCCTCACTGGGATACAGCCATCCACGGTGGTGCATGAGCTCTGTGCACCCCAGTCTGTCCTTTCCACCCTGTTCTGAGCCCAGTGCAGCTGGGGAGCAGAGCTGGGTGTTCATGTCTTGGGGGTCAGGGAAATGGTGACACCCAGGGGTACTTGGTACTGGGTGCTCTGGGACACCCTCCAGTGGGTTGTGGATAGACTGGGTTAGCTGCTACCTGGAGTAACACCTGAGAACAGCTGTTTTATGCTTCTGTCCAGACTCTACTTACTGCCTTCTCCTCATGCTGTTTTTCCCCTTTTTCCCCTTCACCTCTTTTCCCCCTTTGCAGCTCATTTCTTCCAAGGTGCCCAAAGCAGAATATGTCCCCACAATTATCCGCAGGGACGACCCCTCCATCATCCCCATCCTCTACGTAAGTGAATCAGCTCTGCTGTGGCTAAGGAGACATTTAGGAGTCATTAGGAGTCATAAAGGCAGAGACTTTATTTATTTCCCTGGTTCCTGTTAGGGTCACCCCAAACACAGCTGTCAGGAAGGAGGCTGGGGGTGTGTTGAAGCCAGTTTTGGGGTCTGGGGTAGCTTTTTGGGGCTCATGTCCAGGTAGAGCAGTTGGGTGGGGTGGAGATGGCACACGTGGGCTCAGCCAAGCTGCGTGGGAGGATTATCCAGGGAAGGCAGGGCAGGCATTGCCGGGCTTAGGGCTCCTCCTTATGCTCATCCTTGGGATAAGCAGGGCCTCGGGGCTCGGCAGTGGCCCCCCAACCCCGTCACCCTGCGTGCCCTGGGGCATCCCTGTCAGCCATCCATTAACTGGGGCTCCTGAGCAGGTGTCTGAAACAGCACTGGGGGGTCACGGGTTTCTTTTTCCTAATAATTGAATTTGCAAGGGAAGGTGGGACTGAGAGCCCAGCCAGGCCAGTGTCAGTGTGCAGCAGGCAGTGCTGGTGGGGTGGCTGCATCTCTTCCTTGCAGTGCTGTGCACTTTTCCTGTGACCCTGCTGTGCCAGAGCAGCTGTGTTGGGAGTGCAGCTGCTTGCCAGCCAGCTGGGACAGGGCAAAGCCAGAGGCAAAACATGGGCTGATGGTGACTGCATCTGAGGGACAGCCTGTGCTCTGGGTCTGTCAGCTCCAAGCCTTCAGGTGCATTTGGTCTTCATGGACTGTTCTGCCTTCAGCTTCTGTGCTGAAATGGGATTTAGGCTGAGGGTTGCTGCTGCTGTGAGCAGCAGCCATCTGTAGGTGTAGTTGTGCTCTTAGAGCATCCCTTCACCTGGGAATGGGGTTGTGTGAATACTGGGGAGCTGGTGTGGTGCCAGTGAACTTTGATGTCTTCTGTCTTGGTTTCCAGGACCACGAACACGCCACCTTTGATGACATCCTGGGTAAGTGTTGCCTCCTTTCCTTACCTCCTTCCCATTGCAAATGTAACCATCAACATTTCAGTCACTCAGCTGCCCTGTGCCTCATCTGCCACTCACAGAGGTGTTTTTGTCACCCCAATGACCCCTGGCAGACAGTCAGCTGCTCTTGGATGTGCTGCTGTAATGAGCCTTCACTTCTGTGGCCTCTTTGCCATGCTAAAGCCCTGGTTTGTGGCAGGGAAACTGAGGCACAGGGGCAGCAGATGCCTGTTCATTGCAGCTGTGGTGGGAGTGGGAGCAGGGACAGGGCCAGGAGGGCTGGGGCTGCTCCAGGGCTGCAGAGCAGTGTCTGGTGCTGTTCCATCCTTTCTCTGACACTCTGGGATTTCCTGCTCCCCCCAGCACCCATGGCACGTCCTGAGCACCCCTGCCAGCTCAGCTTCCTGCCCTCAGGACTAAAGTGTAAAGAAATAAGATTAATCTTGAACTTTGCCCATGATTCATCTTTTCCTATGTGTTTTTTTTAACAGAGGAAATAGAGAAGAAACTTAACATTTATCGGAAAGGCTGCAAGATCTGGAAGATGCTGATATTTTGCCAGGTACTTGAAAGTTGTTAAACATTTGGGTGATTTGTTACAAATTTGTCTTTTTCTGTGGGGAAAGTGACACAGACGAACCAATATTCCAAAGTCAGCTTCCATCAAAGTCACTGCCAAGGCACAGCTTTCACTTCCCATTTCCCAGACTCGAGTTGCTGTGACAGCAGGAAATCAAATCTGATTTAGTGAGGCCAAGTCGAGAGCTGGGCTGATTCTCTCAAGGAACCCCAGGCAAAGCAGTGTCAGCACAGACCTAGAAAGGATTCCAGAGGCAGGAACAAGCCCTTGCAGAGTCACAGTTACAGCTTCCTTCCAGCTGCAGTGTGACTGTGACAGTGACAGTGACAGTGACAGTGGGGTGTGTGGTGGGCCAGCCTGGCAGGTGGCCCAGCTGGGAGCTGGAGGCCAGAGGATGCAGGAGGGTCAGGCTGGAGCTGTGGCCGGGCCTGGGGGTTGCTGGGGGGATTCCCTTCCCGAGTTTGCTGTTCCTCCTGGTGGTCAGCTGTGGGCTTCCCCAGAAGCTGAGCAGTGAGGGGGGTGACCTGACTTGACTCCCTGCATGTGCTCAGTGCTGCAGAGGAGCAGCTTTGCTGCACAGGGACCTGGAGATTGTGATTTCCAGCGTTCCTGGTGCTGTGTCAGTCTGTTCTGCCTCCTGCTGCCCAAGGCCAGCTCCTCTGCAGGGCCATCCCCTGCCTGCTGTCCCTGCTGTGCTCAGCTCCTCCTCTGCCCACCCCCAGCATCCCCGAGTCACAGGGACTTTCTTGTCTTCCCTATTACTCTCCAGCCACCCACAAAGGCGTTTTTTATCTATTATTGTGCCTTTTTGGAGAGAGGTGGGCACAGAACAGCAAAAAGCAGAGAATCCAACCCCCAGCACGCTGCTCGTGTGTGATGTTCCCTGAGCAGGGCTGCCCTGCTCCCTTGTGGCACTTCTGGGAATGGCTGGGCAGGAGAGGAAACGCACCCGGGGTTTGTTTCCTGAGGGTCTGTGCAGAGGGGCTTCCATCTGTCTGTCTGTCTCTTGCAGGGAGGCCCCGGGCACTTGTACTTGTTAAAGAACAAAGTGGCCACTTTCGCCAAAGTGGAGAAGGAGGAAGATCTGATCCTGTGAGTGGCTGTGTTGTGTTCTGGGCTTGCCTGGCATCTTCCTGCTGCTTTGCTCCATGTTTGCAGCACAAGGTGGAGCAGGAGAAGTGAAGGGAGCCAGGGTGGCTTGGTCAGGGGATGAGGAGGCTGAGGAGGCACTGAATAGCAGCTCCCAGCTCCTTCAGGGGCGACAGCAAAGGTGGCAGAGCTGAGCTCATCCCTGGAGTGCTGCAGCCCTGTCACCAGGACATTTATATTTCTGTCTGTTCAGTGTCTCTCTGGATAGAAACTGCCAAGAGAGGAGAGAAAAAAAACCATATTTCTTCTACTAAGAGCAGCTTTGCTGACCAGAAACCAGAACATGCACCTCCAGCCTCTGGTGCTGGGATACCATTGCTAAGCTGGTGACTGTGGCAGAAATCCAGAGTGTTCCCCCCACAGCTGGCTCTGGCCAGAGGGAAATGGAATTTGTCTCTGCAAAGCCTGCTCAAAGTCCAGCCTGTTACTGAGGAGGCTTTTCACCAACATGCCAGCCTTCAGCTGGGAGTGCTGAGCAGTTTTGCTGCTCCTTGCAGAGAGTAAAGCTTTGCCTGTTTTGCTGCCTACTCACTTGTGCTGGCTCAAACTTGCTTGGCTAACAGTGCCTGGCTGTGGGGGAGAGGATGTACACCAACCTGTTCCTACACAGCTTTTTGTTGGCATGAGAACTGAGCATTAAAATCAACATCTGCTCAGCAATCTCACACCCTGGCACAAACACTGGCTGTGGAATTCTCCAGCACGTGTGCACATCCACGATTCTGAACACATCCCAGCCATAGCTGCTCCCAAGCTGATAAATCAGGGATCTGCAGAAAGCTGGGAACACACAGATGAAAGTTTGGGAGCTTGGAAGTGAATGTCTCTGTGTGTGTCCCTGGGAGGCAGTGCTGAGGAGAGCTGAGGCTTCACTCTGGTTGGAGCCCCCATGCAGGAATTTCTGGGCTTTAGAGCCCCCCAAAAGTCTGCTCCAGCCCTCTGCCCAGGGGAGGGGGTCGTGTTTCACATCCCTCAGGCACCAAATGGCTGCTCACAGTCACTGCACACCAGGCAGGTGTGACTGTGAGCAGCACCAAGCACGGGCTGCCATGGCTGGAGCTGCCTGGGCTGTGGGGTCCCACTCAGAACACCCTCCCCAGCTGTTCCCTGCTGATTTCATGGCCTGGAAAGGAACCAGTGCCCTGATACCCCTCGTGTCCAGAAAGGGCAGTTGTGGATAGAGATGGGAGAGAGGAAGCTGGAGGGGATGCTTGGTAAAATTGTGCAGAAGCATTCCTGGGGGACTTTGCTGCCTTCTCCTCACCCTGGAGCTCCCTTGGCT
Source organism: Rhipidura dahli (assembly GCA_013399225.1). NCBI lineage: Eukaryota > Metazoa > Chordata > Aves > Passeriformes > Rhipiduridae > Rhipidura > Rhipidura dahli. The sequence continues at coordinate 480,377 of VXAC01001659.1, forward strand.
CGTTGGGCTGTTCCTTCTCTACCTCATGACTTGGAGCTGCTCCTCAGGCCCTGGCTCTGCCCCTGTTCTTCCTTGTCTGAGATCCTGTGTCTCTTCCTGAGCAGTTTCCTGCCCAGGCTGCAAACCTTGGGCCCTGTCTGAGTGCTGTGTGCTCACATCCTTGGCATTAATCATGCCTGTGAAGAGAGAGAGAGATTTTTTTTTAATTATGTGCTCTGTTTTTTCCAGCTTCTGGAAGAGGTTGAGCCGGCTGATGAGTAAAGTCAATCCTGAACCAAATATCATCCACATCATGGGCTGCTATGTTCTTGGAAACCCCAATGGGGAGAAGGTAGGAGCTTGTGGGTCACCCCTGGAACGTCCTGGAGTCACTCTGGGAGCTCTAAACCTGCCTCTTGTGCTGGGTGGAAGGTGCTGCTGTCCTGTCCCACGGGGGGCTGTGAGGGGGACTGCACTGTGCCTTTCCCAGGGGGCAGGGGAGGAAGGATTAGTGACCTGCAGGACAAATAACTGAAACCTCTGGGGAGGAGAGTCGTTCAAAGCACTTGGTTTATTTATTTACTGCTGAGATAGATGTTCTAAGAGATGTGGGTGGAAGGTTTTCCTGAACAAAGGTGGGCAATTCTGGGTGCTCAGGAGCCATCATTGTTTTCAGCTTCTAACTCTGATCTGTTTTCCTTTCAGCTATTTCAGAATCTGAAAAACTTAATGAATCCTTATAGGGTTGCCTTTGAGTCTCCACTTGAACTATCAGCTCAAGGTAATTCATTTCCTTGCTAACCATTCTGCCTCCTTCAGGGGGCATCTTCCTGAAAAAGCAGTGTTGACTCCTTTAGTTCCTGCCATGGTCTTTGTTTTGCTTGTAACCACCTTGAGCAGTTCAGCTGCTGGCCCCGGTGTTCCCCTTGCAGTTCCTGCACGTGTTCCCATTTCCAGTGCCCTGCTGGTCGTGCCTGAGGCTGCAGAGGCCTCTCCCAGGATGCTGGCAGTGCAAAGGAGGCAGCTTTCCCGGCTGAGTGGGGCAGAATCCATCATTATTGGGGCAGGAGGAGTCTGGGGGGGAAATGCACATGGAGCAGAAGCTTTTCTGTAGCCAGCTGTGCTGGGCTTTCTTCTCCAGAGCCCAGACCGCTGGCACCAAGTGAATTGTGTCAACAAGCAGCTGGGATATGGCCCATCAGAGCCATCCCACAGCTCAGCCTGCTGGCCATTTTCCTTTTTTTTCCCTGTAGCTCAAGATACTTCAAGGAGCTACAGGATGTTTCCTGTTCCCTGGTCAATGTCAGTAATTTGCAGTGCAGTTGCACAAGTGACAGATTCTGAATTTGCCCGTGTTCTTTTACCTTTGCTGTAGTTCTTGGCAGGTAAAACCATGCAGGATCCAGCTGTGGGCACTCCTCTGCTGCCCACAGCACTGGCCCCAGCTCTGCTGGGTTTTCCTTACCTCCCTTCCCCCTCAGGAATGTGCAGGAGTTGAGCACGTTGGTGCTGTGCAGAGTTCACAGAATCAGACTCACAGACTGGTTTGGGCTGGAAAGGACCTTCAGGACCCCCCAGTTCCTGCCCGTCCCTGGGCAGGGACATCTCCCTCCAGCCCAGGCTGTGCAGTTCCCTGGGCATGATCAGCTCAGCTGCCCACAGTGCCTGCACAGCTCCCACAGCAAACGTGCTCAGATGTGTCCAGGAGCAGCTTGCAGGGAAATTCCTGCCTCTGTGGGCAGCTCAGCAGGCCAGGCAGTGGGTTCTGTGTGCAGGCATTAAGCAGCTGAGCTTTCAGGAGGCCAGGCTGAAGAATATGTCTGAATTTATCCCCTTGATCAGTCTGGCATGCACTGAGAGTGTACCCTCATAATCCTTTGCAAAGTCATCTAAAACTAATCTTAATCAGGCCTTACAAGTGAAAATCCCCTCCTTGAGCCCTGTCTGAGTGCAGGGTTGTTTGCCCTTGTGTTTTCAAATGCAGTTCCTGAGCAGGGCCTTCGTTTTGTGGCTGCATTGAGACCCCCTTTGGTCAGAGGGGCTGGGGGGCACAGTGAGCTCACTGCTGGGGGCACACACAGGAGCAGGACACAGGTGGCCTGGTCATTTAAAAAAATAAAAAAGTATTTTTCAATTTGAATTTTCAATGTTAACTGTTTTTAGTGTTTCCTTACAAGGAGTTAACTCCTGGTTTCCTGAAGTCCCTGTGCCTCGTGCAGGCTGTGGCTGACCCTCTGCAGCCCCCAGCCCCCCTCAGCACTCAGAGCAGAGAGGTCAAAGTCTGGAGCCAGACTTTGTGCTCAGTTCCTGCCCCCGGGGAACAAACCCTGCCAGGGGATTACAGGGAGCTGTTCATGGTTGAGGAGATCTGAAAAGACGTTTGGTTCTCAGGGGCCCCTCCGCGTGCCCGGTGCCAGCGCTGCCTCCCCGTGCCCTGCCCACGGCTGGGCTGGGGGTTTGTGCTGCTCCCTGGTGCCCCAGGGTGTGACCCCTGTGCCTCATTTCCCTTCTAGGTAAGCAAATGATTGAGACTTACTTTGACTTCCGCCTTTACCGCCTCTGGAAGACCCGCCAGCACTCCAAGCTGTTGGATTACGATGACATTTTATGAGCTGGAGAAGCCTTTGCGAGAGGAAGCTCATCACCAGTGTCCAAGAAGTCATGCTTTATTGCAGAGAGACTTTTTTATTGGCACAGGGGAGCCCTTCACAGCCCTACGGGAGGCAGCAGTGCTCAAGGGAGGGAAGGAGGAGCCCTCGGAAGAAGGAAAAGTCTCCTGGGCCAAGAGAGACTGGAGGAGGGAAGGGGGTGACGGTGACACCTCGCTGGCCTCAGTCCGAGCCGTGGGGCCTCGGGAGGAGCTGTGTGAAACGAGGACAGGATGGAGTTCCTGGCAGAACTGAGCTGTTTTGGGTCAGAATGGGCCAGATTTGATTCCAGGTCCTTTTAAAGACTTTTGAAGCTCAGGTTTTCTTACAAAAAAAAAAACCCCCACAAACCCAATTAACCCATGCACTACAGTGAAGAAGTCACCAGAGCACAGAGGGAGCCAGGGGGTTGTCCTGGTGGGACCTTCTGTGCTGGGAGTCCTGGAGAGCAAGGACTGCTACACCTACTCCTGCAAGCTTAGAGCAAGATGATCCCATTTCCATGTGAATATATTCTGGGATATAGGAGTGAAATCTTCTTTTGTTTGTTTGTTTGTTTTGTTTCATAGAAAATAAGTGCAATTTTTATAGCAAGGGGGGGGGGGTAAAATCCCTCCTGATATTTAATTAGTTAAAACTAACACACCATAACCAATAGATGAGGTATTTTCAGTCTGCCTGAAAATATATTCAGAATGGTAATATATCTTCTGTAGACATATTTAATCACCAGCAAACATGGTTTTAACATGAGTTAGCAGACCCTGCATGTCTGCTGCATTGGTTTGGTTGGTTCCTTTCAGAGTAGCTGTGCTGCACTACCTGTACCTGCTCTCACGAATGTATAGCTCTCCTCCTGTTAGCCACAACTTCATTACTTTCTCTTTTGCTGCTTGCAAAACTATGGGACTTTAGTTTTGCTGAAATACTTTAGGGTTAGAAGCCCGGGACCTGGCTGGGAAGCCTCGGTCAGGCTCGCTTTGGTATAAAAATGAATTAGAAATTAATAGCCATGGTAATTAATTGTCGATGCCAGCGTTTTGCTGTGCGTTGGGAGAGGAGCTCTCTTCCCATGTGGGGAGCACATTTGGCAGAAATGCCTCTGGAGGGACACAGCACGGGCTTGGAGCATGAGTTTGGCTCTTCCCTCTGTTGGCTGCCAGTTGTTTGTGCAGAACCCACCCCTGTCCCTGCTGCAGGACCCGTTCCTCGGTCTGAGCTGCTCAGCCCCTTCCTGTGTGGGGCAGAGAAAACCCCGAGCTCTGTCAGAGCAGCCTGAGGGCCCAGGTCTGTGCCTGGTGTTTGGTGGTACCTTTTGGAATCTGCTCACTTCTTGTTTGGTTAGGTGAGGGGGTGCTGCTTCGGTGCTGGGAGTGGGGCTTTTTTTCACATTCTGCTGTCCTTTCAGAGGACAAGTAGTACTTAGAGTCTGTGTGGGTCACTGGCAATTCTGGGAGGTGACACAAGTTATTTCTTTCACAAGCAAAGGAAGTGACAGGGAAGAATTACCTTATTTTCCTGATTTCCTGGTATCTAAATTCTGTTGATTGTGAAGTGAAGGAAAATACATGTACAAATCTTCTTTTAACTAGTTACAAAGAGAACTAGGTGTTCTGATCTGTAGAGTCCTCCTTCCCCTGTGCCATGCCTGTGGTTGTAATTTTGGGGAGCAGGCCCCTGGCTAGAACTGCTGAACCCTTTACATTTAGAGCAGTTTTATAGCAAAACTTTTGAAGAAATAATGTACATACAGTAAGGAGAGGAATGGGTGGAGAGAGATGGTATAAAGTCACTGAGAGCCACACAGACAGGTGTGGGCTGTTGCCTCCCCCTGCTTGGGAGCTTTGGTAGCCATGTCTCATCCCTGGACTCAGTCAGGTTTGCCAGACTTACAGTGAAGGGGAGAACAGGCACCAGTCTGTAGCTTTTGGAAGAAAATGCCAGATAGAAAAAAAAAAACTGAGCCCCAAATTTATGCCAATTCCTGTTTAACATTGGAGCTTCCACCAGCTCTGCAGTGAGAGGTGGGAGCCAGAGGTGCAATGAAAGCACAAAGTCACGTTATCTGCAGAAGGAAATGGCTGTGGGAGGATTAAAATGCTGACAAGAAACTCTCTCCCTTTCTGACCCTTTCACCTCCTCACTGGAGACAGGCAAACTGTTCTTCCTTCCTCTTTCTCAAATCCCAATTCAGTGAACTTGGTAGCATGAATGTAGCATTGTGGAACTATTGGAAATCTTATTTAACCCCCAAAGGGCCCTTTATGTATCCACTGGAGTGATTGTAGAACTATTGTATATCCTCACTGACCTCGTGTAGTACTTGGGGTGCAAAGTAGAAGGTCGACTGTGCAGTAGTTCCTGTGGGAAGGTGTGTCTTGGGGTGGACACTGGACTGTTCTCCTGGTGCAGTTTTTGGGATAATGACAACTGATGAATGCATTTCCCTCCAAAGATCCATATTCCTCATAGCTTGTGGTGTTTATGACATGAACATATTTTTTCCTTTGTAGCATTCATTTGCCTAAAGAGATGAAATTCTCTCAGAGCTGGGACTGGAACAGAGTTGTGATGTTTGATGTCCTGTGTGTGGCAGCATCCTTGCAGTTAACCACTGGTGACAGAGGAAAACACTTTTATTCCCCTTTTTCACTGGTGGAGTTCTTCAGGTGGCTGCTGGGAAAGGAAGGGGTCAGCAGAGGAAAATAAAAATTGTAATTATTTAAAATTTGGAGGTAAAAATAGAGCCTGGAACTTCCTCAGTCAGACCAGCCTGTAAAGGATGAGCCCGGCATGATCCCAGCCAGGACAGCTCCGAGGCCCAGTGTGTTCCTCACCCCCTGTGCCCCTGCAGCATCTCCTGGGAATGCCAGGGCAGCATCCCTGGGCTCAGCCCTCTGTGCCCCTGCAGCATCTCCTGGGAATGCCAGGGCAGCATCCCTGGGCTCAGCCCTCTGTGCCCCTGCAGCATCCCCCGGAGGTTCTGGGGCTCCCCGCAGTGCCCAGCCTGGGGCAGCTGTGGCTGCAGGGCACAAAGGACAATGTGTCACTGCACTCCTGCCTGCCCCTTCAGCTCTCACCACCCTGCTCTCGGGGTGTGTCTGAAACCAGTTCACTCCTGTGCCACCGGCAGTTCCGTGGGGCTGGGCTGGGTGGGGGGTGAGCAGCTCCATCCCCACTGCCCTGCCCCATCAGGGAGCTGCTGCTGCTGCTGCTGCTGCTCTTGTGAGCTCTGAATTGCCTTCAGCAGGGGCAGGAGAGTGGGGCTGCCTGCTGCACATCAAACCCAGATGGCTGAACTGGGTGCCAGCCCTGGCTGTTCACCAGCCACGGGAGGGGGTTTGTGCTGCCCTTGCTGGAGGTGGCGTTGGATGTGACTTGTCCAGCCCTTGCCTGGTTAAATGTGTTATCACACCTGATAAATGTGTTCTGGCCCGGGCTGGCAGTGTCCCCTCCGGGAGAGGAGGGTGGCAGGAAAGGGTCTCAGCTGTCCCAGCTCTGCTCCTCAGCCTGGCTCAGTGCTGGGAGTGGCCCTGGGGATGTTCTCTGGTGCCTGCAGGGAATGGTCACTGAGCTGGAGAGGCTCAGGGGGTTCATTGGCTCTGTGGATGTCCATTGGCTCTGTGGCACTTGTCCTGCACAGGAGTTTGCAGAGAGGCTTTTCTCTTTTCCTCTTGTTTGGCTGGGAAGGAAAGGGAAGAAGAAAATTCAAGTTCCCCATGGGATGTAGAAATAGGTAGAAGCAGATAAAGCTTTTTGCAGCTCTGCTCATGCTGCAGCCACCAGCTTTGCTTTGCAGCTGACCTCCAGGCCTGGGGTGGGAAACACAAATTCCCAGATAATCCCTTCCTGTGTTAAAAAAAAACAAAAGCAGAAAAATCCTTGTAGCTCCAGCAAAACCTGACTGCAAAAGGCACCCAGCCAGCTCATCCTGCCCGTGGGAGGCCTCTGCTGTGGGATCCCACCAGAGCCCGTGGAGGGGCTCGGCCTCTGTGCACAAAATTCTGGGAAGGAATTTCTTCTTCATTCCTCAGCCTGGATTTGCTGCCTGGAGCTCAGCACAGGGTTCCTGCTTGCAATGGTGTGTCCATGTGCTCTGTGCTGAGCTCTGGGGGGATGCTCTGCCTGCAGGGCAGCGGGAGGCAGGGATGTGGTGTCTGGCTGCGTGGGCACCGCTGCGGATCCTGCCACAGATCCACCCCACAGATGGCTCCTGCTGCTCCTGCCTCGCTGACCTGTGCCTGGGAGTTCCTGTTCCCAGGCTCTGCTGGCACCCTCAGCAGCACCAGCAGGGTTGGCTGAAAGAATGGAAAATGCTGGATTTAAACATCCAGCCTGGCAGGATCTGGGAATGGGAGCGTGTCCTTCATCCTGGCCCCATCCTTAATCCCATTGGAGGTGGAATGACTGGCTCACTCTGCTCTCTTGGTCTGAGTGTAAACATTCAGCCCCTCACAAGCCAGTTTGAGTCACCCTTGGATATTATTAATATGTTAGTCCAGTATATGAGATGTTAATTACTGTAGGAGTGAGAGAATGCTTCCAGGGCCCTTCCAGCTGGCACCTGCTCCCTAAATCCTCCACCAGGGATGTGCTGGGCCGTGTCCTCCTCGTAGGAGGAGCAGTGGCACCTGTCCACTACCAGGTGGGCTCAGGTAAAGCTCAGCTCAGGTCAAGCTGAGTTGCTCTGTGCTCTGGGTTTTGCTGTGCCAGTCTCTGGAGCTGGGGACAGCCCTTCCCGAGGATCCCGGTGTCCTCCCAAGGGATATTGAGTGGTGATGTCATTTTCCACGTCATCTGTAAAGACTTAAACGTTTGTGATCCTGTATTTTGTCCCACCGACCACAGCATATCCCTGGCTTTCTGCATCTTCCATGGAAGTGTTTTTTAATTCTCATTCTGGAAACACAAGCCAAAGTCAACTGGAAACTGTTACTGGCGAGTCGGCCAGATTGTTAATGGTCTCCTCTGGGGAGCTGGGGGAGTAAATGGGTGATTAAATGGCCATGACCCTGATGGGGACCATTGTTATTCCCAGGTGATCCTGCTGTGTCACCGGCACAGTTCATAGTGAGATAACCTCCTGCTGGGCAGTGCCAGAGCTGTCAGAGAGCACCAGGAACCAGCAGCAGCTTTGGTTCAGAAGTAACTTCAGCCCAATTTACTGCCAGTTGGTGTAAGAAATGTAAAGACTGAAAGGAATGAACATTGTGGACATTAAATGTAAAGAATCCGTCTGAAGAGAAACTACATTGCTTCTTTCCATAAATGTTTAGTAAATATTAAAGAACTAATGCAACCTAATAATTTTTCCCAGTATTGTATTGCTTTTAGAGTATCCATAAAAGTGACATAGATAAGGACAGATAAGCCCCATCACAGGTTCTTGCCCCATATTCCGAGAATGGGGACAATTACTGAGTTCATTGGGCATTCCAATCTCCCTTCCTTATCTCAGCATCCCGGTGGCCCGGTGATGGCCCATAAACCTTTATCAGGAGGAGCCTATCTGCACTGCTGAGCTGAGGGAGAGACCCCCAAGCACCCAATGGAGCCACGTGTTGGTCCCCATGTCCCCAGGTGCCAGTCCCTGTCCCAGGGTGGCCCCTCCTGTGCTTTCCCCATCTGCACAGCCACACCCTCGGCACAGCCCCTGCCCTGCTCCCCACTCCCCTCCCAGGGTCCTGCAGGGATGGGTTGGGTTGGACCTGGGGGATGTTTCTCACCTGGGTAACTGAGCTGCAGCTTCTGCTGAGGCTGTGGGCTGGCCACTGGACCAGGGACTGGTCACTGCCACTGTCCCCTGGTCTCTGGCTCAGAACCAGCTCAGATGCACACCAAGGGGGTTCAGAAAGCTTCAGTGAAAAGTGTGGGGGGGTTATAACTGGTTTTTCATTTGCATTTTTAGTGCTAATTCTCCACTGTAGTGATACAGACCCACCTACAAGGTGCTGCAAAGGTGGAGCTGGTGCAGAGCTGGGAATTCAAGGACAGGGATCTTTGCCCTTACCTTTGAAATGCCCTAAAAGCCTCACAGATAAACACAGCCAAGCGAGGCCCCTGAGCAGGGACCCAGCTCCCTGCTGTGCCCCCTGTGCTCAGACCTGACTTCTCTGGGGTTCAGGTGGGGGTGACTGAAGGACCCGAGTGGGTTTGGTGTTCCCCATCTCAGGGAACCAGGCTGGAGCTGTACCCAAACGTGCTGAATGGGCTGGAGCTTTTCTGCTGTGTTATTTCCTGTTGCTCTTTAATAACACTATTCCTGGAACTGGGGTGACCTCAGTTGTGATACCAGGCAACAACACAACCTGAGCTCTCAAGGGTTTGGAGCCAGCACCCTTCTGGGATCTTTTACCCCTCAAAGTTCAGGCACCAGTTTTCATTTCCAGCTCCCTTTGGGGACATCAGAAAAGAAAACTCAGAGCCTGAGCAGCAAGTGGGAAAGGAAACAGTGAAAATGTGTCTGGTAAATGTGGAGAAGGAGGGGTTATGTCCAGCAATGCCCCTGAACTCTGAGATGACTGAGCAAGTTTCTTTTCAGCAAAATGAGAAAAAGAAAAGTCAAATTTGCTGGAGAACGTTATCAAAATAATGGGGGGAGCCCCAGACCGCTGGAGTGGAATTGATCAGCTGACAAGCCTTGTGAAGATAAACCACTCTGCTGATCCTGCCTCTGCTCTCTGTGCAGTTCAGAGGGAGCTGACAGCATCCTGCTCCTTTCCCAACTCCAGCTCAAGTGCAGGGCACTGAGAGCCCTCCTTGCTCTCCCATCTCAGCAGGGGCATAAGGAGCTGGGAATGCTGAGCCCAAGAGAGCCCTGGGGTTAGAGAGCCCAACCTGGGACATGCTGGTTTGGGGCCAAAATGGTCTTCAGGTTAATGGAGAGTTTTGAAAACAAAGCCTGCGATCTCTGAGGGCCCCAGAGCAGCAGTTTGGCTCCTTGGAAAAGGAGGAGGAGGAGGTTGCAGTGACCCCAGCACTGTCACTGTGGTTTCTGGCTGCTGCTGCTGTCCAGGCGTGGGGCCAGCCCTGCCTGGCTCAGGAGCCCTGTGCCATCTCTGCTGCCTCGGGTTTCTCTGCTGCTTTGTGTGGGATAATCAGGCCTCGAGCACATGAATGTTTCTAGGGCTAAAGGCATGATTTAATAAAAAGAGACATTTCTGGGAAAGCAGGTTTTTTTCTCATTTGTTTTCTGTTGTTGTCGTTCTCTGGCTGAATTTATAAATCCAGGAAATGGCAGATGCTGTGTGAGGGAAATGACAAGTGTGATGAACCTGTGGTACAGGTGAGGGACCTACAGGCACCAGGCACCTCTGAGTGGCAGCAGCTGAACACACAGGAGCAGAGCTCCAGAGGGTCAGGAGGCCCAGGGGCAGCTAAAAGGGGAGGAAAGCAAAAAATCCTCATAATTCAAACAAGGGACCATCTGAGAGCCACAAATCCAGTCACAGGGATAGGACAGGGATAGCACAGAAGGGATTCAGGTTCCAGCAGCATCTGTAGCATGGGGTGCTAAGGGATTTTACAGTGCTTTAGGGATTGTGCCTCTTCCTGGGAGGAAGGCTAATCCCTGAGCACCCTCCTTGACACAGAAACAGCCCTGGAGAAATCCAAGGAAGGTTAAAGACCTGCTAAGCCCCCTGGGGAAAACAGACCGGCTCCAAAACACAGCACAGTCCTAGGAAGGCACAAGGCAGTGAAAGAATTCTGATAAACCACTTTCTATCCCAGGGGCCTGTTTGGCTGAATTGCCAAAGGGAGCAGCCCTGGCTTGAACTCCCAGCTGCAATTTTCCCCTTATCACCAATGCTGACAGTCACCTGCACGTTCATCTCCTGGTAAATGAGGCAACTGCAGCCCCTCGGCACAAAGAGAAACAGGCTGGACAGCTCTGTCTTTTGAGCCATTTTTCTGCAGCCCTGGGATCTCTCAGCCTCCATTTCTCCATCCTCCCCATCTGGGGACATTCTCCATGTGCCACCACCACAGTGGGGTGGGACATGCCATATCCACCTCAGCTGTGGGACAGACGGCAGACATCACTTTTGATCCCTTTCCATCCACTGCACAGCCTTGTGGCACCTGGAGGGCCTGGAGGCCAGAAAGAAAGTCTTGATATTTCTTATCCTTTATCCTGGAACCATTCCATGTGTCCTGCTTGAAATCAGCACCATGGGGTACAAAGTCAAATTTGCAGGAGAAGCCCAGTTACAAGGGATTATTTTCCCCACTGCTTCTTCCCTCTCCCTCCATGCTCTGTTACACACCCTGGGTGACAGACACAAACCGGAGTGGGAGCTGTGCAGGCCACCTGAGTTCAAGGAAATCACACTGAGTCCTGCTGGGCCCTGCCCTCTCCCTGTCCCCTCGTCCCCTGGCTGTACTTGGGACTGTCCCAGCAGATCCAACCCCCAGTGCCACGTCTGCTTCCGTCGCGCTGTATTTGCCACGTCCCCTTGCAGCGCTCCAGCCGTGCCCCGGCTGTGTCTGTCACCGCAGCCTCCCCTGCCATCATCACACCTGGCTGTTGGAACCGAGCATCCCTTTCCTTCCTGTGCCAAAATCCGAGCGGGATTCCCGGGAGCCTCTCGGCACCAGCAGCCGGGCACTCCGCCGGGGTTCCCCGCGGCTGGGAGCACAGCGGAGCAGGGGATTAGCTCCAGAGCCCTGCTCGCCGGCCAAGTCTCGCTGCCCAGCCCTTGACACTGACTCAGCCCAGCATCGGAGCAGTTGACAGAAATGATAGAAGGCTCTCAAATCCTGACTGGCAGGGGAGGGGATGAATAATGGCTGGATTTATTGTTTTGTTCTAAAGGCGGGCGGGCACGCAGTGAAACCAGCAGATGTCAGGTTCAGTGCCCACAAAGGGAGGCGTTTTCTTTGCGCCAGGTGCAGCAGAACTGTGTGGGATTCATTATTTCAGGATTTACGGGCTTTACACAGGCTCAAAAGCCAGCCAGACAAGACCACGAAAGAGAAATCCATTGAGATCTCCGAGCACAAAGGCACATTGTTGGCTCTGGACGTGCCTGAGCCATGAGTCACACCAGAGGCGGGGAAATGTCTCTGCCCGCTTGCCCCGCTCTTTATCCTCAAGCCCGGGCACCCGCTGCGGCCCGGGGGATGGTGCGTGATGGACCCGTGCTTGAGGGAGCACGGCAGGTCATGTGCGAACCTCACATCACCCCGGAGTTATTTAAGGTGAAAGGCGAGGAGCTGCCTCCTCCCCGGAGCGCCGGCTCGCAGCAGCGCAGCTGGGCACGAGCAGCTTCGCCAATAAAAGCTCTTCCCAGTGGTATAACTTCCAGGTCTCGTTTGAAGAGGGTGCAATTGCTCTGTTGTGGCTCGGGAGTGCAAAGGTAGGAGCCTTATCAGCAGGGCACGGAGCTGCTCCCGTAAACGCACCTGTGCTTTCGGCAGCCGGCGGCAGCGGGGGCAGCCGGGCGCGGCTCCGGCACCGGCACCGCCCCGACTCCTGCCCAAAGGTTATTTTATGTCACGGCGTGCCGTGTCCCCCGAGTCTCCCAGGAGAGGGTTTGGGAGGTGTGGGAAGCGCTGCGCTGGTTTCCTGACTGCACACACTTCCCAAAGGCACCTGCGGGCGGCTGATAACAGGAGCTGGCTGGAAATAACGCCGCGGCGGCACTTTTGTGTCCAACGAGTGGCTGTCAATGAATCACTGAATCATAGAACAGCTGGGCTTGGAAGGGACCCCTGGAGATTATCCAGTCCAGCCCCCTGCCAAGACAGCGTCACCCGGAGCAGGTGACACAGGAACGCGTCCCGGTGGGTTTGGGATGTGTCCAGAGAGGGAGACTCCTCGACCTCCCCGGGCAGCAAAAAGCAAAGTGGGGAAAATATTCTCCTGCTCTGCTGCCATGTGCCATGGAAAGCTCCACTCGTGTCCATCAGAGTTCTCCCTAAAACACTGCTCTGCCGGCCCGGGTAGCACAGACATCGCTCCCGAGCCCGGGGCTGGATCTCTGCCCCTGCTCCTGCCCGGACACCTGCTCCGCCTGCGCCCAGGATCCCACGGGGGACCCTGAAAGGCGTTTTTTGCCCTCGGCTGGCACTGCGCACACCAGTCCGGTTTGGGGAAATGGACAAATACGGGTGTTTTGTGTGTTTCGAGATTCAGGGTCTGTCACCGTGTTCCGGGCCGGGGGTCTCCTGTGTGTGAGGGGAGGGCGGTGCGGGCGGCGGAGCCCGGCCGGTCCCCGANCCGGCCGGTCCCCGACCCGAGGATGCGGCACCACCTCCGGTCACATCCCCGTGCCCGGGACCTGCCGCTGCCCGGCGGCCCCAGAGCCCTTCCCCCGGGCAGCGGGGGCGGAGCACTGACCCCGGCCCGGAGCCGGCCCCGCGGGGGCGGCCCTGCCCGGCCCGGGGGCGGTGCCGCGGGGCCGCCCCGGT